>CM024759.1:107561680-107806029 GCA_014218235.1 Colocasia esculenta | reverse complement strand
TCCACCCCTAGTCGTCAGCGCCGCCGCCCATCAAATTGACGTAAAGCTGGCCGTGAGAACAATTTCAATCGAAGGTAAATGAATTGGTAGAAAAAAAGTGACTGAGTAAGTTGGACATTCTGTTATTTGTAAGAATTTTCAAGAATATTGTTAAAGATTTAACACTCATGATTATAATAATTAGTATTTAATAAATACTTTTTAAAAAATGGTTAAAATTACATGGGGTGGATATTGGGACGTGGCGTCAGACGTAACTATTATATGAAGATAGATATCAGATATAATGATTCGGAAAATTTTGACTTTCAGAGAAGTTATCTCTATTTGAAGTTGTCATTTGTTTGAAAACAAGATCTTTTTGAAGATGAAGAAGAGATTTTGTTTATAAATACATACGTATTTCTTCACTACATTCAATATGAGACAAAATTATGTTTCTAGAGGATAAAGGTATAGGGATATCATGTTGTGACAAGATTATACTCAGATAACATGTATTGTCTCTTGTTCAATTTTCACAGATGACGTAAATGATGATGCATAAAATTTTTAGCATGTCTCTCAGAGATATTAGTCCCGTTTGAAATTCTCTTTTTATGAGATAAGATCCTATTAAGATAAGAAGAATAGATTTTTACTTATAAATATGTACTCATTTTTATCAAATTTAATATGAAATTAAATTATATCTCTAAATATCCATCATGCTGTGCAACAAATAATTCTCACGATACATTAATACTTGTTAATATTGCCCTTAATTGTATTACGTACATCCGGGTTTTGTAATCTACAACTTTTTCCTTTCCCATGTTGACAACAAGGTTTAGACTTTTCTTTTGATATAGCCAGTTTTGCATGTCTTATTCCCTCAAAGGGTAATATTTACCCATTTAGATACAAAAATGTCTTATCTCAGTTAGATACAAAATTGTTAACCCCCTTCTCCATGTACAGATAAATAATTCTAATGCCATGCTCGGATACACTATCCGCGCATGCAGCACTTATCATGGTTATCCCTCTCATAAGAGAAGGTTAAAGATTAGATCCTATACAAGTATATATGAACCATCCTCTCCTTGTAAAGTAGGTTTTAATATGTGGAATAAATTTTAAAATGACATATAATTGATGTTTGTAGATCTGAGATGAGATATATAGTTGCTTGTCACTTCTCTGGTTCTATCTAAAACTTTGCCGTTTTCACGTAAATTAATCTTACTATAAAGGTGTGTATGGAACAACCGGCGTTAACTGTTTTAATGGCAGCTAGGAAGTGGCTAGGCTGTAAGCCACAGCAATCTCTTCACAGCTGCCTCTATAAAAGAACAATAGAATAAGACAATTTTGTGACGGATGGAGTCGGCTAGCTGTATAAGAGAGGTTCGAACTTAATTATCATCTTTGCAACTGAGAAAAGGATTGTCCCACAAATTTGTAAAGTTTGTGTCTAGGTGCTCCTCATGGACATCACGACAACAAAACTATATACAAGCTTAGCACTAAGAACTTCATTCACATGAAAGAAGGCGAAGGTATATATATATATATATTCGAAAGCTTACTTGTTCATGGGGAAGATATACGGACATAGCTGGCCAGCTAAACCACATGATATATAAAAGTACCAATAGATATGCGGACAAAAATCTATAAGAACCAGGAGCATTAATGCATGGGAAAGAGATCTAGCATAAGCATCACCTCTTCCCTCTTCCTAGATGTCTCTCTCTACCATAAGCATCACCAGTACTTCTACGTATGCTCTCGTTCCGGTAGCCGCCCTGGTTGCTGTCGATCGAGGTCCCCCCCTTCTCGTTTCGTCCTTGTTCTTCTCATCTACCTTTAGCAGAAGAACCATGAATCGGAGTTGACGTTGGCTTAACGATTGATCTCTTCTAAGTTTTCTTTTCTTCTGTCTCAGTCTTCACATCTCGTTTCTTATCTATGTGGGCTGATCTGTACATATATATGGTTGATCTCCAGTGCATGACTCGACCCATACAATTCGAAGACAGAACTGGGAGGAGAAGAGAACAGGTTTATAACACCGTTTGGTTACACACTAAGATGTTAGTATTACCATTAAAAATGTTCCATATCAATAATTGTCAGGAGAAAGTTAAAAGCACCTCATAAATTAGGAGGTTGTGATGTATTTTCATTGATGTGTTAAGAGGTGTGTTATCAAATGATATTAGTGATCAACCATTTTCCGGAGGAGAAGACCGGCATTTAAGATGGGAGACAGCGCAATTAAACGCGTCGCTGTAATTGGTACAAGTCTCTTTAATTATGATCAGCATGTAGGTGATGGATATGTATGTGGTCTCTCCGAAACAGGATCGATCGAGGGAGTCAGTAGTACTGGATTACACTAGCTAGGAGCCATGAACTAGTAATTGCAGAGAGTACGACTGGCAACCACCATGATAGAGGCAAAAGAATTAACAAAGAAAATCGGTAGGATAGTAGGAATTAATCTCGGTACGTAGTTGTACATTTTGTGTACATGTTTCTTTTCAGTGTTCATGTTTGCGTTCTATTATGTTGCTCTATTTTTTGGTGCTTTGTTTTGTAGCATTAATGGATGCTGCTCAGCATCTATCATTAGCAAACAAAAAGGTTTGAACAGCATCTACATGCATCATGTCGGTTTCCTCTCACTGTCATGAGACACACCTCCTCTGATAATATTACTGTCTCAATCTAGTATTCCAACTTAATTACACCCATATATTAAAATGGAAGACGCAACCTGGATGTTGAAGGTTTCCAAGGCCATTCTTCTTCATGATTCTTAAGTTTATTCTATTTTCTTCTTACTTATATTCTCCTTGCATCACAGTTATATAATAGCTGGTGAGATTATCATACTCCAAAAATTAACCCATTAAAGTTGTAAAGAAAAAGAGATGACCTAACCCAAGAGGGCGCAAATTTGACTGGATTTATAAGGGTTAATGAAAATTTGAAAAAGTCAAAAGAAATGGGACTCCAGGGAGACCCAACCGGTGGAGGCTCGGTACATCTTGAGCCGCGAGTAAAGGCGTGTTGACATTTTTGTTTTATTGTGATATATATCCCACATATATATATATATATAGAGAGAGAGAGAGAAATATTATGATATGACGGAGTATTTTTGGTACAGTCTCACCCTAATATAACACATGTATTTAGATTCAAATTTAAATACTATTTTCAGACAAACGGCCGGTGTCACGGTATTCGGTGCTCGAGTGTTTGGTGTTTAGATATTAATTATCAAGGCAATCGTTAAATTTGAATTTAAAACTTCACGTTATATTATGACGGGACTTACCAAAAAAATCCCACCACAATATAACACTTCTCTATGCATATGCATTTTCTGTCATCTTGGACCAGGCATATATATCATGGTGTCGGCAATGGACTCCATTATATATATATATATATATATATATATATATATATATATATATATATATATATATATATATATCCAATATTCCAGCCCTTAATTAATTTTCGAACTATTCTTTAGGACTTCCATGTGTGGGGGACCTCTATACACAAAAGGAGGTTTAAGAGTTTAATGCGAACGTTAATGGTACAGTTGGGCTAAGAAACAACTTTCCCTGGATGTGATTGATGACTAATGCTAGTAATTAAATTGATGTGGCTTAATTACTTGAAACCCTATTTCATAATTGAGTTATTTGAAGAGATAAGATATAAGATGAAACATATGTCGTGAGCACTCCTTTTTATATAAATTTTCAACTAGTGCTTGTTCATGATGCAAACATACACCTTAAGTTAAGTATGACAGATAGATCTGATAGCTCTTGCTTAGTTTATAAGTACTCATAACAATGATGATATATAAGAACAACAATAGATGTAGATCCTTATTCTAAAGATACTGACTTTTTTTTAATAATCTTTTTCTTTCTAGAATCAAAACCTTTTCCTTCTAATTTCCCTTTTCTGGTGGGTTTCTTCCCCTCCTTTCATGCGATTGGAACCTGGTAGAAGGCTCGAACTACCTTAAAGTCCTTGAATTGATGAAGGAATGAAATGGCTCAAGAACAAGTAATTAAAGAATAAAAGAATCAATTGAAGGCAAACAACTGCAATTTCTCATGTTCAGACACTTATCCGGATGGATTGGTCTACATTAATTTGATCACACTAGTCTACTGTTTGAATGGAACAAGAAGAGGTAAAGAATCTGTTCATGTCCCACTTCTATCTGTTGCTGGTGAATCTCTAATTCTACCGAGGTGCAGCGTCCAAAGGTTCCATTTTTCTCCATGTCCACGGTCAGCTCACCGTGAGCCAGGGGAAGCCGATTGCCGGATATGGAGACAGCGGCGACAGCGGTGGCAGGTTAAAGATGCCCACATCTGCCCCACAGTCCCCCCACACGCTGCTCCAGGTCGACGGCGTCAGGGGCGGGCTAGGCGCTGCCGCCGTTGCCTGCACCGCGCCGTGAAACTGGCTGCTGCTGCTGCTGCTCCCCGCCTCCTCATGCCTCTCCCTCTTCACCGGCCTCAAGAGCTGCTGAGCTTCCAAGTCATCCGGCGACCTCTCCCTCTTCGCGCACGTCAAATCTACTACCGTGGGCGCAACGTCGCCGCGGAGCACAGCCGCCTTGAGCTCGTGGGTCTGCCCTTTGGCGGGCGGCTGTTCCGGGTGCGCCGGCGGGGTCCAGCTACCGTGACTGCCCACCTCGTTGGGGAAGTTGAGGATGGCCTTGCTGCCCCTCATCTGGAAGGCGGCGCGGTCGTAGGCGCGGGCGGCCTCGATGGGGGTGTCGTACGTCCCCAGCCACAGCCTCGACCCCCGCCGCTTCGGGTCCCGGATCTCCGCCGCGTACTTTCCCCACGGCCGGCGCCTGACACCACGGTACCCGCGGCAGTCCCCCACGTCTGCCGAAGACTGCGGCTCCGCGTACTGCGCCGCTGGAGTCCATTCGACCTTCGGCGCCGGCGGTTTGGGGATGGCCAGCGGGGGTCGGCGGGCGGAGGAGGCCGTGGAGGAAGACGGCGACGACCTCATCTCCACAGAGAACATAGCAGGTGCGGGCTGGGACACAGAGAAGCAGAGCAGCTTGGGGAAACTGTCCGCTGGGTCTTCGAGCAGGTCGTCGCAGAAGGTGACGTCCTGGGCGAAGGGGAGTCCCGAGGAAGCGAAGGGCTGCTCCGCCGGGCGGGAGGGAGGAGAGGACGAGGAGAAGGCCGAGGTGGCGGACTCGTCGGAAGCTACCGGGTGGGGAGGGGCGAAGGACAGGGTGGGGTGGAACAAGGAAGGGGAGTCGAGGGAGAGGAAGAGGTCGTCGAGGCGGTGCTGTTTGATGTAGTCGAGGGTGGAGGAGACCTCGTGATCGTCGCCGGCTGCCATGGCTACCGAAGGGGGATCGGTGGTGTGAGAAACTTGGAGGAGCGCGCAGCGACGGAGAGGGAAAGGAGGAGGAGATGGTTGATCGGGGGAATTCCTGGTGGAGTGGAATGGGGAGGAGTGTGGGCAAGGATATATAAAGGGTGTCAACGGGAAGGACGCCATGGATTTCCAGGAAGGTCGATGGAAGCTGGGGCATTTTTTGTCCTCTCTCTCTCTCTCTCTCTCTCTCTAGATCTCTCTCTCTCTCTGACGTGCGTAGCCTTTCAAGCAACAACCTACATGGTCCCAATAAGATCTCATAATGGCGGCCTTGGATTATATTATGTTCTTATCTCCTAAAGCCTTGGGATGGTTAACCGTCAATTAATCAGAAACTTTTCTGATTAATCGAACCATAAATTTAAATTGAAAAAGTAGTTTAACTCTGATGAAACACATGTATGCATGTTATATATGTACCATTTGTGAATAAACGCAAGTAAGCATGGGCTTGAAATGACATCTGTGCTTTTATCCCTTTTTTAGTTGCTTGAAATTTGATGCTAATATGTGGCATACTTTGTTTTATTTATTTATTTATTTATCTAATCCACCAGATGTGGGCATTTGTATATAGGTGAGAAAGGAGATCCAATGTCGGCCGCTAGCTTTCTCTACATCTTGTGAAGAAAGTTTACGGTTGGAGATGGGTGTTTTTTTTCTTAATAGAGAAGTTATTACCGCCAATAACAATATATAGATAATATATCGACTAATGTTATTTGTTGTCACCTGTTATCTCCATTATCGTCACCATCGGCCATTGTTACTGTTCGTACTTTTTAGTCTGTGTTGTCCATCGCCACATTTCCAACCATGTCGACCATTACCAAGGTGAGTACGTAGTGAGTTTTCTCCTTCAACATATTCTAATATATTTAAGTGAGCTTAGAAATTAATGTGAGGGAATCGCATGTAAGGAAACAACAGATAAAAAGTATATATATATATATATATATATATTCCAACTTTTGAGCTGATGCGTGCATGCATCTTGAGATAGAGATTTTATTTTAGAGCAAAAGAAGGGAGGGAGAGAGAAAAGAGAGATGAGGAGGGAGTGAATAGAAGAGGAAGTAGCCAAGTAGGTAGATTATATTTGAAAATTTTAGCATTTGAATTTTCACATATTTCTCGAGACGATATACCTGTACCATTTAAAAAGGTTAATACCATGCAAGGTGACGCATTTGTATTCTCTTTCTTTCTATTAAATAAAAGCACATACATTTCTCTTCTTGCATAGTATTTGTATTTTTTAGTTGCACTCTATCCCGACTACATCTCGTTGTCTTTGTCAATGAGTCATCCTAGTGGACATGCATTCGTAATGTTTACCCTCTCTTTCTCTTTAGAGAAATATTTTGAATAAAAATGTTTATTGCAAGACACATTTTGTTACATAATTTTTTGTGTTTTGTAGAAAAGTAATTTCATCGGTTGAGAAGACTTGACACAAGATTATAGTAAGTATGGATCTTTTCTCAGTGTATGCAATTCGATAAAGTCTAGTAAGGGATGATATTCAGAGACACATTGAATTATGATCATATTCATAGAGAAATATCTATTACACTTTCTAATTAATACACTTGTAATATTTTTAGAACTCTCTCGTTACTTAATGTACTACCAATACAGTGTGCCCACTTAATAAGAAGGCCAAAATTAGTATACTTCTACTCACAACTTACTCACAATGCAACTATGCAGACTTAACATTACCTCACATCTTTGACATGTCAAAATATATTCGACGGAAATTTTGAATTTTTTTTCAAATACTCTTTTATTTAGAACACATATCTGATATTCTACACTATTAATCTATGTATAAATTAATGGAATTATATATATATAACCTATATTATCTTGTTTGAAAGTAAAAATAATAATAATAAAACTTGAATTTTCTTATGCGAGACTAGCTAGCTAGCCAGCTAGCATCCTATCAAGTGGAAGAGGAAGCCCCTCCAATTTGGTCTGCTCTTTGCATCCGGCGGCCGAGAGCGGTCGCTTTGTTTTCGTTTTGGTCCGATTCATGCACCAGAGATTAAATAGAAGACCGAGTCCTGCCACACGTGGGGGTTCGTATAGGACCGAAACGAGCCGAAACGGATCGGGTTTGTCTCCATTAGCCCACCCACGTGGGAGTTCGGACATCTTAGACCTTGCCATGGCCCGTTCGCGGTACAACTAACTAACTTGTAACGACGAAGTGGGATGGTTGGACTTGGTCGCCATCCGCCGAAGGGGTCTAAATTTTAAGTATTTTTTCTTTTTCATTTTTTATGCTATGTTAAAATATAATTATAGGTAGGTGTAACGGGAAAGATAATTTAAAAATCTGCAAAGATTAATGTTTGTGAGTTTTCTCAAAATGACCCTGAATATGCGTGAAAATTCAATGTATTTCTCATTTTCTCTTAATAAGTATTGTTTTATTTTTAGAGTTTCTTCATTTTCTTTAAAAAAAAATAATATTTGAGCGTAAGAGATGAGTTTTACTTTTATAAGTATACACTTTATCTTCACAATCTCTAAAGTGAAGTTAAATCTTCCCTTTACACAATTTTTTTTTAGTGAGGATACGAGTGTGCAATATAGACCATGGTTCGACCGTGCCGCCCGTACCGGGGCGGCACGGTCGAACCGCACCGTGCCTGGGCAGCAGCGGCGCCCAGGCACGGTCGGGTCGACCACCAGGGTCGACCCGGGCGTCCCGCCGCGAGACGCGGCGGAACGCCACGGTCCGGTCCGGTACACATCGGACGGCCGCCCACGTCATCTTTTTTTATTATTTTTATAACTTTTTCATATTAGGTGTATTAAAGTGATGTAAATGGTATCTAATTAAGATGAAAATTTAAACATAAGTTAATTAAGAGATTATATAAATTACAGTAATTTTATTTTAATTTTTTTAATTATTTTTTTATCAAGTAAAAATTATCCTAAAAATTAATAAATCGACTTAATCTTAACATCTAAGGGATCTAATGGTGTCTAATTGAGATGAAATTTCAAACATAAACTAATTAATATGTGATACAAATTGTAATAATTTTAGTTTAATTTTTTAAATTAATTTTTTGTCAAGTAAAAACTGTCCCAAAAATTATTAGGTCGACTTAATCTCGACATGTATACATCAATAACTCATGATATTTATATTTCTATAATCAGTACATTTTTTTAGTAATTATGATGACTTCATATTTGACTTTATTTTCGAAATCAAATGTCGTCCCGTTGACGTACGTGCACAGAGAGTTCGTCGTACCGCGACAAACTCTGTGTGCACTTAAGGGGTCTAATTAGTGTCTAATTGAGATAAAATTTCAAACATAAACTAATTAAGAGATGATACAAATTATAGTAATTTTATTAATATCTGAGATTAATTAACATTAATAAATGATAGCTCAATGTCATACTCAGAAGTGCACGCTCCGACGGGGCGACACCGGAAAACTGTAACGAAAATAAAATTTGAGAACACCATAATTTCCAGAAAAATGTGATGATATCAGAAATTTAAATATCCAGAATTGTTGACGTACGGATTTCGATATTAAGCCGATGCAACTATTTTTCGGGTGATTTTTCACCTAGTATAAAATAAATTCTAAATATTAAACTAAAATCACCATAATTTATAAAACCATTACATTAGCTTATAGCTAAAATTTCAAGACAAATGGATATTATTTGAATGGGTTTACAAGACGATCTTCGGGTCAACTAGTTTGTGGGTTAATTACGTCAAGTATTTTTTGGATCTTCGGACTAGCTGATTTATGGGTAATTATGTCAAATCATTCTTCTCCATCTACTACAGGCGGCAGTGGTGGTGGTGGTGCTGATGGTGGTGGTGGTGGTAGCATGCGTTTTTCATTAGAGTCTGAGTTCACGCATACTACTCAAGATGGTCGAGATCACGGTGCTCCACTAAGCTATTCAAAAAAGTATCAGAACTGATAACATGTTGGTATGATTGTATGTATGTTAAATGAATACCAAATGGTTGTGGCGACTTAATGAGTAAATAAATTTATTTATATTTTCAACATCTTTATGTGATGTTCTTATGTTTTACTCATTTTCTTTGAAATTTGCTCATTTCAAATATTAACTAAGTCACAAAATTAAAAAATAATCAAACATGTCAATTTTCCACCGTACCTCAGCGGTACGGTACGGTTCGATACGTACCGTACCACGGAAAATACGGTACGGTCGATCCGAACGGTACGGCGAACCTTGATATAGACACATAACTTTTCGACAGATGTCATTAAAGATGCGTAAAAATTCAATGTGTTGCTCTAAAAAAGTATTGTCCTCGTTTGTGAGATTTCATCTTTTTTATTAGAAAAAAATAAGTCTCTTGAGAGTAGGAAGTGGCTCTTATTTTTTAAAATATACATTTCATTCTCACAATCTCTGATGAAATTCAATCTCTCTTTTACATATACAAATGAATTTCGAGGGTTACAAAGAGTCCTTATGGAGAGAGTTAGATAAAAACACTGCAGATAAAATTTTAAATAAACAAAACTAAGGGTGCAAAGGCTTTTTAATTCCATTGCGTATAACACTAATAATAAATACTTCTGGAAGAATGAGCCTTACCCTGCTAACCCCCCCCCCCTCCCTCCCTCATCTGATCTCCTCATCCCCTGTTCATTCCAAGTTCTTTTCGACTCTACGTAAAACTAGAAAAGCTTCTATGATAAATGATTTATTATTAGATTTTTGTATCTATAATCTTCCAATTTTGCCTCTTGAGTAATTTGATGATCAAAATGTAAGAACTATTTTGTTAAAATGTGAAGGAAACTGTTCAATAAATATATGTGACTAAAAGATGTGCGGAAGAGATAAAGAGAGGTGCCAGTGTGGAAAGAAGATTTTAAGATTGGGGTAGGTTAACCTTTTCGACTCGTTAACTCAACTATGATTGTGTTTAGGAAAATAGCTTAGTAACATATATTTTTGACACAACTTTTAACAGATCAATCAAAACATACTGTCAACTCTTCTTTATGAAGTATTTATTAGAAGAAAATATTTATTGTACTTATTCATTGTACTTTAATTATAATGTGACTAGACAATAGTCCATGTGGCTCACACGAGGGGTGACAAAGTGACAATTTAATTATTAGATGTCACATAGACTTGTTACATAATCACATTGTACTTAAAGTGCAATGAACAAATGTAATAAACTCTTCTCTTATTAGAATGCTTCTAACAAGTGATGATGTGGTAGTTTGGTGTCAAAAAAAAGGTGTTAGCAAACCGGTTCCCTTATATTAGAGTGATCGAATGAGCAAGAGTGATTGTAAGTAATCTCTTCGTCGTGACAGAGTGGATATAGAGACAGGTGAAGAGAGAGTGGCCCGAACTTGAACATGAGGCAAGATAGAGTTTTCATTGACCCGAGCTACATAACCAAAAAGAAAAAAAAGAGTGATTGATGTCACAAAATTTCTATTTATAACACAGGAGACCCAATAACCTTGGGGTGAGATTGCAAGCACAACCTTGCCGACAAATTATACATCCCTCAAATTGTTAGGTATAATAATCACCCCCTTAAATCATACAACTAGAACCTGCATAATTAAAAATTATATGAGCCCGCAGTATTATTCAAATGGGTGTTGATAGGATTGAAAGCATGATCACATGAACATTTAATGTTGATAAATTGTGCATGCACCAGGTGAGATGCCAACCTCATACTGGCCTACCATGTCCCATCCTGATCAAGAACGGGATAGGAGAGGGCATGGAACGTCTCCACCGTGGGTCGCCGGCGCCGCCATGATCAAATCGTCGTAAAGCTGGCCGTGAGAACAATTCCAATTGAAAGCAAGAGAAATTTTTAAAAATGGCTATGTGAAGGTGGATTTTATTATTACGTGAAGATGGATATCAGATAAGTATCTACCTCATGTCATTCTCTTGTTACTGCCCTTGCGTTCGATTTTTACAGTTTATATGTTTTTCCTTAATTTCCCTGGTTGACAATATAGTTTACACCTTTTTTTTTTCCTTTGGATACAGCCAGTTTTGCCATGTCTTACCTCAGTTGGATTAAAGAAAAATCTTAACCTGGCTATATATATATCTATACTATAATACTATAACAGAGTTCACTATTCCCACCTAAATTAGATACAGGACACGTGTAAGCACAACTTAAACTTTGGTCTTCCCTGTTCCCTGTCAGGGCATTTCGTCTTCTCCGTCTCTTCTTTCTGGGAGAGGGCGATGCCTACCTTTTCATCAGTTCCCGGTGAAAAGGTACAGAGCGTTTCGACTTCCCGTGCCTGCAGATGCCGTTTCCGGTGAACATGGTGTGCCGTGCGGCTCTCAACCTCGCCCTCGCCCTCTCCCGCACAGCCTCCACTTCGCATCCTCGCACTTTCCCTTGCCCTCGCAGCATCGCAGCCTCGCCTTGGCCCTCGCCCTCGCCCTCGCCCTGCACCTCGACCTCGCAGACTCCCAGACTGCAGCCTCGCCCAAGCCCTCGCTCGAGCCAAGGCCTTCGAGCTCGCAGCCTAGCAGACAAGCATCCTCGCGACGTCGTCGTCAACCTCGCGCCATCTACCTCCGTGCATCGCCGTCGCAAACTCCCCTTCGAAGCATCTGCGAGCGCTGTCGCATCTTCCGCGCATCGCCGTCGCAGACTCCCATTCAGTTCCCGGTGAGCAAGGTAATGGGAAGGTTTTCCCCCTTCTTCAACGGCTTTTCCCCTGAATTCTAGCCTCTTTTTTTTTTCTTTATAGGTGACCCAAGACCCACCGCTAACCATTCCACCCCCACTCCCTTCTCTGTGCCTTCTCCTTTGCTCTACCATCTCTAAAGAAAAACCAGGAACAACCCAATCTTTTGTTCTACTTTTTTTCCTTTCTTTTGTCACACACTCTGTTCACTGTCCCGATTTTTTTTCACTGTCTGACACACTCTCTATCTGACACACAATTTCATATCAGACAAAGAAAGAAATGAAATCCAAATTGAAACCCGATGTTGTGCCCAGTAGATCCCAATATTACTCTGATGAAAAATATTAAACTTAAACTACCAGACTGATATGCTACCTACTAATAATCACAATACAGTTCACTCTCCATTCTTCATTAGGCACACTTGACAAGTGTTTATGATGAAAAAGGGTTTATGATCATCATTTTAGAACATGACTTATCTGTTCTATAGGTTTTATGATTTTAACGTTTTATGTGATTTTAAGATTTCAGTGGCACAGAAGGCAACTATCAATGTTTTGAGCTGCTTTTTTTGTTGCTCTACACATATAATTCAGGTTCTATCATTTTGGTTTGATATGTAATACGTTTACCGCACAGATCATGGATATAAAATACGTCTTTTGAGTTGTTGTATTGACCAGATGTTTTTGTCTCAAAGAAAACTTGATGTACATTGCATGTAGAAATAACAAGAGGTCTTGATCATAGCTACTCAAAGCAAAGTATAATTAGTATGGAGATTAGTATTTCTCTATTTACATATTTTCCTCCTTTTCATGTACATGTCATATTTTTGGCATAGTTTTAAGTGAGAAATACGTTGAGATTTGGCCTATTTTTTCCTCCTTTTCATGTGTAGCTGTCATGAAAAGCACAAGGCAGTAATTAGTTTTGCAATATCAATCTTTATTGCCTTTGTATAGCTTTATAGAAGGTTCAAAAGGAATGGGATCTAAAAATGCCCATTACTGCTATTATAGAAGGTTCAAAAGGAAGGATAGAATCCAAGGGCCAAGACCCATTTTGACAGCTATAAAGTGTAGAACACAAATGTTATTAAAGATTTTTAGGTTATTACCCTTTGAATTGGCAATTGGCAAAGATAAACAACCTTTACAAGACCATTTTGCCCCCCTTTGTCAAAAGGTACAAGGGGCCAGCCCTCCCACACACACAGGAAAAATTGGGTGTTCACTGCTTCCATGGAACTGGGTTTTAGAGGCCTTGGTCTTGACGAAAAAAAGAAACATAGCTTTTTCTTCTATTCTTCCATGGGTTTTGTTAGACACAACAGGCACATGCCCACAATTTTGTATCTGCATTCCTATTTTTTTTCTGATAGCTTCTATTCTTTTCCACTGGATCCTTCATTCAAACATTACATGCTGCCCCTTCTTTGACTGTGTTTCCCATTTCTTCGGGGAACATTTCTGAATATAGGCAATTAAGTAGGACTTCTATTAGTTTTTAATAAAGTGAATGTTTGGAGCAAAAAAATACTACGTATGAAAGCTGACAATTGTGCCTGGATAAGTTCAGTTATAACTTTATAGTTATCACCTTCAGAAGATAGATAAAATCATTGAGAGTGTGCACAATAAATCTATACACCTTATAGAAAGAACAGATGTTTGTTGCATTCTGAAGAGAAGAAAGAACAGATCTTTGTTGCAACTATTTTTTCTATGTAATTAGTTTTAATAAGATTGTATCTGCACTCCTATAGATTTTAATTAGTAATTAGTTTCATGTTATCAGAATTTTAAATACTCTATAGTCTACATATATACTGAAGTACAACCTGGAGATTAAGTTAGCTAAACCAATCTGCACGACAAACTTCAAATATGAAGAATGTGTGTAAGGGTACAGAAGTACAGCCTGGAGATTAGAGTCCAAGATTAGGTAATTCAGTTAGGACTTTCTTCAAACCTTCCATGACATCTCACCAATGCACAATGAAATTTAATAAAAGATTTGGGATGTGAAAGGGGTATTGAAATCACCTAACTTAAGGTACATCTTTCGTTTCATCATCGTACACAGATGGTGCAAACACTAAAGCCTTTTCAAAGATCTCAAAAATGTATTAATATCCTTCTGAAAAATACTTTCAGCTAATGTTTAGACTCTTTGATCCAAACTCTGTTCCACATCTTGCTGAACTGAGGTTTCAGCTTCCTATCACTAGCTGAAAATAAAGATATAACATGCATTATATATTGCACAGGATTCAAGTTACTAACGTACTAGCAGAAAATTCCTTTATATATTCAGCAAAAAGTTTCTACCAAGCAAAGCAGGGAGAAGCACATGCCAGCTTTACAAAATAAACAAATTTTGACAACTTAAATCGTTCACGTTAACAGTAGTGTGCAGTGAAAGAGGCACATAGATACATAGGCTTCTGAAGAAAAAAAAAAGTTTGGAAGGATGCCACATTTCAACTCGAAGAGATATGGTGCTCCGCATAATGGATCACTTATGCCCACCATGAATCCTCCCCAGTTCTGAAATCTATTTCAACCCATGGCACAAACAGCACCTTCCCGTCATCAATGTCGGCATGAGCTAATGCCAAGGACTGAACACATGAACCCAGAAATTAAAAAAAATCTCATAGCAAGCTGGCCTTTGACTAAATTTTGCAAACCATCTCTATTTGCTGGATGCAAGGCCAAATATGATGGGGTCTGTTTGTACAAAGGAAAATATTCTCCACCAAAGCCTTTGTCTTATCAGAGATATATCAACTGGTGATGGCCCAATATGTAAACACATTGTGTGTTAATATCAAACTTATATAGTATTTATGATGTACAATGTCAACCTACTATAATGGTGGTCTATATGATGTTGATGATCTTTCTTTTCTATTTGAGTAATGTTGTGCAGTCTACAATGAGATTTAAGAATTCTCAACTTCAAAATCTATTTCTTCTATGTAATTAGTTTTAATAAGATTGTATCTGCACTCCTATAGATTTTAATTAGTAATTAGTTTCATGTTATCAGAATTTTAAATACTCTATAGTCTACCCTTGGTCCAAAAAAATAGAACATGAATGTTGGATATGATGATACATATAGATGGCTGAATTCTGGTAAAAAACATGAACCCAGAAATTAAAAAAAATCTCATAGCAAGCTGGCCTTCGACTAAATTTTGCAAACCATCTCTATTTTCTGGATGCAAGGCCAAATATGATGGGGTCTGTTTGTACAAAGGAAAATATTCTCCACCAAAGCCTTGTGTCTTATCAGAGATATATCAACTCTATATAGGCCTAAGTCTGTTACCAAACCAGACCACAGAAAAGTTTTGAATGTGTTGGGTATATCAGATTGGTTTTCCAGCCCTCTGCCGATTCTCATTAGCTGGACCCTTCATCTACCAAACAGAGTAAAGTTGAATACTGATGGATGTTGCAGGGGCAACCCGGGAAACTCTGCAGGTGCTGCTATTCTCAGAAATCATCATGGTCTGTTTATAATGACTGCTTGCAGCTTCTTTAGTCACACCTATAGCATTATTGCAGAATTTAGATCTCTGTATAGATTAGGATTATGAGGTCATAGAAATGTAGAATGTGTTATGGTGTCCTCAACTGAAGATATTGTAGACTGTGTTATGGTGTCCTGAACTGAAGATATTGTTCCGGGAGTCCCCACGCCCTAAGGAGAAGTCCAGGAGGGTGTGTAGATGGGAGGCATGGAGGCCAAAACCTTGAAAAACCAAAAAAAAAAAAAATGTTTACCGCACAGATCATGGATATAAATACGTCGTTTGAGTTGTTGTATTGACCAGATGTTTTTGTCTTAAAGAAAACTAGATGTACATTGCATGTAGAAATAACAAGAGGTCCTGATCATAGCTACTCAAAGCAAAGTATAATTAGTAAGGAGATTTATATTCTAAATCCACCTGATGGTTTTAATTAATGTATCTTTCTTCTTCTGTTTTTTAGGGTGTGTATGATTATCTTTGTACCTATAGAAGATATAGATCTTTTGAGGGTGTGTGAAATTTTGCTTGATATATATCTGCCTTTCACAATTAAATTTTTTTTTTCAGGCATGTAAAAGCCTTATAGTGTGTGAGCATGTTGTCTTAGAGGGGCTTTGGGGAACCCATGTTACTTGCCCTACTATAATTCTCTCTGCATTCTTACCAAGTTACTAATTAATTAGTAAAGGGCAATGCATGATGTTTGTGTTTATGTTCATATCAAAATGTCACTGGTGTCAGGATTACAAAATTCTGGGTGCATGAGTTTAGAAACTTTGGAAGCTTTTAATGGCTATCTATGTATCTTTCACATCATGTTGGAAGGATTATAGCTGTTCAGTTTTTAGTTGTTTAGGAAGGATTATAGCTGTTTAGGAACATAGCACTGTTGTAAGGATTAACATATTCAGATGTTTTACTGTTTAGGAAGGATTATTCCAAACATTTACATTTCATAGAAATAGAGTGATGGAGAAGTAGTTTTTCTGTTATTCCAATGTATAAGATTGGGAAATACATGGGAGGACTATAGAAATTATAGTTGTGCCTAAAAGCCAACTAACTTCCATAGTCACATGCATGAACTTGAAGTTAACCTCACAAGTGATTAACTGAATTATATCATCTTAAAGTGCTTTTTGATGTTAACCTCCCAACAGATTTACTGAAATTATTTCATTTTCTTCAACCTAACAAGCTTACCTTTTTCCAACAACTCCTTTCTAGATCATCTACTCCATGTCTCCAACCAGTGAAAATGTGATAAAGAAAGAAAGAAATTGAACCTAATCGAATAAGTGATGAATTAACTAATCTACTGGTAATGGTGGAAAATGGGAGGGTACATATCATCACAGAAGCAAAAAAAAAAAAAAGGGCAAGCACAGTGCAAGAACCATTAGTGCACCCTCCCATTTTATCTCTATTCTAAGTTGGTGCATTTCATTTTAATGTAGATATGTTTGGACATTGGAAATTGTTCCCATTATTAAAATTGATCATATAAAATGATAGCCAAACTTACCACAGTGTATGGAGCAGAGTGTTGGGCTACTAAGAAAAGTCATCTTGACATAAAAAAAGAAGCAGCTGAAATGATAAAGCTATATGTGCAGGAACACAGGAATATGTTGTACCTCCAGTGACCTCTAGATTGATCATCTACTCAAACAGTTATTTTCTTGGAGTCATCTATTTTTGGTCACCCTAATTCCTTCATAGGATTGACTTTCTAGGATGTCATCTTCTTTACTCATTTATTTTTCAACATATGCCTCATCAGTTTAACAGAAAATTATATTTTTACAAGTTAAGTGTGTGTGCTTTAAAGCAAGAAACATTTCTATTTAGTTTATATAACTTAATATAAGTTAATTGTATACATTCCTCTTTCTCTTCATTTTTTTACTTTAATTTTTTATTATTTGAATCCCCCCATATCTGCCATTGCAATATCAATCTCTATTTCATGTTTTGAATTGTTTTCTGTCATATATCCACACAACCTTCAATACCTGATGATAAGATTAGCATTGCATATGACATGGCCGGTCCTCATAAAAAGGTACAAAAAAAGGTATTGCATTCAGACACCACATTTAGGATCAAAATGTTCAAGCCCAAGATCCTCATCCCAAAGAAAAATGTAACTATATTCAGCAACTATATCTGGATGCAGAAAACGTTTGGCAAACCACATGTCATGATAAATAAAATTAGTTAGACCACCGGATCAATATGTTTCACCAAACAAAATTATATACCATTTTGTCTGATTGATGCAGAGACATGCAGTACACTCTCACACCATTGAAAGTGTGCCCACTCATCCACAATGCCATCATAATGGAATAGCATGACAATGAAATCACTGGAAATGAACTGCCATATGATCAAAGTAAGTCATTATTTGACTCAATAAAGGCCAGAATAAATTTAAGACAATGAAAACAAATGGTCGAGTTATGCATTGACTTGAACCTTTCTGAGAATTTGATCGACAATTTCTTTTTGCTTTATTCCAACTACCATGGCCAATAACTTCTCTGATTTTAGAAACAACAATTTAATAAGATTGTAAAGAATGCAAAATAAGAGAACGAAGGTGCAGCCAACCACACAAGAGGACGGTACCTTCTATTCCCTTTTTGAGAAAAAAAAATAGTGGTTTCCCATAAATGATTGGAACCCGAAAGATCTACCTTTACAAAGGTGACACCAGAAATTTTCCTTACATACATCCCACTTTTTTATCAAGTGGGTTTTGGAGATTCCACTTTATAATCTATCATGTTTTAGGATGGACCTGCCTACTGTTATTGTTTCACAAATCTTCTTAAAAATTGTTTTTCTAATTTGAAGAAGAATTTTTCACAAAAAGAAACATGAGATTTATAGGCTCTCCCTGAGTCTGATACAACCATGCTTTGATATCTCTTTTAAGAGGAAGAACACAGTTCATAGGTATCACTGAAATCAAAGTTCATAGAACTGGATTTTTAAAACTGGATGTTACAATATGAGATGTTTAGGTTTTAAAATAATTTTTGTTTTAAAACCTGACATGCATTAGAACTGGATGTTACTAAATTTTTGTAGTGTGAACTTCTTGGTTAATTGGTCATTTCAATTTTTTTCTTTTGAAATTTGAATTTGGTATGGAGTGATCGACATTGCTACCTACATGTCTACCTATATATTGAATTTCTGACATCTTCTTTAGTCTATGCATTTTTAGTCTCTGTCTTATCAGATTAACAAAAAAAATATTTTTACAGGTTAAGTGTGTGTGCTTTAAAAGTCAAAGGGTTATCCTTGGTGGATCTTACCTTGGACAGTGTTTGGACAAAAGGTACATTTGCTATTCCCTACAAGTTTGATGTATATTTGCTTTAAGCAAAGTTCAAAGTTTTCAGAATTATTTGATTTATGACTATTCATTTTTGTAGTGTTTTAATGATTGATAGTCCTTAACAGTTTAATGTCTATATGTTTAAATGTACTTATGTTCTTGACAACATAAATTTAGACAAATTCTGATACCTCAATTCTATTTTAGAAAAAAAATCTAGCAAAGTTCAAAGTTTTCAGGTGCCATGGGAGGTGCTTTTAGCAGGTCTTGCTTTTGGCTCCTCTTTTTGGATTCCCCTAATAAGCTCACAAACCTATCAACTAAAAGATAGAAAATAAAAAATGTTTCCACCCCTTATACAGAGCATTGGATGATAATGAATATGCATAATTTGGCAGTTGAGTACTTTGCTATGGATCCCCACTTTACCCTCAGAGAAAGTTCCTGCCAATAAATGCCTCTCTTAGTTTAAGAGAGGGAATCAATAGATCGATTAATGAGCACAACTCAGAAAACCCATCAATGAATTCTCCTTTCACCCATTTTCTTTTGAGATGCTGCATCTGTGACAATACTTAAATGATGGGATGGGCCTCCAAAATCATCCCGCCATGGAACTTATGAATCTCTTTCATGACGACTTCCATAGGGAAAGTATTTAATTTACCTTAGGAGTATAAATAACACAAAGACATTCAGAGAGCAAAAGATCCCTTTCTGTCGTTGGGCAAGATGTAACAAATTTAACTTGATCAGAAACTCCTTCAGTTTCTGCTAGCCTTTTAAGCTCTTTGAGGTACTCCACATTTTTTGGCAACTGTTTGTCGTAGCCACCTAATACCACAAAGGTAAATATGTCTGTTAAGAGAAAATGTATCCTATCCTATTCATTGAAAGAATTCTTAAAGCAGGTAGGCATAATGGTTAGATATTTTAAGCACAGGACTGCCAAAGGATGAACACAAAGGAATGGAATGAATGATATGAATCATATACTTCAAGGAGGAAAACAGAATTCATGTTAATGTGTTAAGATTTTACGAATTTCATATATAGATGCTCTTGCAGCTCCCGAGAAAGGTTAGTTTTCTGTATTAATAGTGTGGACTCTGTTTTACATGGGCTAAAAATTATTAGTAATGTGATCATTAATTTAGTTTTCAGGTTCTTAAGGTAGTAGGTTTATAAGGTAATCTGCAATCTAAAGTTAGTAGCAGGTTATAAGGTTTTAAGTAGCAGGTTCTTAAGGCAGCAAGTCTATAAGGTAATATGCAATGTAAAGTATATAATTAAGTTAGTAGCAGGTTTATAAGATTTTTAAGTAGCAGGTTCTGCTTTCGCTATTGTCTCCATCTGCTTCCCTTCACTGTGCCGGTGTACTACAATAGTCTGAAGACCAAAATTTTAATCCTTATAGGAATAGCACCTCTCTCAACAATATCATTACATATGAGACTGTGTTCTCAACCATTTGAAGGTGTCTGCCATAAGTTTCATGTACTAGGTAGGGGCACATGTCCTTGCATCCTTTTGCACCAAAACATTCAACATTTAACTAGGCCAGTTAGATGTAGATTGGAACCTGTAGATGTTACATTAGAAGAATCAATGATGAATCCATGCAGAGATACAATAGTTTCACCTTCAAACCATATAAACTTCCACTTTGAGATTTCTTCCGACAACGATGAGTGCATCCTGGCTCAGCAACCAAGGAACATGTCAACGTCAAATTGAGCAAGCTACAGAATAATTAGGTCTACCTAAATTAGAGATCTATCATACAGCCCCAGATATGTAGTGTCGTGTACTGCATCAATGATCACTGTGTTTAGACAGACATAATATCCAGAAACTGGTAAGTAGACATCAAAAAAGAGAACCAATGAGGCATATAGGTCACCACAGGATTTTTAAGGTTTTGAAGACTATCATCAAATGGCAAAAGACAAATTTCCTGGGAAGTGAAAGCCATTATTGTAGAACCTGAAAGCGTGCGCTCTGATACAACTTAGCCTATTAGTATCAGGAGCACTTAAAAAGTTTTAAACAACTTCCAGAGGACATCTCACAGGCTGGCAGCACTGTCCGAAGGTTTCCCTATGACCTGCTTTTGCTTCATTAAAGACTATCATAAAAAAAATTGATTATCCATTGCATTTCTTGAGCAATCAAACAATGACAGAATGCCCATGTATTGGATGCAACCCCTTTCTCCCAGTATCCCTATCCCAAGTGCATGAAATCTGCAGCATCACAAAGTTCTAAATTTTCAAGGCAGTAGTGTAGTGAAGAGAATTTAAAACCAAAAGAATAATCATCATAATCCAAAAAAAGGGACACAAAATAACATAATTAATTCCAACACAATGAATAATCATCATAATCCAAAAAAAGGGACACAAAATACAAGACAGAGAAGCAAAATGTTCCCAGTTATAAGCATCACCTGGAAAATGTCAAAGGAGGTTAATAGCACATATACCTTTGGATGGGCATGGATAGACTGTGCCTATGGAATCTCTGATGATCCAATCCGGGGACTTCTGCAACCATAACTGAACAAGAATCTTGGACTTTTGGCAGTTTATGCTGAAAGGAGGGTCCTTTTACATGCAGATAGATTTAAGAGAAAATATGTATTTCACTCATATCCCAATGAGGGCTACAAGGATTTGTGGTGAAAGCTGCTAGGATGTGCTGCTTGGAGCTCCTCCGCTGGTATGTAGGTGATGGTAATGTCCAAACTTCTGTGAAAGGATGGATCGGCAATCATTTATAGTTGCTTTTGTCTTCCAGGTGGTTCCTCCTTGGTAATAGAAAGTCTTGGTATATTGTTTGCATTTCCTAGAGGAGATGATATCCTCAATCATTAGTATTGCTGAAAAGAGGTGATGATCCAAATATGAACACAGTCAGAGATTGAGATCCAAGTAAGAACAACATTTCATCCAACTTCAATCAATCAGCCAATTTCCCTTGAGAACATAATCAAACTATAGCAACTCTACATACAAAGAACCCCGCACTTACTGGCAACATAAAGTCCTATTTTCAAATCCATGATTGATTGAATTTTAGCTATAAACAAATAAAGAAATAAATTAAATTAACTATTATGCTTGAGATTCCAGTAAATTTGAAAGAATATGAACATTATAATTTATAAGGTATTAACAATAGATTTCTGGTATCAAAATATAACATAGAGTAAACTGGTTTGGAGGGTTACTTTTCAATGTGATATTTTTGAATTGTTGTTAAGAACATATCTTTGTTTTAGCACTATAGTACTGAAAGTATATTTTCTAAAAAATGTTTTAGTTAGATTTGTGGTGTTAATTCTTTTCACTATTTTGTGATATTTATTTTCTCTTCTTCATTGAACTTTCTTCCCCCATTATGTTTTGATGGTAGATTGTCATTTCTACGAAGAAGATATTTTAATTAAATATATTTTAGATATTTTAGACATTTTTAAAAATAGTCACTTATAATTAATAATTTTTTTTGACGATGATGAAACAAAAATTGAAATATTTTAATCATAGAACTTTTGAAAAAATAGTAGGATAATTATGAAAAGTTTAATATTTTTAAAATCTCAAAATATTATTTTTAAAATTAAACTTTAAATTTTTTTGAAACAATCGCCGTGCATCGCACGGGTGTCCAACTAGTATATATATAAACTTTACACCCTTATCCATGTAAAGATAAATAATTCTGATGCCACGCTCGGATACCTCCCTCGTTTTATCTATAATTTTGCCATTTTCAAGTAAATTAATCTTTAATATAATAGTGTGTACGGAACAATTAGCGTTGTTACAGCAGTCTCTCCACTGCTTTATAAAAGAACAATAGAGTAAGACAATTTTGTGACGGATGGGCTCGTCTCTATAAGAGAGGTTTTGAACTTAATTCTCATTTTTGCAACTGAGAAGAGGATTATCCCACAAATTTATAAAGTTTGTGTCCAACGGCTCGAGCCTCGTATTATACTATTTAAATTTTATTTGTTAACTTTGAATCGAACTCGAGTTGAATTTAAATTTTATCGAATATTAAAATTAGTTGTTCAAACTTGATTCATTTGAATATATTCGAGTTCAAAATTTTAATGAAAATCTTAACCAATCTAATTAAATTTACGGATTTGCATTATATATATAAATCAGTTTTATAAGTTATTTATTTTATTATTTCAATATAATATATAAAATATATAAAATATATATTATAATTCATGTAATTCAAAAGTAAGATGAATTTATTCACGAATTTAAAAGAGCTGATTAGTAGAGTTCTATTCACACTCAACTCATTTATATATGAAACAAGTTTAAAATTTTCCTCAAACATATTATGACTCCCTTGTCTTGTTATACGAATCAAATTCGAGTAGCATTCAAACTCGAACTCAAATTTGTCGAACGCATTGATTAATTTGCAGTTCTGTAGATAATAAAACTATACAAAGCATTGAAATCTTGTTGAAATGAAAGAAGGTGAAGGTATATATTCGAAAAAGCTTCTGGTTTAAGGGGAAGATACGGACATATATAGCTGGGCATAGGGCTGTAAACGGATCCGAATAATATCCAGATCTGATTCGAATTCGTATCTGATTATTCGGATATTATCCGATTAACAAATATCCGGCGGAGCGGATTTCGGATACGGATATTATCCGGATAATAAACGGAGCGGATACGGAAAGGGTGATCCGCTCCGTTTAAGATTCGCTCCGAAATAGAATTATTTTTTACCATTATATTTTAGATCTAATGATTCATATATAATATATATAATTTATAAATATATAATATATCTAATACTAATTTTTGTTTAGAAAATATTTTGACATTTATATTTAAAAACATATATATTTTTAATTTTTTATGATTTTTAGACCACTTAATATCTTTTATTAAATTTATATTTTCGAAGCGGATAATATTTGTATCCGCTCCGAATCCGAAAATTATCCGATTAAATTATCCGCTCCGTATTCGAATTATATTCGAAGCGGATACGAATTATCCGATTAACTATTCGGATCGAAACCGAAAAACTCATATCCGCTCCGTATCCGCTCCGTTTACAGCCCTAGCTGGGCAGCTAAACCACATGGATATATAAAACTACACTACAGACTTTCATATGATTCTTCAATGGGATGTTATCAAGAGACAAGGTGGCTGCTATATGTAATTGGAAAATTAGCTGCGTATATATGTGACCAATATGCGGACAAAATCTAGAGGAACCAGGAGCATTAATTATATGCATGAGAAAGAGATCTAGGATAAGCTCATCGCTTCCTCCCTCTTGCTATCTCTATCCATTTCCTCTCACATCTCTCCAAATCGCCACCCTTTTACCTTGTGTACGTAGACCCCAACCTGCAGCTTCTACGTACGTATGCTCTCGTTACGGTAGCCGCCTGGTTGCTGTCGAGGTCCCCCCTCCTTGTTTCGTCCTGATCTTCTCATGGCCGCCCCTTCCGGAGAAGAACCAATGCAAGGGACTTGACGTTGGCTTCACGATCCATCTCCTCTTTCAGTTTGTTTGCGTCAACTTTTCGTCCGTCTCATTCTTCACATCTCGTTTTCTGATCTTTGTGGGGTGACCTGTACATTTATATGGTTGATCTCCTAATGAATGACTCGACACCATGCAATATATCTATATATGAAGACAACTTTAAGGAGAAGACCGGTATTTAATTATGATAGGAGACATCCAGTGGCAGACCTAGGTTATACCTAGCGAGTTACCCCCACTAAATGTTTAAAATTTTATTAAAGAGCTTAAAATATGTTATTAAATTAATTTTGATTGAGATTTTTATTAAAAAATGACCCTACTAGTTTATAAACAAAATTTACGAATACATTTTAATGTTTAGAGTGACTCTCCTAAATAAAATTTTTAAATCCGTTACTAGAGACAGCTGCACTTTGACACTGTAAATTAGAGTACTAAGCCCTTTAAGAAACATTAATACGGGAGATTAAACGCGTCACTGTAATTGGTACAAGTCTCTTTAGTTATGAACAGCAAATGGGTGATTGATATGTACGTGCTCCCCGGAACAGGACTCTTCCAAGTTTGAACAGCTACCATCGATCGAGGGAGTCAGTAGTACTGGATTACACTGGCTAGGAGCCATGAGCCAAGTAATTGCAGAGAGTGCGACCGGCAACCACCATAATAGAGGCAAAAGAACAAAGAAAAATCGGTAGGATAGTAGGAATTAATCTCGGTACGTAGTTGTACATTTTGTGTGTTTCTTTCCAGTTACAGTGTTCATGTTTGCGTTCTATTACGTTGCTCTATTTTCTGGTGCTTTGTTTTGTAGCATTAATGGATGCGCTCAGCATCTATCATTAGCAAACAAAATGGTTTGAACAGCGTCTACATGCATCATGTCGGTTTCCTCTCACTGTCATGAGTTGGAGTGCTCTCTCTCTCTCTCTCTCTCTCTCTCTCTCTCTCTCCTCTCTCTCTCTCTCTCTCTCTCTCTCTCTCTCTCTCTCTCCTCTCTCTCTCTCTCTCTCTCTCACACACACACACACACACACACACACACACACATAGAGATCAGATTAGTAGCTAATCAATAATAATAAAAGTATACATGCACGGCAAATACTAACGTGGCCAACACACAAGCAAGGTTCGCCGTACCGATTGGATCGACCGTACCATATTCTCCGTGGTACGGTACGTATTGAACCGTACCGTACCGTTGAGATACGGTGGAAAATTGACATGTTGTGTTGAAACTCATTCTGTACCTTGTAAACCCATTCAAATAATGTCCATTTGTGTTGAAATTTTAGCTATAAACTAATGTAATAGTTTTACAAATTATGGTGATTTTAGTTTAATTTTTAAAATTTATTTTATACTGGGTGAAAAATCACCCGGAAAATAGTTGCATCGGCTTAATATCGAAATCCGTACGTCAACAATTCCAGATATTTACATTTCTGATATCACCATATTTTTCTAAAAATTATGGTGTTCTCAAAATTTATTTTCGTTATAATTTTTTGATGTCGCCTTGTCGGAGCGCGCACTTCTGAGTATGGTATTGGGCTATCATTTATTAATGTTAATTAATCTTAGATATTAATAAAATTACTATAATTTGTATCATCTCTTAATTAGTTTATGTTTGAAATTTTATCTCAATTAGACACTAACTAGACTACTTAAGTGCAGACAGAGTTTGTCGCGGTATGACGAACTCTCTGTACGCGTACTTCAACAGGACGGCATTTGGTTTCGAAAATAAAGTCAAATATGAAGTCATCATAATTACTAGAAAATGTACTGATTATAAAGATATAAATATCATGAGTTATTGATACATAGATGTAGAGATTAGGTCGACCTAATGATTTGTGGGACAGTTTTTACTTGACAAAAAATTAATTTAAAAAATTAAACTAAAAATATTACAATTTGTATCACATATTAATTAGCTTATGTTTGAAATTTCATCTCAATTAGACACCATTAGATCCCTTAAATATTGATATTAAGTCAATTTACTAATTTTGAGATAATTTTTACTTGATAAAAAATAATTAAAAAAATTAAACTAAAATTACTATAATTTGTATCATCTCTTAATTAACCTATGTTTAAAATTTTTATCTTAATTGAACACCATTTACATCATTTTAATATACCTAATATAAAAAAATTATGAAAAAAAAAATTAACCCGGGTCACCCCATTGGGGTGACCCGACCGTGCCCGGTGCCGCTGGCGCCCGGCACGGGACGGTACGCCCGTGCCGCCGCGGTTTGGGCGGCACGGGCGAACCATGCACACAAGCGTTAGCTTTGTATGAGGTAAGAGGGAAAAGGAAACGATAAGATCTATATGGCATATCATTCGATCGATACTTGGGAACATAGCAGCAGAGTTGCTGTACACACCAACCCCGGCCCTCAAACAATATTACAAGAATCTAGCATTAATCCCAACTTAATTAGACCCATATATTAAAATGGATGGCACAACCTGGATGTTGAAGGTTCGAACTCCATTCCACTTCATGATTCTTAAATCTATTCTATCTTATTCTTAATTACCATTCTCCTTAGATCACAGTATCAAATTAATTAGTAGCGAGATTAATTTCTCAAATTAAGTACCCCAGAACCCATTGAAGTTGTAAAGTAAAAGACATGACCTAACCAAAGAGGCAGGCATGGCATACACCTGCTCTCTAATTTGACCGGTTTTATAGACGGATGAAAATTTGAAAAAGTCAAACGAAATGGGAATCCACGGAGGCCCAACCGGTGTAGGCGTGGTAGTTCTTGAGCTGCGAGTCAAAGGTCGTCCTGACACCGGGGACGAGGAGGGGTCAAAATTTTCAGTTTTCAACTCGTGTTGACATTTTTTTTTTCTGATATATATATATAGTCATCTTCCGACCAGGCCATATATATCGAGGGTCAGAGATGGACACTATTTTATCCAATTTCCAGTTGGCTGCAACATTAATTAATTTTGGAACATATTCTCTAGGACTTCCACGCGTGGGGGACCTCTATACACAGTTAGGAGGTTTAAGAGTTTAATGCCACTATTAGGTAGCGCTTGATAGCACTTGTTTGAAAAATCTGAAGTTTAATTTTTTATTTATAATTAAATTTATATTTCGATAAGTACTTAATATATATTAAATTTTATTAAAAGTTTTTTGATAACTAATTTAAATAACATCTAAATTAATATATTCAGTAAACAACAACATTCTGTCATGTCCTTTCTTCTTAGCATATAGTCCATCTGCAGAAGTGATCAAAAAACAAATAACAATATATCAAAAAATAGAAACATAAAAAGAATTCTCGTAAGCATTTCATCTAACAAAAGATGAGAGTACTTGCATATATAGACGACGGCTCAACAACGAGGAATCTTAATTAAAACGTTGATGTGAGATTATCTTAAGCTTGCCCGAGTAACATTGTTGAACATGTTGGATTATAGCTAGCTTCCTCAACAGAGACCTTTAATGGTACAGTTGGACTAAGAAACAGCCTTCCCTGGATATGATTGATATGGCTTAATTACTTAAAACCTTCTTTTATAATTGAGTTACTCGAAGAGATAGGGCATAGGATGAAACATATGTGCTGACCAATTTACATATCTCAACATGTTTTCGTGAATATATACTTCATAGGACAATTAAGAAAGTGTACACTTAGGTGTGTACAGTAAATATTTCCGATTAGCCCGGGCTCATTTCTATAGATTTGCGCGATTGGAGGATATAGCTAGAAGAGGAGTGACCAAATATTGTCCAAAAAAAAAAACAGAGAAACCGAGAGAGAGAGAGGCAAACCATCATTTGCTCGGATGATCTCCACTAAAAATCATGATTTTGACTTTGTATACCTTGGAAGATTATTTCATAATTAAAAAGATGAAAACAAAAAAAAGTTGAAGAATCGTACTAGAATTCTTTCATCAACATCCACTTCCCAACCTCTCCTCCTCCTCCTCCTCTCTCTCTCCATTGGGAGAGATTGGAATAAAGTTAGAGAGACTAATTCTTACTTGAGAAAAGATTACTACTTGTGATCCCCACTAATTCTTTCTTTAATTGGCTCTATTTCCAGCCTTCTTCGGTGGAGAGGAAACTTATCCTCCCCTTTATATATATAAACTAGTTCTATACCCGTGCGATGCACGGGAATATTTTAGATATAAATTTTTTATGTATTCATAAAAAATTATTTATTTAAATTTTATATATATATATATATAAATTTTCTATAATTTGAAATCATCTCATATTAATTTTATGAATGTTATTTTTAAAATAAAATAATGATTATCAACTAATAAAAAAATCTTTTTTCGATGTATTTTTTACTTTTATATTAAGAAAATAGATAGAGGAAGGTTTATAAGTTTGATATCCTCTCTTTCCTTATATCTTCTTTTCATATATATATATATCTGGAAGGTTTTAAAAAATGAAGGAAAGCTTTTGAAAAATAGAGGAATTGTCTTGTGATATTTTTTTATTTTTTATATCGAAAAGATTTAGGCGGGAATAGGAATATCCTGGTGTTGCCATGTGGCAGCATCAAAACTGAGAATTATTATATTAGTATAGATTTTCAACTAGTCCTTGTTCATGATGCAAGCATGCACCTTGAGTTAAGTATGACAGATAGATCTGACAGCTGTTGCTTAGTTAATAAGTACCCATAACAATGATGATATATAAGAATAACAATAGAGGTAGATTTCTTATTCTAAAGATACTGATTTTTTTTAATAATTTTTATCTTTCTAGAATCAAAATCTTTTCCTTCTCCAAATTTCCCCTTTTTTTTGGTAGGTTTCTTCCGCTCCTTTCATGCGATTGGAACATGGTATAAGGCTCGGTTATGGTGAACTACCACCTTAAATTCCTTGAATTGATGAAGGAATGAAATGGCTCAAGAACAAGTAATTAAAGAATAAAAGAATCAATTGAAGGCAAAAAACTGCAATTTCTCATGTTCAGACACTTATCGGATGGATTGGTCTACATTAATTTGATCACACTAGTCTACTGTTTTAATGGAACAAGAAGAGGGAAGAATCTGTTCATGTCCCCCTTCTATCTGTTGTGGTGATTCTTTCCGTCAACTGTGGGAAGAAAACCAGGTGCGCGGCGATCATGCAGCGTCCAAAGGTTCCATTTTTCACCATGTCCACGGTCAGATGACCGTGAGCCAGGGGAAGCCGAGCGCCGAATATGGAGACAGCGGCGACAGCTGCGGCAGGTTAAGATGCCCACATCGGCGCCACAGTCCCCCCACACGCTGCTCCAGGTCGACGGTGTCAGGGGCGGGCTAGGCGCTGCCGCGGTTGCCTGCACCGCGCCGTGAAACTGGCTGTTGCTGTTGCTGCTCCCCGCCTCCTCATGCCTCTCCCTCTTCACCGGCCTCAAGAGCTGCTGAACTTCCAAGTCATCCGGCGACCTCTCCCTCTTTGCCCCCGTCAAATCTACCACCGTGGGCGGGACGTCGCCGGTGAGCAATGCCGCCTTGACCTCGTGGATCTGCCGTTTTGCGGGCGGCTGTTCCACGGGCGCCGGCGAGGTCCAGCTTCCGTGACTGCCCACCTCGTTGGGGAAGTTGAGGATGGCCTTGCTGCCCCTCATCTGGAAGGCGGCGCGGTCGTAGGCGCGGGCGGCCTCGACGGGGGTGTCGTACGTCCCCAGCCACACCCTCGACCCCCGCCGTTTCGGGTCCCGGATCTCCGCCGCGTACTTCCCCCACGGCCGCCGCCTCACACCCCGGTACCGCGCGGCAGTCCACCGCCTCTGCCCCAGGCTGCGGCTCCGCGTACTCCGCCGCTGGAGTCCACTCGACCTTCGGCGCCGGCGGTTTGGGGATGGCCAGCTGGGGTCGGCGGGCGGAGGAAGCCGGGGAGAAAGACGAGGACGACGACGAGGACGACGACTTCTTCTCCTCAGAGAACTTAGCAGATGCGGACTGGGACAGAGAGAAGCAAAGCAGCTTGGGGAAACTGTGCTCTGGGTCTTTGAGCAGGTCGTCGCAGAAGGTGACGTCCTCGGTCACGGGGTGTCCCGAGGAAGCGAAGGGCTGCTCCGCCAGGCGGGAGGGAGGAGAGGACGAGGAGAAGGCCGAGGTGGCGGACTCGTCGGAAGCTACCGGGTGGAGAGGGGCGAGGGACAGGGTGGGGTGGAACAAGGAAGGGGAGTCGAGGGAGAGGAAGGGGTCGTCGAGGAGGTGCTGTTTGATGTAGTCGAGGGTGGAGAGACCTCCTGATCTTCGCTGGCCATGACCGAAAGCGGGACGGTGGTGTGAGAAACTTGGAGGAGCGCGCGGCGACGGAGAGGAAGAGGAGGAGGAGGTGGTGGTGGTTGATCGGGGAATTCCTGGTGGAGTGGAATGGGGTGGAGTGTGGGCAGGGATATATATAGAGGGGTGTCAACGGGGAAGCTCGCCTGGCTTTCCAGGAAGCTCGATGGAAGCTGGGGCTTTTTTTTGTCCTCTCTCTCTCTCTCTCTCTCTCTCTTCTCTCTCTCATGTGGATGGTCTTAAAGAAGCAACAATCCTTGGATTACATTTTATATACTTATCTCCTTTCGAGGCAGAATAATATTTGTTTATTTATTTATAACTTTATTAGTCTAATCTACATGTGGGTATAATTTGTATATTTCGTATACGCGGGTTTAACCTTGTAGGTGAGAAAGGAGATCCGATGTCGACAGCCGCAACCTTTCTGATCTAGATCTGTGAAAAAACTTTACAATTGGAGGTGGGAATTTTTAATTAATAGAGGAGTTGCTACTTGTCAAATAACATGATATAGATAATATATCGATTATTCTTGTCACTTGTTATTATCATTATCGTCACATGTTTGAAAAGATTTTATTTTATAACAAAAGATGGGAGGGAGAGAGACAAGAGAGATGAGAAGGGCGTGAATAGTTTAGCATTTGAATTTTCACATATTTCTCGAGACGATATTTACTTTACCATTTAAAAGATGCATGCCATGCAACGTTAGGCTTTTATTTTCTCTTTCTTTCTAAAAAAAATAGCACATAAATTTGTCTTCCCACATCGTATTCGTATGTTTTTTAGTTGCAAAGACTACATCTTTTTCTTTTTTTACAGGAAAAGACTCGATCATTCACTTAAAGAGAAATTGGATACATAAGATGGCATATTGTCAAGTGAGATGTCAGAGAACACACACTAAGATATATTGGTGGATGATATCTAAAGAGAGTCTAATAAAGAAATTATGAAGAATGAAACACTCCACTCTTTAAAATAAGATCATTCACAACATGACATTGATAGCATCCGAACAACATCAAAAGAGGGTGATAAACAGTGGCGGAGCCGTCTTGAGGTTAATGGGGTCCTGTGACCCCACTGGATCGGAAGGTTTCATTAATGAGATAAAATTTCACCATTAGTGGCCCCACTTGATAAAAAAATATATTTAAGAGTACATCCACTGAATGAAAATTTTAGATCCACCACCGATGATAGACGGAACCTTTAAGATCTTTCTAGAGTACTCTTAACAGATGGGGTTTATCTGTATTTCATATTTGCAGTAGCAAGAGTAAGATAGCTTGGAATCTCGTTGTCTTATTGGATATGCATTCACTAATGTTTACACCCTCTTGAGAAATATTTTGAATAGAAATATTTTTTTTGAAAGACACATCTTATAATTAATTAATGTGCATTGTAAGAAAATAATTTCATTAGTTGAAAAGACATAATACAACAAATAAAATTATTTTCTTACAACCTATATGAATTTTATTATAAGATATATATTATAATAATTATGTCTCGTTTTCAAGTGTATACAATTCGATGCAATCTAATAAAGGACAAAGACTTATGGTATTATTTTTAGAGAAATATTTATTACACTTTTTTAATCTACTTTTAATATATTTTGGGCCTCCTTAACCAATATATTGTGCTTACTCAATAAGAAGGCCAACAGTGTACAATTCTACTCGCAACATATTCACAGTGCAACTATGCAAATTAACATTACCTCACATCTTTGACACGTCAAATATATTCGAGTGGTAATATGAACATTTTTCCAAATATTCTTTTATTAAGTACAAATATCCGATATTCTACACTACTAATCTATCTATAAATTAATGGAGTTATATATATATACCCCCTATATTATCTTGCTTAAAAAAAAAATCGAGAAACTTGAATTTTCTTATGCGAGACTAGCTAGCTAGTATGGTATCCTATCAAGTGGGAGAGAAAGCCTTCCCAATTTGGTATACTCTTTGCAAGAGGCGGCCGCGAGCGCTGCTTTTGTTTTCCTTTTGGGCCGATTCATGCACCCCCCGTAACAAGACATAGAAGTCCGAGTCCTCTCACACGTGTACCACGTGGGAGTTCGGATAGTTTTGAAACGTGCCGGCAAATTTGTCTAAATTTTTAGCCTCGTGCATGGTCGGTACCCGGTCATCGGGATCGGCAAGGACATGGTGGACGGGGGTGGTCTTTTTAATTATTTTTATTTTTTATGCTATGTAAAGGTAGGTGTACTAATGGGAGAGAGAATTTAAAAATCTTCAAAGTTAAGTTTTGTGAGCTTTACAAAGTGATAAATTAGAGAGGGAGCATATGTGGAGAGAGGTTGATAAACGAACGGCGGATAAAATTTTAAATAAACAAAAATAAGGGCGCAAGCTAGGGCTTGTTAACTTTGTTGTGCATATTTTGCATGAAGGAGTAGTCTTTTGGATCCTGTGATAAATTACTGTCTGAATCAAAAATGTAAAATGTAATTGAAAAGTAACAACCGCGGTTCACTTAATGAGGAGGGTATTCATTTTAGAATAGTAGTTACTGTATAGATTCGTGTCAGATGTTAAAAGAACCAACAATGAAAATTGTAGATTTTGATCTCTACGGGTAGAATATATAATAATGATAATGATAATAATAATATAAAATAGAGTACAATATCTTACAGAAGAAAAATATTTATTATATTTTTAACAAATATTTTATTATATTTGTCAAATGATACGTGAGAACTCGTGCAATGTCATGCAAAGTGTCACGTGAATGACATACTTAGGGGTGTCAATTGGGCGGGGCCGATCTGAAGGTCCGGTAGCTCAGTCTAATTTTATACATTTACGTCAGATATTTTAATCTCATTTAAATTTGAGCTCGATCCGACTCAGCTCAGAGTAAAATTGGGCTGGGCCTAGGCTGGCTCGGCTTGGCACGGGCGGCCCATTAACTCGATATTTAAAAATAATAATAATAAGTGGCACGATGATAATTTTAATATTCTAAAATTTTGAATTGAAAATTATGTTGTGGAATAATATTTAACAACTAATATTTATTTCATATTTGTAACAATTAGAAATAAATTTATTTAGATTAGTCTAATACTTATTTTATATATTTTTGATTCAACGAACATCAATTTTATTGTAAAATAAATAAAAATAATCAAAATATCTTTAAAAATATGTAAAATCGGCCAAGCCAAATCTGAGTCGGGCCTCACATAATCATCCCGGGTCGGGCCGGATTTCTAAAAATCGGCCTCGCCCCCGACCGAACTAGGCCTGAGCTAATCGATTAGAGACTGGGCTTGTAGCACCCTGGATTTTTAAAATCAAATAAATAAATTTTTATTTAAATAAATGAAATAAATCGATTTAAGTGGAATAAAGGGAGAATGCATTGTATAAATGGAATTAAAGCAATCCCCATTAAATTAAATTAGTAATGGGTTACTCTAATAACCCAAACCCAATGGAATGGGCCAAATAGGGATAGCCCATGTTGGAATGAGAATTAAATTAATGAAATTCATATCTAAATAATTAAATAAATAGTAAGGGTTAAGATAAATGTTAAATAACCCTTATATATCTAAATAAAGAGTCCTAAACCCATCCTAACTCATTAACCATGAAATTAAACTCTCCCCTACCCATTAGATGGATAAATGAGAGAAAATAGAGAGATAAATGTGAAATTTTCGTAATTAAAGGAGGAGAGAAGAGTTTGGGGTTGTATGGACTCTATAGGAAGCTTAAACACTTCAAATCTCCTCCCTATCTCCCCATTTTCGTGGCTGTAACCCTAGAGAAGGAGGAGAAAGGTTGGAGACCAAGGAGCAAGGAGGAGAGGCTTGCAAGGAGCAAGGAGAGAAGGCTTGGAGCAAGAAGGTTTTCCCGTTTTTCATCTTCAACCTAGGGTTTTCTTGGACTCGATAAAAGGTAGGCAATCTCTCAAGAAAAAATGTGAAATAATTACCCTAGGTAGCCTTCATTTACCTCTTCAAAAGCCCTATGGTTTCGTGGTATTTCGTTCATCCATTTGAGCAAATTTAATTCGTGAAATCCTGTTATTCTCATGAACTGAGATCTCATGTTTTCTCTAATTCCCGATATGTACTTGTTCACATGCCATGATAAAATTCTCAGTTATACTACATCACACTAGCTTTCAAACGCCCCTGGTCTCGCTCGATTTTGATCTCCCATGAGGGAGAATTAAATCTTTGAATCTCTGTCTATTTCCTATACCCGACTCTTCATGTTGACCTTTAAACATCGTGCATATTTGATATCGTGCCATGAAAAAATTCTCTAAAATACTACTTCATGTTAGCTTTCAAACGCCACTGGTTTCGTAATTTTTCATCAAGTGTACATCTCTAATTAATTCGTTGAACCTGACTGCGCCTGTTTAGGTCACCGAAAAGTAACCTAATCAATGCATGTCTAAACCTTGTCTATTTTCAAATTAATCGTGCATGTTGATAGATGTACATGTCTACTTTCGTTTAAAACTAGTTTCGTACTTTTTGGATCACCATACTATTTTTATATAATTTAGAACGTCATGTATCACAGAGGGCTCGCCCTGGAAAAAAGGAAAAAAGAGCAAACCCACCTATTATCGCGACGGCGCGACCCGCCGCGATAACAGTGGGGTCGCGCCGGCCGATGGCGTCGCGTCAAGAACGCGGCGGCGCGGACCGCCGCGATTCACCGGGACCGGCCAGACCGGCCAGGTCCCGTGTCGCGCCCGACCGCCCCGTCGCGACTTGAAACGCGACGGGCAGGTCCGTCGCGTTTCAAAGATTTTGGCCAGAACTATTAAATTGTGTACATGCCCTGCTGTTTTGGCTATTTAACCTTAATTAGCTACGATTAAACCATGTTATAATTAATTTGACTTTTTAGATTAATAAAAAATGACATTTGCACGACTTGTCATATCCTCAAGATTTCTTTACACTTACACACACACAACATTATGAAATGCCATTTGACCCTGATAAATTATGCAATAATGTATTCGGTAAAATTATCGAAATAAATGACTAAATTATCCTATTTTATTTATACATTGTTTTCTATTTTTACTCGTGCATTTTATCTACCGTTACCGTTTTCCCTCGGCCTTCGAGCACTCGAGGCACGACGGACCCGTTTTTACACACTTTCCCTTGACTTGGACCACCTCTCCACCGGAAATACTCTCGATTGGACTAGGGACTCCTTGTCAAGACCTCCGTAAGTCTTCTTGGCTTTGGCGCACGTCCTTAGTCAACGAGCTGGTTGTACCTCAAAACCCGTTACACCTCAGGGATCAGTACGATCCAAGCCTTAGTGTTCCTTCTCGTCTTGAGTTCACACCGGACCACCTGACCCGTGTACACAGCACGGCTAAGGGGCGGTTGTGACTTCTACCAGACTGCCGGCATCCGACCTGGTGCTGTGCAACCGTTACTATCGTGTTTATCGTCGTCTTACGATTGTACCCCTCTCATCTACAGTCTCTTACTCTCATCTGTTCACGTTTTCTCTACACTCTCATCTATCTCGTCTAGTGCTCTCTTATCTCTTCTTGGTACTCTATTGGCCATTCGTGGATTGTCTAAGATAAAAGAAATGACTAATGCCAGCGCAATAGGGCCCGATCAGGTCCTGAGAGGAGCGCCCGAAAAGTGGCAGTGCCCATGGGAGTTAAAATGATCATAGGATGTGTTACGGCATGCATCCAGCGCCATTTTACTATCTAGATTAATCTATGACAATCAAAGTGCTATCTCTACAAGTGCAAGCGTGATCGTTACTAGTGCACCGTTGTGCAATTTACATGTTATATCATTACATGGCCATTCTATTATCGTTCTCGTTGAACTATTTTCCCTGTGCCAGTTGCAATTGTTCTCTCGTTATCGTGACATGCTCTACATGACTACTCTCTAGTATCCTGCCATTAAGACATTAACTATTTAAAGCATGCTTATGTTCATGAGATATTAAGTCCTACTGGGCGTTGATCGCTCATCCTGCGTATTATTTAATGTGTTCAGGTGAGTCGGATGGAGACGACCACACATACGAGGACGGGACTGAGGGAGATGCTCAAGAGTGACCATTCAGCCACCAGTGCTATCTAGTAGTTAGTGGGTCAGTTAGTCATAATGTAATAGTTTGATTTTGAATAAAGTACTCTGGCCCTAGTTCTGGCTCTGATACGTTGATGTAATGATGACTGGTAGATTATTAATGAATTGGAGGTTATTTGGTATTATTCCATTGTGCAATGGTTTGCATTTATTTCTCGCTCTGTACTATTTAATAACTGTAATCCCGCTCCGATATTCCGCGTCGGGGCGTTACAGGGCTGGACTGGACCAACCCAAGCCCGGTCCAGACCCAGCCTATTACCACCTAGGCATACCACATCACTAGTATGGGCAACGATGGGTAGTTACTAGTCGGTGACTGCGACGATGAGAGGTGGCAACAACGAGTCATTTTAAGCTTTATAAATTAAACGTTTAGACTTAGAAATACAACTTTTGGATTTAAAAAATAGTGATTGAGTTTTTATAGTAATGAATTTGGACTCAATATTAATAAAAACTTTAAAATCAGAAAAATATTTTCCTTAGGATTTAAAAAATTATTGATAAATTTTTAATAATTTTCAACTCAAAAATTGTGACTCTGAATTAAAAAAAATTATCACCTGATATCATCTCTCATCGTTTGCCAACTAGCACGGTGCCACTTAGATTACCGTATCACTATGCCAGTACATTTACTGTCCTTGCACAAATGCAATAAATCTTTTTCGACTGTAAGTATGTAAAATTAGAAAAGCTTCTAAAATAAATGGTTTATACCTGGGTTGTTATATCTTATGACTTGTATATGTCTCTTGAGTAATTTGATGATCCAACTCTATGAAATATTTTGTTAAAGTGTGAACGAAACTGTTCAATAAATTTTAAAATATATATAAATATATCGTCACCAAAAAAATGTGAGTGTGTAGGGAGAGAGAGAGAGAGAGAGGTGCCAATATGAAAAGGAATATTTGAAGTTGAGAATATAGGTTAACCTTTTCGACCCCTTAACTCAACTATGATTATGTTTAGGAAAATAGTTTAATAATTACATTCTTTTTTGACACTACTTTTAACACACCGTCACCCCTCCTTTGTGAAGTATTTATTTTCATGCTTCCAACTAAGTGATGATGTGGAACGTTTTTATTTATTTGTGTGAAGTTTACTGTAAAAAAAGTGTTAGTATAAAACCGGTTCTTCAAGAAAAATCTCAACCGATATTATCAAGGGCTTAACCCCCATAACTGTAAAAAAATAAAACCGGTTCCCTTACATTTAAGTGATCAAATGCAAGAGTGATTGCAAGAACAAAACCCTTTTTTTATACACAGAATACCCAATACAAAGACAAACGTGAAACCTTGGGGTGAGAATATTGCAAGCACAACCTTGCCGACAAATTAAACATCCCTCAAAAAAGGTAATAATACCACCCCCTTAATTAAATCATACAACTAGAACCTGCATAATTAAAAAATTATGTCTAGCCCGCATGGTATTATATATATAAACGGGTGTTGATAGGATATCGAAAGCGTGACATGAACATTTATATGTTAATAAATTGTGTATCAGGTGGGATGCCAACCTCATACTCCAGTTACCATGCATGCATATTATCCCATCCTCAAGAACGCGTTCAAAACCACCAAAACTACGCCTCCGTTCAAACAATATACGGATCAGCACTACAGGTTCAGGAGGTCATGCATGCGGAATTATGCCTCATTCAAGACCACCAAAACTACGTACGTACTATGCCTCCGTTCAAACAATATATACGGATCAGCACTACGTACAGGAGCAGGGCATGTTATATATGTCTCCACCCTGCAGGGTCGTCGGCGCCGCCATCAAATCGTCGTATATAAAGCTGGCCGTGAGAACAATTCAAATCGAAAGCATAAGAGAATGGTTCAAAATTGCATGGGGGCGGGTATTCGGATCGACGTGGCGGTGGATGTCAGTACTGCTATTATGTGAAGATGGCTTGGGTATAGTATCCGTTTATACGTGTACCAAATCATATATATAATTCTCTTAGAATAATACTTAATTGTTATTTAATTGTCCTTACATCTGGTTTTTGTAATTTACTTGTTTTTTATTCCCAAGCTGACAACATTAATTGTTTAGATTTTTTTTCTCCTTTTTATAGCCATGTCTTATCTCCGTTTGATTAAAACAAATGGATGCTAATTTTACACCCTTCTCCATGTACAGGTAAATAATTCTAATGCCATGCTCGGATTCACTAATATTCGTACGTGCATCTCGGAGCTAGCTAGCTTGTACCAAAGCTATGTGGAATAAATTTTAAAATGGCATATATATTGTCATGAAAATAGGTGTATGCTGAAATAAGAAGATCTCAGATATGAGATGTAGAGTTGCTTGTCACTTCTCTTGTTTTATCTAAAATTTCGCCATTTTCACATAAATGAATCTTACTATAAAGGTGTGAATGGAACAACCGGCGTTGTTTTAATGCGGGCAGGTAGGAAGTAGCTAGCTAGTAGGTAGGCTGTAAGCCATAGCAATCTCTTCACAGCTGCCTCCATAAAAGAACAATAGAATAAGACAACTTTGTGACGGATGGACTCGGGTGTATAAGAGAGGTTTCGAATATAATTCTCATCTTTGCAACTGAGAAAAGGATTATTGACCCCACAAATTTGTAAGGTTTGTGTCTAGGTGCTCTTCATGGACATCAGGACAATAAACTATATATACAAGCTTAGCACTAAAAACTTCATTCAGATCATGACAGAAGGCGAAGGTATATATATGTAATATATATATTCGAAAGCTTATTTGTTCAAGGGGAAGATACGGACATAGCTGGCGAGCTAAACCACATGATATGTTAAAGTACACAGTAGACGTTCATATGATTCTTCAATATTGGGATGTTATCAAGGTAGCTAGACAAGGTGGCTGCTATATGTTTGAAAAAAATTAGCTGCGTCTGACACCAATATGCGGACAAAATCTAGAGGAAATCGGAGCATCAATTCATGGCAAAGAGATCTAGAATAAGCTCATCACCTCCTCTCTCTAGCTAGATGTGATCTGTTCTCTTTGTCCTCTTCCTCTCACATCTCTCCAAATCGCCACCCTGTTATTTTCTGTAGACCTCAACCACAACCAGCTTCCACGTATGCTCTCGTTCCTGTAGCCGCCTGGTTGCTATCGAGGTCCCCCCTCCTTAATTGTTTCGTCCTTGTTCTTCTCATCTCCCTTTCGGAAAAGAACCAATGGCGTTAGCTTCACGATAGATCTCCTTTAAATTTGCTTGCGTCAACTTTTCTTCTGTCGCATTCTTCACCGCTCGTTTCTTATCTATGCATATGAGCTGACCTTTATACATAAATACATATATGGTTGATCTCGAGTAATGTCTCACCATCATATATGCAATCCGAAGATATATAGATTGCATGAGACGATCGGCATTTAAGATGGGAGACAGCTGCACTTGACACTGTTAACTAGTGTAAGCACTTTAATTAAGAAACATTACCACTAGGGCAACTAAACATGTCGCTGTAATTGGTACAAGTTATACCCTTCATATCATCATATGGGGGTTTGCTGTCCGAAACAGGACTCTTCCAAGTTTGCAACAACATGGGGAGTCAGTACAGGATTACAGCATGAGCTACGAATTAATTACAGAGAGGAGATAACACAAAAGAGGCAAAAGAAAAAATCAGTAAAATAGTAGGAATTAATCTCGTAGTTGTACAGTTTCTTTTCAGTTTCAGTACTGTTCATGTTCGCGTTCTTTTATGTTGCTTTATTTTCTGGTGCTTTGTTTTGTAGTTATGAATTAATGCTGCTCGGCATCTACCATTGCCAAAAAAAAATGGTTTGAACAGCATCTACATCATGTCGGTTTCCTCTCACTGTCATGAGCTGGAGTGCCTCACCCCATCTCTCTCTCTCTCTCTCTCTCTCTCTCTCTCTCTCACACACACACACACACACATAAGAATGAAGTATTAATCAATAACGTAATCTTTCTTGTACACTTACCCAAACACTAACGTGGCCAACATATGCAAGTATTGATAGCTTTGTTTGAGGTAAGAGAGAAAAAGGAAATGATACAAAAAATCATACTTATCTCAAATGCAATTTAATTAATCAATCAAACATCTATATATATGCACAACATGGGAAGAAGGGTGTTGCCAAAATAGCATCATCAGACACCAGGCTGAGGAATATCATCAGCGGTGGCACGTCTAGTACTGCGCCGAAGAAGATGGCATATATATATCGTGCGGCACTTGGGCACGTAGGTAGCAGAAGGTGGCTCCTTTTGGAGTTGCCGTACAGGAAACCCCTCTAACAATATTACAAGAATCGAGTGTTCCAACTTAAACCCATTCCTCTTCATTCTTAAATCTATTCTATCTTCTTCTTTCTAATTACCAATATTCTCCGGCCTACATCACATTATCAAAGTATATATAGTGAGATTTCTCATACTCCAAAACCCATTCAAATAGTAAAGAAAAAGAGATGCCCAAACCAAAGAGGGAGCAAGCGGCATGGCATACAGCTGCGTGCTCTTTAATTTGACTGGATATATGTATAGAGGGATGAAAATTTGAAGAAGTCAAAAGAAATGGGATTCCACGGAGACCCAACCGGTGGAGGCTCGGTAGATCTTGAGGTGCGAGTCAAAGGTCGTCCCGACAGTACCGCGCACGAGGAGGCGTCAAAATTTTCAATTTTCAATTCTTGTTGACATTTTCGTTATATATATATATAATATATATATATATATATATATATATTGTATGTATATTTCATGCCATCTTCTGACCAGGCCATATATATCGTGGTGTCGGAGATGGACTCCATTTTATCGAATATTCCAGCTAGCTGCAGGCTTGCAGCATTAATAATTAATTTTCAACCTATATATTCTTTAGGACTCCCACGCATGTGTGGGGGACCTCTAGACATAAGGAGGTTTAAGAGTTTAATGCAAACGTTATTGGTACAGTTGGAGTAAGAAACAACTTTCCCAGGATGTGATTGATGAGTAACACTAGTAATTAAAATTGATATGGCTTAATTAATTAAAACCCTCTTTTATAATTGAGTTATGTGAAGAGATAAGGGATATTGCTTAAAAGCAAGAGGTCCCGAGTTCGATTCCTGGGGGGGGTGAGTTTACCTGATTTACATGCAATCCTCGAGGTGTGTAAATCCGAAATTTTTCTGGTCAATGAGGTAAGGGCAACACGAGTATAAGAAAAATAGGAGCTGCCAAGTCCTGACCTTGGAGTTCACGAACACTAATCCTGAGTCCACAAAACCACACGGGGTGGGATTTCTTCATTATCAAAAAAAAAAAAAGCTAAGGGATAGGATGAAACATATATATGTGCTGATCAATTACATATCCCAACATGTGTACGTGAATACTTCATGCGAAAATTAAGAAAGTGTATATATACTTAGATGTGTACTGCAAATATTATTTCCAAATTAGTCTAGGTTCATTTCCATAGATTGGTATGATTAATGGAGGATATAGTAAAAGGAGTGACCAAATATTGTCAAAAAAAAGAAAGAAAGAAAAGAAGAGAGAGAGAGAGCACAAAGGTGTGAACTATCATTGCTACAATCATGTCCACTCAAAATCATGATTTTGACTTCGTAAAATTTGGAAGAATATTATTTTGATGAAAACAAAATAAAATTGAAGAATTTTAATTATTAGAATTCTCTCGTCACCATCCCATTCCCAACCTTTCCCATCATCTCTCCCTGCACAGGGAAAGATTGGAATAAAGCTAGATAGACTAATTCTTTCTTTAATTTGGCTCTCTTTTTTGAATTTAGATTCTCTGCACCCATTTTCTATACCACGTTTTTACACCATAATTTTTAAAAAAAAATTTACAAAATTTAAAAAAACATATAAAACTTTGCTTATTATTATAAGGTGAGTGAATTTTATTAAAACCTTATTGGGAATAGGTAAACCCTAAAATGAGTCAATTTTGATCAACCTTAAGAGAATGACTCATTTCCCCTTCTTACATAAATTTTCAACTAGTTCTTTTTCGTGAAGCAAACATGCATCTTGAGTTAGGTATGACCGATAGATCTCATCAGCTCTTGCTTAGTCAACAAGTACCCATAACAATGATGATATATACGAATAACAATAGAGGTAGATTCTTATTCTAAAGATACTGAATTTTTTAATAATTTTTTTCCCTTCTAGAATCAAAACCTTTTCCTTCCCCTCCTTAACTTCATGCGCGATTGGCAGCTGGTAAAAGACTTCGGTTTCGGTGGAGAACCGCACCTTGAATTGATGAAGGAATAAGAGGGCTCAAGAACAAGTAATTAAAGAATCAAAGAATCAATTGAAGGCAAACAACTGCAACTTCTCATGTTCAGACACATATCCGGATGGATTGGTCTACATTAATTTGATTACACTAGTCTACTGTTTGAATGGGAACAAGAAGAGGGAAGAATCTGTTCATGTCCCCCTTGTGTTGCTGCTGATTCTTTCCGTCAACTGTGGGAAAGAAAACCCAGGAGCGCGGCAATCATGCAGCGTCCAAAGGTTCCATTTTTCACCATGTCCACGGTCAGATGACCGTGAGCCAGGGGAAGCCGAGCGCCGCATATGGAGACAGCGGCGACAGCTGCGGCAGGTTAAAGAGGCCCACATCGGCGCCACAGTCCCCCCACACGCTGCTCCAGGTCGACGGCGTCAGCAGCGGGCTAGGCGGTGCCGCCGCTGCCTGCGCCGCGTCGTGAAGCTGGCTGCTGCTGCTGCTACTACTCCCCGCCTCCTCATGCCTCTCCCTCTTCACCGGCCTCAAGACCTGCTGAACTTCGCAGTCATCCGGCGACCTCTCCCTCTTTGCCACCGTCAAATCTACCACCGTGGGCACGACGTCGCCGCTGACCGCCGCTGCCGCCTTCACCACGTGGGTCTGCCCTTTGGCGGGCGGCTGTTCCGGGTGCGCCGGCGGGGTCCAGCTTCCGTGACTGCCCACCTCGTTGGGGAAGTTGAGGATGGCCTTGCTGCCCCTCATCTGGAAAGCGGCGCGGTCGTAGGCGCGGGCGGCCTCGATGGGGGTGTCGTACGTCCCCAGCCACACCCGCGAACCCCGCCGCTTCGGGTCCCGGATTTCAGCCGCGTACTTCCCCCACGGCCTCCGCCTCACACCTCTGTACCCGCGGCAGTCCCCCGCGTCCGCCGCAGGTTGCGGCTCCGCGTACTCCGGCGCTGCTGCGGTCCACTCCACCTTGGGCGCCTGCGGTTTGCGGATATCCAGTGGAGGGCGGCGGCCGGAGGAGGACGATGACGGTTTCGATTCCGCAGAGGCGCTGGGGGCGAAGTAGACCGATGGCAGAAGCACCTCGTGGGTCTCTTGCAAGAAGCTGGAGAAGACGATGCCGTCGGCCGTGGAGAGATGGGATGAAGCAAACGGCGCTTGTTCCATCGCCGCTAGTGAGGGAGCGGTGGTACCGGCGGCTGGTGGGTGCGAAGGTGGAGGCACCTGCAGGGAGAGATGACTGTGGAGAAAAGGGGTAGGGGAGGCGAGGGAGAGGAAGGATTCGTCCAGAAGGTGCTGCTTAATGAAGTCCAGGGTGGAGAAGACGGCCTCGTCTCGGGCCATGGAAACTGCAAGCTACGAAGAGCTGCGCTTTGCAGGAGGTGCTTCGATCGATGACCAGCTAAGGAGGAAGAGGAGGAGGAGGAGGAGGAGGAGGATGCGATGGATGGAGTGGAAGGGGAGTGTGGACTGGTTGGGTATATAAGGGAGGAGGAGATGAGGGAGACGTGAAAGGAAGCCTCCATGGCAGCTGCTTGGAAGCTCCAAGGAAGGGCGGTACGGTCCCTCGAACCGGACAACTTTTTGATAAACAAACAAATGACCATAAAAGTACCCACAAAATTTTGTCTAGTAAAATTTGTCCCCTATTTTATTTAAATTATCATTTATGTCCACTTGTAAAACCGGGCTTTTACTTTATGAATTGTCAAAAGCATCTCTAGATCTCTCAAGTTAGCCTTTGTAAGATAATATTAATGGAATCAAATGTTTTATAGATACTCTAAATTTTCACTCTTTTTCTAGCAATTCACGAGTATACAAGTGCAGTCTCTTGGATATATCAAAAATGTTTAGAATGTGTATGAAAATTTTAAAAAAAATGCATATAATATGTAGTTGGGAACAACCTTGCAGTTGATTGGTTCCACACTTTCCCACATGGTTGGGAAGTTGTGTGTTCGAATCCTTCCAATATTAAGAGGTGCATGGGTGAAAATTTACTTGATATTACTTTGAGAATTAGAGTGTACAAAAGAGAATATAGATTATACATAGAAGATTGAATATTATCAAATTAGTATTTTCCTGTCATAATCCATCTAAAATTAGGCTTAAGAAACACCGGGATGACGATGGAAGGGAGTATACATGAGGAGATATGATTTATTATGAGGATACGCATAATAATAGTATAATTAAGAAAGAAGTGTAAAATACAATACAAAAGATGCCGGGGTATTTTCGTTCCACGTGGCAGATTCCCTCGTGGATAGATCCCGTCTGCAGTTTTTGGTTAGCAAGTCCAAAAGTTACTTCCAATTATGGAAAATGTTCCCAAAAGAGTAAATTAAGAAACGTGGCCAAATTTGGGCCATCGTTAGGCCACGTGCGCCCTTCCGCGAGGACCCGTTCCCTCCGGTCCAGCGCCGGCGCCTCCGATGGCGTAATAAAATATTACCGTAATTTAATTCCAACCAATCAGCGTCGGGCAGGAGGAGGGTCTTTGGACTGGGTCGCGGCGAGGTCTGTTTAATATGGATCGCTTTCGCGTCGTGGCCGCGCCATCGGCCCAATAAAGAAAGGGCAAGGCAGAACCCGTGAGGACGCTTCGCAATCCAGGGAGTCCGGATAACCAGGTGGGCCCAACCAAAACGAAACGGAGGGCCCAGATCGGACCGCCGTTGTACCGAAGAAGAGATCCAATGGGCAGGGGCCACGTGGAAGTCCGGTGGCGGTTGTTCTGACCCGGCTTCACATGCCACTTCCATCAGCATTGACCAATCCTTGGATAGAAAAATGAGAGTGGCAAGAGAAATACTTATTTTCTCTGGGAGTCCTTACTCATCTACAAAGTTAGACAAAAGCTTCGTGCGCTGATTTCACGTATAAGTGTGATAATGTTTGTTTGCGTGACATGTTAGATATCATACGGATTGATAAATGACAATTAACAACAGTGGTTAGTGGTGACGATCGACAATAGTTGGTGACGAGAATTGATGGCGATAAGAGGTGACAGTCGATTGTTGACGACTAATAATTAAATTTTAAAATATAAATTTTAAGTTTTAAAATATAAATTTTTGACTCTAAAATACAAACTTAGCTTCACAATACTGTTTTATGGTTTAAAAATATTTACTATTTTAATAGTAATTTGAAATCTGAAATATAAATTTTGCACTTTAAAATATAAATTTTGAGCTCAAAAATAATTATTAGAATTAAAATATTGACTATTTTAATAGTAATTTGAACTCCAAAATATAAATTTTGAACTCTAAAATATAAATATTGAGCTCAAAAATAATCATTATGATTAAAAAATATTATCTAGATTTTTAATAGTAATTTGAGCTCTAAAACATAATTATTAAATTTCAAAATATAAATTTAGAGTCTAAAATGATGACTTTAGATCACACCACTACCATCGTCGTCGTCAGCACACCTGTCGCCCGCTGTAGTCAACCACCATCGCAACTTGTTGCTTCCCCTGTCTATTTGCTTATGTAGCAGCTCGTGTGACACCATGTTAGACGCCACGTGAGCTGTCATGCTTAATCTAAATGTACTTACTACTTTAAGATAAGTATAATAGATCTTTCCCACAAAATTAACATATATATAAGGGTGGTCACTTGCCCTCCTTAAGAGCAAATGTGCTAATTAGGGTTATGATTGTGGTTTTGTAACTTGAGTCAATATTAACCAGAGTTTGTAAGAGAACTTTAATTATGATATAAATGAATAGGAGGCACTAATTTGAGAATGAAAGAAGATTTGAGATATCTCTCTTAATTACTCTCAAGGATTACTTAAATATTTGAGAATGCATGAGATCGTAGAGATTAGTATGTAGAAGACCCAATTGTGAGTTAATTAAAAGGATATATTGTTTATCTACTAACATTATTGTTGGGCGAAGATCCAAAAGAAAGTCAATAATTCCTAAGTAGGAGAAGTGTTTATATATGGTGCCATATTTTGTGTCTTTTTTTTTCACACTTACCTTATGCGTCCAATTATATTTTTGTGCCGAATGACTCGAATCTATTGCTTTCAAACTGAAGAGCTTATTCGAACTAATATCATTAAAGAATATGTGGAGACTTGGGACGAGTTTATGATTGTTCGATTGAGCACTTGGGGTTAATTTAAAGGTGTAGATCCTAGACTAGAATGTTCGATCCTAAACCCTAAACTCTAGACTAGAATAGAGACTTTAAATATTATATCAGGCAAATTTAATGGAGAAATGGATTAAAAAAAGATGCATTTTAATGCATTGCAATTCGAATAATCGGTCAAATGGATAAGTTTTCGGTTAGCCATATACGTAACTATCAAGTACAATGCTTACTTTTCCATGGATTGGCTGCCCCATGAAAGAAGCAGCTCCTAGTTTCTTCTCTAGTTTGATAGATTGATGTGTCAAGGTTGGACCAGGTTCGATTTATGGAGTGAGCACTACAAGAAAGATGATATACGTAGACGGCTGTAAATCGTGGCCGTCTACAAATAGTTATATTTGTAGACGGTTAATTTCAGCCGTCTACATATGTTTGATATGTAGACGGTTAAAAATAGCTGTCTAGATATCCAACAAATATAGACGGCTTCATAACGCCGTCTATGTATGTACGTAAACGGCTTCATATAGCCGTCTACATATGTTGCATATGTAGACGGCTACTAAAAGTGGTCTACATATCAAACATTTGTAGACGGCTGTCAAAAGCCGTCTATCTATGGTATGTAGACGACTTTAATTAATCGTCTACATAGGTTGGATATGTAGACGGCTCCAAAAAACCGTCTACATATCCAACATATATAGACGGCTTCATTAAGCCGTCTATATATGTTATGTAGACGGCTTAAAATAGCCGTCTACATATATTTGATATGTAGACGGCTTCAAAAACCGTCTACATATCAAACATATGTAGACGGCTATTTTAGGCCGTCTACATATATTACAAAAATCAAATTATTTATTTAAATTTTTGTAAAATTTTAATTTTATATTTAATCGATGTTCAATTGAGATGAAACTTTAAACACAAGTTAAATAGATGATGACACATTTTATGAAAATTATAATTTAATTTTTAAAAATTAATTTTTGTCAGATAAAATTTTCTCTCTTTATATATATAGTTTCTATCCATGTATATGTATACATAATATCTATATCGATATATATATATTATAGCTATATATCATTATATATATCTATATGTACATATATATATATATATATGAATATATATTTATATATATAGTCATGTCTCTCTCTCTCACTTTCCCTGATTTATAAGACTTAGAATACGAAGTTAAAAAAATTATTGAAGAAGTATAAGGAAGAACAATTTGAAGAAGATGATATCGAATATATATATATATATATATATATATATATATATATATATATATATATATATATCATCTATATATAGATGATTATCATCTATATTATATATATATATATATATTTGTTTATTTATAATCTATGTATCTATCTATATCAATATATTTTATATAATAACTATATATATGTATCTATGTGTCTATATATATATATATATATATTTGTTTATTTATAATCTATGTATCTATCTATATCAATATATTTTATATAATAACTATATATATGTATCTATGTGTCTATATATATATATATAGATTATACATAGATAATATATATATATATTATTTGAAGTACGTGCATAGAGAGTTCGTCGTACCGCGACAAACTCTATGTGCACTTAAGTTATCTAATTAGTGTCTAATTGAGATAAAATTTCAAAAATAAACTAATTAAGAGATAATACAAATTATAGTAATTTTATTAATATATGAGATTAATTAACATTAATAAATGATAGCTCAATGTCAAATAGATATTAAACTAAAAATCACCATAATTTGTAAAACCATTACATTAGTTTATAGCTAAAATTTCAAGACAAATAGATATTATTTGAATGAGTTTACAAGAGGAGAATGGGTTTCAACACAACATGTCAATTTTCCACCGTATCTCAACGGTACGGTACAGTTCGATACGTACCGTGCCACGGAAAATGCGGTACGGTCGATCCGATCGGTACGGCGAACCTTGATATATATATATATATCAATATAATATTGTATATGCTCTCTCTCTCTCACACACATATTTACAAGTCTTAGAGTACGAAGTTAAAAATATTATCGAAGAAGTATATGAGGAAGAACAATTTGAAGAAGATAATATCGAATATAAATTACATAGATATATAGAAATATATATTATATCTTTGTTATATATATTCTATATCTATTTTTGTTTATTAGTTAGTCATCAATGTATCTATCTACATCTATATATTTATTTATAATATATATATATATATATTTGTTTATTTATAATCTATGTATCTATCTATATCAATATATTTTTATATAATAACTATATATATGTATCTATGTGTCTATATATATATTCTTGTATGTATATGTTTTTGTATAATATATAGATCTATATATGCGATCTTAATATTTAAAATACTAATAACAAAAATAATAGTTAACTAATATTAGATCTTAATATTATAAATACTAATAAAAGAAATATATATAATAATATCTACATTATTTATTTATATAACATGTATATCTACATATCCAACATATATATATTTATGTATCTATGTTGTATATATATATATATATATATATATATATATATATATATATTATATATATATATATGTCTTTTAAACCTTGATAGTCTTTCTACAAGAGGGAGACGGAAAGGCGGAAGACTTACGATATTCCAGGCTAGACTAATTTGCCGTGCCCTTCACAACTCGAAGGGGTAGGTGTTTTATAACCTCCGGACGAAGGATCTCGAAGACATTCTATCTTATCAACAAGAGGTACTGTACAAGATGCATCTTTATCTCATTACTATTGTAGGATGCTGAAAGTACAATTATCACTGTATATAGATATATATATATATATATATATATATATATATATATATATATATATAATATTCTTGTATGAATATGTTTTTGTATAATATATAGATCTATATCTATATATGCGATCTTAATATTTAAAATACTAATAACAAAAAATAATAGTTAACTAATATTATATCTTAATATTATAAATACTAATAATAGAAATATATATAATAATATCTACATTATTTATTTATGTAACATATATATCTACATATCCAACATATATATATATATATATATATTCCATATATTTATATATCTTTGTTCTATATATTCTGTGTATCTATATATATCTATATCTATATATGTATATCTATATCTATGTATAATATTCTATGTATCTATGTATATCTATATGAATTAAATATTAATATATATGAATATAAAACAATTCCATATATAATTAAATATATGTATATTCATATATTTTATAGAAGATAAATAGATATAATTAATTCTTACTAAATATATACAATATAATTAAGTATATAATAATTATATATATACACCCCCACCCACCGGTTTTTGCCAAAACAAATTGGCACATCTCTTCTTTCCCGCTAAAAAGTTTATTTGGCCGCCATTCTCTTCTCCAAAGTTCAAACCCAGCAACAAATTTATTCCCGCCATCGTCTCCCCCGATTTTTGCCAAAAAAACTTATTCCCGCGCTCTCTCACTCTCCCATCTACCTTCTTCTATAAATAAATGTCCCTTTCGACGCCTTCCCCTGCTGCCTGAGCCCTTCCTCCTACTCTCACCGGGCCAACACCACCCTTCCCCCGAGCAGTCCGCCAGCAGCGAGAAGCCCCTCTCGTCGTAGAGGATGAGGCTGCTCGCACCTCTCCCCCATCAGTATCCGCCGCTGCCACAGAGGCGACGAGGGCCCGGCCGCTGCGGCGGCGGTCTCCACCAAGGAGTCCCACCCACCTTCGGCTCTCACGGGGAGTTCCAAACCCTCCCATCTCCCGCTATCCCACTCCCCAGCCTCCTCGAGCTGCTCCATCTCACTGTACCCAGCAGGGCCTGCTTCAACGACGCGCACCACGCCGGCGGCCTCCCCTCGCGGCCGCACGCCCCTCGCGGTCGACGCACATCTTCTTGAGGACGACGGAGGCGCACAGGGCGGCGGCGAAGAGGAACACGAGCAGCAGCTGCTGGGGCAGGTGCTCCCTGGTGGCGATTGGTGGCGAGGGTCTCCATGACTGCTGACGCTGAGGGGAGGAGGGCAAAGGCAGGATCTTTAGTGGAGCTGGGGCATGGGGGGAGTGATGAAATATGATGCAAATCTGACCCGTAGATAGGTGTGTCTTGGGTCTATCAGACCCGGTCTTCCTTAGTTAAAGATTGTTCCTGGTTTTTAGGAGAAGGAGATCGTGTTTGTTGCACGATGTCCTCTATATTCTCTGTTCTGGTTTCTTATCTAGTTTTTCCAGTGTCTGCACGTCTTGGGCCTTTCTTCATATATAAGAAAGAGTTTCCCATGTAAACATGCTAAGTTGTTTATTTTTCAGATCTAGAAGTATATGCATCGTTTTCCTCCTATTTGGTCCTTTCATTGTCTCTGTTTTGCAGTAGCAAAACAGGCTGTCCTTGTAGTGTTGCTTGATATCTCCAACAGGGAGGTGGTGGGTTCGTGGGGAGCTTTCTGTGGGTGGAGGAACTTGGGGGGCATTGCCGGTGCAGGAAGCTGGGATGGTAGCGGGCAAGTGTGGAAGGAGGGGGCAGATTAATTGAGGAATCTTGCAGTGGTGAGGATGCTCTGAGCGGATGACTGCTACAGTGCATTGTAAATAATGATTCAAATTTATAAGGAGCAAGACTTTTGCAATTTTTTTTTTTGTGAACTAAAGATACGTAGACGGCTGCTAACCGTCTACATATACATTTTTGTAGACGGCTGTAGAAGCCGTCTACATATTTTATTCGTAGATGATTAATTTAACTGTCTATATATAAATGTTTTGTTGATGTTTAATATAGCCGTCTACATATATTTTATTTGTAGACGGTTTACAAGCCGTCTACTTATATTTTATTTGTAAACGGCTGTCATAAGTGTCTATATATATTTTTTGTAGACGATTATAATAGCCGTCTACATATATTTTTTTTGTAGACGGCTAAATAACCGTCTATATATTATTTTTATAGACGGAGCAAGAACCTGTCTACTTATGTATATAGACGGTTATTTAGCCGTCTACTTATATTACTTTTGTAGACGGTTGTAAATAGCCGTCTACGTATGTTTTGTAGACGATATTTTCGTAGACGGTTGTGTAGACGGTTCTGTAGCCGTCTATAAAACGTTTTGTAGACGGTTTTATAATTTTTGTAGACGGTTTACAGCCGTCTACATATCTTCCTTTTCTAGTAGTGGAGGTAGAAGGATTTGTTGTCTACCATGAGGTGGAAGGTTACTACCCACCATAAATACATATAGGTGGCACTCATATTGATGTAATACCCATAATATTATTCACATGTATCCCAGACAAGCAGTATGTACTAGCCACTTCAAAGTATATGGTAAATTTCATGATTTTCAAATGTTAGTATACACTTCTCTTAATAGTATATGGCTTTGTTCTCAACTCATACACATTAATCTATCGTACACACTTTAATCTAAACTGATGTAAATCTCTAAACTGCACTATATAATTCGATAGGTTGCTCGATTTTGATTCGAATATATATTTCTAGAATGCATTATATAAACAAAAAAAAAATAAGAAAATTAAGTGTGTGAAAAAAATAAGAAAATTAAGTGTGTGCGAGTCGAACCTCACATTTAGCATGCATGGTACGTAGTTTACCATCTTCCGTGGAAGCTTTCAAGTAATACTCTTCTCATCCCCACCACCCTTTCTTTAGCTATGGCATTTGTTTCCTCTTGGTGTTGGATTATACGAGGTTTAAACATCTCTTTTCTTCACCCCCATGGACAAATTCTCTCTCTCTCTCTCTCTCTCTCTCTCTCTCTCTGATCATTTAATTTGGCATTAAATGTTTATATAATTTATGAATAATCGAAGATTTTAACTTTGGGTTATTCTAGTTTTTAGTTACTGTAAGCTCTTACATAAGTTTTAGTCCCTGTAATCTGATTATTTAATTTTGAGCTCAAGAGTTTTGAACTGAAAGATCTTAGGATTATGCCTTTTCCATGGATGAAAAACTAACAACTATAAAACTAATGGCAACAATTAAAAAAAATCTTAAAATACTAATCTATTACATAATCAAATGAGAGTTGAACTTTTGACATCATTTTTATAAATTTGCCACCAATAGAACTTAAACTTTTGACCTCTTCTCATCGTGCATGGTCGTGTACAACTAATGGCAACAGTACTTGCAAGTACTAAAAATTGAAAAATAAAACTTGTTAACATTCTAATTCGCTACTACTACATTGCACAACCACATGTCCAAACTCCGGCGAGCCATCTCTGTGCACCCCGGCCAGCGCTACCCCTGCCAGTGCTTTCTCTTCACCGACTGAGACGACGAAGGAGGAGGACCCGCCGCTGCGCTGCCTTCGCCGACGGCCGCCCGCTCGTTGGGGAAGTTGAGGATGGCCCTGTTGCCCCTCATCTCGAACGCGGCGCGGTCGTAGGCGCGGGCGGCCTCCACGGGGGTGTCGTACGTTCCCAGCCACACCCTCGACCCCCGCCGCTTCGGATCCCGGATCTCAGCCGCGTACTTACCCCACGGCCTCCGCCTCACGCCCCGGTACCCCCGGCAGTCGCCCGCGTCCGCGGAAGCAGCTCGCAGTGCCTCCGCCGGCGCTGGCGCCGCCGCAGCCGTCCACTGGAAACTGGAAACAGGAGACGAGCCGGCGGAAGCCATAGATGGAAGGCAAGTAGATGCAGCAGCGGAGGCAGACGCCACCTCGCCGAACTCGCCGGGGAGGATCTGGACAGAGTCAGGGGCCCCTGGGGGCGCTTCCGTGAGACCGCCCGCGTAGTCGGAGACGGAAGAGACGACGTAGCCGATGTCGGAATCGCCATCACAGGAAACATAAGAAGATTGCCACTGGTGCAGCCGAAGATGGGAAGCGTACGACCAACAGCCTTCGGTGTCGGGAGGCGTAGGAGGAAGCTGGCTCTGCAAGTAGGAGAACATGGCGGGCGGCACGTCGAGGGGGCGGCAGGGGGCGTAGGGCTCGCCCCCCTCGTGCGCGGCGGCGGTCGCTGCCGCTGGTCGTGGGGCGGCGCCCACAGTGAAGCAAGGATTCATGCTAGAACCAAGTTGTGAGATGGAACTTTGAAAAGGGATTAAGCTGGGGAGAACTGCGAAGAAGGTGACGGTGTGCACACTTATATAGAGAACCGGAAGGAAGAGAGAGAGAGAGAGAGAGAGAGAGAGAGAGAGAGAGAGAGTTGTACGGTCACACCTTCTTCCTCCTGAAGACTAAGTCTACGCTGACCGGATAGGGGTCGCCGATCTTGACGCCGAGACTCTTTATATTCCCATACTTCTTACTTATATAAGTACTTTATATTAAAGGAAATAATTATCAAAATCTACCATGCACCTCAAACATTAGCACAATCTTTTGTTTGGAGGATATGAAATATAAAGACTGTAGAGACATACAACGTCATATAAAAGATTCCAAAAGTATACGTGCTCATATATATAGTTTGATAACATATGAGAAGATTAAATAAGATTATATTAGTCTTTTTTAAGTCTTAATCCATCTAAATTGAACTAATCAAACAGCCAATAGTATACGCATGATATGATGAGTGTATTTCTACATATATCATTATCTTATGATAAAAAAATGTGCATTAAAGTATACATCTAATACGGGTGTGCCATTATATCTCAATTTTTATTTTTTAAAATGTTGAAATTTGAGGTGACACATTTTTATTAGGTAGGTGTATCTATTTAGTACTCATCAAATAGACATTAAAATTATGTTTGGTATTTGAATAGATTAGGGATATAATAAAATTATCTTTAAAATTTTGAAGATATTCTCAAATTTTTAAAAATAATCTCACTCCTATCCAAATACCAAACATAATATGTTTGGTATTAAGATAGATCGGAGATAAAATAAAAATATCTGAAGAAGATATTAAGATATTTTCATTTTATCTCCGATCCATCTTAATATCAAATATGGTTACTAGTGTTCACCTTAGTACAACGGGGAAAAAGTAGCTGTCTTAATGTGATAAGGGAAGGGGTAGAGGAAAACTAACTAACCGGGCTTGTTCGGTCGTGTCATCTGGCCCTCGATCTCTGTTGGATTTGGACCGTTCGAAATATGACCCCGTTTTCCAAGTGTTCGTAATAAGGGGTAATATATATATATATATATATATATATATATATATATATATATATATATATATATATATATATATATATATATATATATATTATGTATTTATTTATTTATTTATGTATATATATGATATATACTCTTCTTGCATGCAGAAGTAGCAGAAATGTATTCTTGTGTACACATTAATTAAAATAATCATCTTCCATAAATGCCCCATGTACAAAAGGATCTCAGCTGTTAATTGAAAAACACATATCTAAGGGCAACAATCCTGCAATAATTAGTTCATATAAGAGAATATTTCTGCAATTTTTTTCCTTGCAACAATTACCGTGCATTCAAGACAGACACACGAGCCATGTCACTTTACTATTTTTTTTTTAATTAAAGGCCAAAGAATGCCAAATTTTTATTGATAAAAGGAGATTGTAACAACCAGAGGCAAATCAAGTACATAAAACCTGCAAAACAAAAGATATCTAAAACTCCATAAATGATCTATCATATGAATGAGTTCGAAGAAGAACAGCTCGAGGACGTAAGTCAGGTCGTCGAGAACAGCGCTCCAAATTTTTCTCATCCGATTCCATTTCAGATGACTGTTGGTCAAATCAAAAATCAGATATGAAGATATTTTCCGCTTTAGCAAGGTCAGCGATAGACAAAGCCTTCTCCGCATGTCTAAAGTTGGAGGTTGAACTGGCATATTAATAACATCTATCGGACGCAATGGGCTCGGAGAACGTTCTCGGGTGCGCGGGAGACAAATTCATACACCCCCTTTGTGAGATGGTCGAGATATTCGTCGATCAGAAGACGACCCACTGGAAGGATAGTTTGAGGACACTCCAATAGCTGCCTTCCCCTGAGAAGTTGGGGACTGACGCACGTCTTGTGCAAATGTCATGGGAATATTTACTTGGGCATTGGTAGGATTCGCAATCATCCTAGGAGAAACATTCTCCACTTGCACATCATCTTGAAACTGCAGCCCATGCTGTTTGCAAATCGTCTCGCTAGTGACTTCTACCACGTGAACCACCTTGTTTGGGCCCAACGATAGCCCATGGGCTTTATCCGATCCAGAAAAAAGAGGTGGTCTATCGGTAACAAGGAGAGACAAAGATGGCAGTGAGACCGCCACTTTGACAAGGCCTGCCGTTTCTGCCCCGCCAGCAGGTTCGCTTGTCACTTTACTATTCGTTAGGGGGTCGGACCTGTTTCCTGTGAACCCACGTTTCAAGTACGCTACCATGTACCTTTGTGTTAATATTTTTCTTTAGAGACAGTGACCAAAAGTATTTTGTATACTTGAACATCTAGAATGTGATGCTTAACATCTTCCTTTCTTTTAACATGTTCTTCTTTTCTCATCATAGAATACCCACAGATTATCTTGCTCATTCGTCAACTGCTAGAGTCACGAGAGAGAGAGAGAGAGAGAGAGAGAAAAAGAGTAGAACAGATGGCCTGAACTAATATAATTAATATTGAACAACTTTGTTAAGGTTTAGAAGTCTTGAAATGGTCAAATGGATAACAGATAGGGTGATGCAAAAGTAAATATATGGCAGTATTATTCTCTTCTATGAATAGTTAGGGTTGTTATTTGTCTGTATTTTTACGTGCACTAAAGTTAGAGGTGTCAAGTTTAATTTGATTCTCGGGTTTGTCATGTTTACTAACGAAATTAATGGGTTTTCTTTAGGTTCAACCAAAACCTAGCTAGCCTGTTGAGATTTCCATCTAATAGGAACTTAAAACTCTTTTCACTTTTTGAATGGAATCGAGTCCAAAGAAATTGAAACAGAAGCTTGTCATTATTTTATTTTCTTTCGTGTTTTAATTAAGCTCTTCTCCTATGAAAACTAAGTAAATCAATCTCAGCATATACCACACTTGCACATACACAAGCCAAAGAACAGATGGAGTGGTTGGCTAGTAACTTAGATTTGGGAGGACTTACAAATAAATAAAGAAGAAGAATCCATTGCTTAACGTGATGGGTTAGGAATTAATGACTAAAAATCGCTTATTAGCAAACATTACTAATGGTAGTAGCATTTTCCATGCAAATTACGACAGGTGAGAGTACTGTGAAGAATTATGGGCTTTGGACCCATCGATGGACATAAAGCCCAATCCCTGGTAGAAGGCTGGATGGGGATTTTGGGCTGGTTAGGCCTACTTGGAAGCTGATTTGGGCTCGTTCAAGCTACTTTGTTCTGAGCTGTAAACTCCTCTTTTATTAGTTAAACTGAGACATATTTTTAGGACATAAGAGGGGAGGAAAAGAATAAAATTTTCAGGTCATTGTTTTCTTTATTTGATAATCTTGGGTATGATAATTTAAGATACCTAAACACACGTATGATGGAGTAGGCTATCAGGGATTTATATATGCTAGATGATGGGCTTATTTGTAGGATTTTTCTGTCCGAATTGCAAATACAAAAAATAACTATTCCAGCAGATAAAACCCATGTCTGAAATGTCTATTCATATCTCAAAGTGCCCCAAATTATTGATTTAGGCCTCATAAGATGTATGTAGGGCTTCAAGCCAGAGGCTTGTTAAGCTACTCCTTCCAGATATCTGCCATATCCCTTATGAGCTTTGGGTCCACCTTAGCTTGATTCAAATTTAATTTCTTTAAAGAAATAAGATGATTTTAAGTTCTTTGAGTCGAATTTATTAAAATTACATAGAGATATGCCTGATTTTAAATTATATTTTTTATTATATTACTATTATATTATTTATCATACATAGATATTGCTATCAAACTATCGACTTCTGAATCAAACATTCGGTTGTCTGTTGGGCCTGTTAAGAGTACTGATCTTGGGCCGTCGAAGGGATCTGATCAATACATATATATATATATATATATATATATATATATCATTCTTAATACGTATTTTTGGTTCGAAAAAGATTAATTTTAATTCTATGGGATAGATCTACATCCTTTCTTTTGTTTTGGCAAGATGTATCATAGTCATTAGCGTCATGGTCTTGTCAGACTTCTTGTGCACATATGCAGACTTAACAGTAATTGAGCTTGTAAAATAACCAAGTGTAACTACAAACTATAATTTACAGTGTGGACATTTACCTTCTAAGTTGAGATTTTATCCCCTATTGTTGTGTGAGAAGAGAGATTTGACTGTAAGATCTATGGGGGATTTGTGACCAAGTGCTCTTCATATATAGGTGATGAAATTTGCAAGAAATTTATTCATGGCTGTGGACTCATGAGCTAAGATAGCCATTTCAAAGAATGACAAAGTGGTAAAATTCTGTGAAAAAAAATCATTTCCTAACAAAATTAAAATTCTCATCAAGTAAATTCATGCGAGGAATCACTCTTCTCAATCCCCACCTAGCCGGTAGTTCCCTACTACGTTCAAATCCTACCTCTTGCAGCTGTGTGAGAAGTGAGATTTGATTTACAAATCTAAAATCTATGAGGGCCTACGATTCAATACCCTCCTCAAGTGGTAGAATTTGTGAGAAATTTATTCATAGTGATAAACTCTTCACACTATATACATATATATAATGCAAATCTAGATTGAAATATTATAATTAAGATTGCCAACGCATTGAGGGTACATTGTACCCACTCCATAGAAAGCAAGAAGTGAACTCAAAAATGCAATTGATAAGCACAATAAATATTTCTCCACTGAACCAACCACACACATTATTGACCAAACATGTATCAAAAAGTTGCAGTACTTGATCCGATGAAATACCATTTTGATGACCATTTCGATGTCCATTCCACTGCCCTAATGTACATGTTCTCCACCTCACAGATTTTTTATTTTTAATTTTTGGTAGTCGGGGAAACTAGCTACATTCTATTACAATACGGAAACAACGACATACGGAAATCAGCTACAAACAAACTACTAAAAAAGTTTGTCGTAGATCCAAATTAACTTTTTCGCCGATGAAGAGTTCCATTCTCGCTCTCATCGGCCTCCGGATCTTTTTAACAAACGTTTAGATCATTTTTAGTATCGAAAGAGATTAGAAAAAGAGTGAATATATTTTCAAATTTTTAAAAATATTTTTAAAATTTTAAACATATCTTCAATCTATTTTAATATCAAATGACTTCGTACGTAAAAAATGTGTCAGATCAGTCCTTGTTTCCACAGCGAACCCATCTGCAGCTCCATAGATGCTTAATTTGTAACGTACTTATTAGCCGTGAATGAATGAGCAGTACCCCCAGTAGAAAATTTCCTATTTGCTGCTGCTAATTACCATATTCTTTCGTCTTTCTTTGCTGTACGCGCCCAGAGATGGAATAAGCTTTAACAATCTTCTTTGCCATGCTAGCTGGGAGAAATTGGCTAATGCTGTTGGGGTTCCTGTTGCCTTCACCATTCATGAACAGGCTTAGCTTGCCATTGTCCTGAAATTAATGCTGCTGCAGGTCCCGTTCCAGAGGAAGTTCTCGCAGCCCTCTCCCTGGCAGACTGGTATCTGTCACCATTGATGCTATTCCCATCTCCGGGGAATCCATCCAAAACAATGTTTATTCTTCTTATACTCTCTCATCACCCTCTTCCGGAAGTATGATTTAGGACTAGAAGTGGAAGGTCTGTCCATGTTCCAATTGGTCTCAAATACTTGTGTCTGACTGTAGCTTGTCCACATGTTCACTTCTCCGTTGTTAACTCTCAGTGCTTGTTTCAAAGCCAAGCCGTTATTTCTTACATGCAGATCTGGTAGTCCCAATCCCCCCTTCCATGGAGTATCGAATTAGCTTTATCCTTCCTGATGAGGTCCGTCCGATCCAGAGGTTCTCAAAGAGTTGTCGACTTTTAGTAGACTCGAGCTAAGAGTTCGGACGATGGAGATCATGAGGAAGAACAAGGACTTGCCAATTGTTGACGTTGCTCTGACCTGTAAATAAGTTAATCTCGAGAAAGTGTTTTCGGAGTTGTCCCTTCAATAGTGAAATCAATAGTTTGTCGAACTCGATCCAATGATGAAGATGAAGAGTTTCGGTGAGAAAAATGTCGATCGTTACCTTGTTTGACACTTATCCTCCTTGACCTGGTTTGCCGCTATTGGCCTTCATTTGAAGACAACTAGAAACTAGGTAGAGAGAAGTGTGGCATCCAATATGCAATAAATCCCCTTTTAGAGTCATACATTCTTCCCCTCTTTGCTCTCTTTTCAAGATACTAGGCTTGGGGTGAGCTCATTAAACTTGAGCCAAACCCATTTAGGACAAATAGGGTAGGTCATGCTTATTAATTTTTCAAAACTGTTATGATGATCTTGTTCTCGATTATGGAGGTATTGTTTGTTGGGGAAGATTGGCTCATCAAAGTTAAATGAACTTTAGCTTAGGTTTAACGGGCTCGTCGCAAGTTTAGTCTTTTGGAGAGAGAGAGAGAGAGTAAAGAGATGAAGAAGATAAGACTCTAAAAGGACACTTATTCCATATAAGATGTCACGCTTCTCTATCAAACAAGGTATTAGTTCGCACTTTTCTCACCGAAACTCTTCATCTCCATCTTTAGACAAAATTTGACAAAATATTAACTTGATTGTTAAAAAATCAACTCCCAGAAAATATACTTTCTCAAAATTGACTTCTTCGTAAGTCAAAACAAAATCAGTAGTAGGCAAACACTTGTTCTTTTTATCTCTATCATCCGAAATTCCAACTAGAACCCACTAGTTACTAGTCGACACTCCTTGACCTCATCAGTACCTTGTTAGGCAGACCCTTTTTTCTTCTTCAGCTCTATCATCCAAAATTCCAACTATAACCCACTAGCTACTAGTATAAGACACTCCTTGAGATCCTTCGTATCAGATTGACCTCATCACCACTCTATTAGGCCAAGACCTTGTGTCAGTATTTTCCCTCTTTGCACTCTTTTCAAGAGATTAGGCTTGGGATGAGCTCATTAAACTTGAGCCAAACCCACTTAAGACAAATAGGGTAGGTCGTGCTAATTAATTTGTCAAACCTGTTATGATGATCTTGTTCTCTATTATGGAGGTATTGTTTGTTGGAGAAGATCGGCTCCTCAGAGTTAAATGGGCTTTAGCTTAGGTTTAAGAGGCTCACCGCAAGCCTAGCCTTTTGGAGAGAGAGAGAGAGAGAGAGAGAGAGAGTAAAGAGATGAAGAAGATAAGACTTTAAAAGGAGACTTATTCCATATAAAATGTCACACTTCTCTATCAAACAAGGTATTAGTTCACACTTTTCTCACATAAACTCTTCATCTCCATCTTTAGATAGAATTTGACGAGATATTAACTTGATTGTTAAAAAATCAACTCTCAGAAAACATACTTTCTAAAAATTGACTTCATTATAAGTCAAAATAAAATCAGTAGTAGGCAAACACTTGTTCTTTTTGATCTCTATCATCCGAAATTCCAATTAATTAAAATCCACTAGCTACTAATGGACACTCATTAACCTTTAGGCAGACCCTTTGTTCTTCTTCAGCTCTATCATCCAAAATTTCAATTAGAACCCACTAGCTACTAGTAGACACTCCCTGAGATCCTTCGTATCAGACTGACCTCATCACCACGCTATTAGGCCGAGAGGTTGTGTCATTATTTTGTCTCCATATAAACTAATTCCTGGAATTAAATATGACCGCCGAGCAAATACACGGGGATTGCGAACCACAAAAATCACAGTACTGCCATGGGACAAGATGGGGCCATATATATAGGAAGATGGCACAGGGCAAAAGAAGCAGGCATTGGGTCGTGCGTCTTCCTCTAGCTTCCTACTTGCAGCTACGAGCAGTACACAGGACAACTTAATTAATTAGAGCCTAGGGTCGGGTTAGGCGGCCTTGTCCCATGACACTGTCATCCCTCCCAACTCGCCAGTACCGTTCCACATGTGAGCCGCAAAACAACGTGCTATTAGCTGTTCATGTCCTCGAGCTTTGTTCTGATCCTGGGTGCATGAAGTCCCATGCTGTGGTACTCTCTCAAATGGTCACAAAGGTGAGATGATTTTATGTTGTTTGAATTGAACTGTCAAACTTAGAAGTTAGAACTCTGGGATATCAAAACGCATGCATGCATGCATGCAGCAGACAACATGTACAGCCAGTTCCATGGGTACATGATCTCCTCATCTGCTTGGCACAAAAGAATATACATTAACTGCTTACATGTACATGCAAGGAGGAGACAGCCTCCATGCATGGCCTGGTCCAAAACTGTAATTAATTGGATCGATGTTGTTCAATAAGACAGAATGAAATGATCGAAGGGTCGATGGGCTATACAAAGTATATATTGGCCCCCTTTATATATGCCATTTAAGAAGATACAATTAAAGATGAGAAGCTGCATGCGGATGGCCCCAGAGATTTAATGGAAGATGTAAAAGATTTTGGTGCATCAAAATTAATGCCCATCTTTGCTGTGAAACGTCGTAGAAGACAACAGTACTGTCAGCTTGCACATGCCCCAGCACGTTGCACTGTCTCAAAGCCACGCTTGAAGGTGATCAGCTGGGGGTTAACTCATGATTAACCCTCGATCCCCATTACTTCTATTAATGTAAAGTTACTTGAAAGATGTTTATGCTGTAAAACTGTCTCTTTCATCAAAATGAAATGGAGCCCAACAAAGGAAAGTGACTCAAATCTGCATATATACTAGGGTTTTCCTTGAAGGTATTTTCATGTATCCCTTTTGATCAAGGAAAATTTTGGGAGAATCCGGCCATCCTATATTTATATTTGTATGCATATCATGTAAAGGAAGTTTTGTACGTCACACATAATATGCTCAAGCGATAGATTAATATGTGGAGAATATTGTTTTTTTTTTCTTTTTAAAGCTTTCCGCAAAAGACTATAATATTTTATCATCAAACAAAAATGATGAAAAATATTTTACTATACTTTTGCAAATATAAGTGCGCGCTGGTTGCACACGCGCAAGAATATGGCAATCTACATGGCGCCACACAGAATGCAAGTAGTAATGATTGGTGGCGACTGACAATGAGAGATGATGGGCGGTGAGGATCAGTGGCGGACGACAATGGGCAGTGGTCGAGCCAAAATCACTATTTTAGAACCCAAAAAAATAATTGCTAAAAGCACAATTGATAGTTTTTAAATCTTAAGAGAAGTCTTTTGAGTTCAAAGGCAGTATTTTAGGAGCCCAAATTTATTACTGTAAAAGCCCAATCAATATTTTTTAATCTTAAGAGCTATATTTTTGAGTCCAACGTTTGTATTTACAAACCTAATTAAGTTACCACTAAAAGTTTAGTCAGTATTCTTAAAATTTAAGAGTAATATTTAAACTCCAAAATTTATATTTCTGAGCTCAATTTTTTAATTTATAAGTTCACTGCAATTTGTCCGTCACAGTGACTCATCAGTGCTGGTGCCACTGTCTGTCGAATATTATCGCCACTGCTTATGTGCTATCCACCCTGTCTGCCAACTTACATGATGTCACATTGACTGTCATATCACTACACAAGTATAGCAAGTACATTTGCATAAATATATTAAGTGTTTTCTCTATAAGAAAAGTCACATTTTTGACACCATGATGGATACTAACATTATCATTCACCTCTCAAATTCTCCTCTGCCACAACAACGAGTTTCCAGCCAGTGGCGGAGCCAGAAATATTTAGAAGGAGATAAAATAAACTAATGTAATAAAAATTATTCATTTTTATTCAAGTAGAAGACTTTTTACAAGTGAGTTGTCTACAACGAATCTTCATATTCTGAAAATGTTGTATTATTACCTCATTATCAATGCTCTCAAATTTCTCATCTTCAATATATATACGTCACTAAATTATCAACGTCGGCAAAGAAAGAATATGAAGAAAGTTATACTAAAATATTTTAGGATAGATGCATAATTATCAAATACAAAACTCTAATATGATATCTAATGTTCTAATAAAATTAAATTATGTCAAATTTAACCAAATGCGAGATAAGGAGGGGAAGAGTGATTTTCAACCACTAAGGCACTAATCGCCGTTGAAGAGCGAGGCACGCAATAATGTCGCAACAGATCGAGTATGTTTTATCGGAGTGGATTGACGAGATGATGATGTTGGGAACACATGGTGCAAGTGAGCTTGATAGACGTTTGGAGGGGCAACGTACGGATGGAGGCTAGCTACTTGACAAAGATATTGAATACAAATTAGAATCTCTAAAATTTATTAATGTCAATATAGAGGGCACGAAGCACACTGCATGTGCGAAAAAAGAACATTAATCTTAAAAAAGGATTAAAGACTCTCACAAGCAAATAATTTTGAAACACAAGCTGGAGACTTACTGGCATATCTTCTCGATCGGGAGTCAATCAAACAATCAAGTTGAATCAAAAGAGATTGAGAGTAGAGATAGCGGGAAAGAAGGAGGAGAAGAAGAAGGAGCGAAAAAAATATCAGAAGAAAAAAACTTTACCTCAATATTGCCCCCACAAACCCAGTCGCCAAAAGACTTTTTCTTTTCTTTTGTTTTAAACACACTCACAAACCCAACCGCCAAATACAAAAGGCCTTCTCTTTTCTTTGGTTTTAAACACATCTCCACCGTCTCTTAATTTGTCTTAAACTAAAAGCTCCACCACCGTTGGATCTAATTTAAAATAAATAGGGTTAAAACTCCTCTTGAGCACGCAAGGGAGGAAATTAATAAGATTAAAATAACCCTCACAATAAATGGCCCATGGACTTAACACGCATGAAAGGGTCAGCAATTTCTCTAATATCATAATCCATTACACGTCACAAAAGGACCACCTGCCCTTATTATTTTTTTTGTCTTGTCCTTTATATCAGTGGCGGGTGTTCACCATTTTCACCATCTGAAGGCTTTTTTCCCCACCTTCTTGTGGCCATGAAAGAAAGGAAAAAGGCCGAGAGTGATTGGGGTTCAATCTTATTAGGGAGGAGGGCGTATGTCCCAGCCCCGGCATCGTTCTTCACATTGTCTTAAATATTTATTATATTTATGTAAGTGCACTTATTATACTTTTGAAGGACTCTTATATTGATCATGTGAGAGGTGGCATAATGTGTCCATCTAATAGGAGCATCCACAATAAATATATTGTATAAGTACAACAAATACTTTCTCTTTTGCCAATAAAAGTGGATGGAGTTAAACTTTTAGGAAGGAGGAGGAGGAATCCTATCTTATATATTAAGGTCTCCATGGAATAATATATATATATATATATAAGAAATCCGTAACAAGGATGTACGAAAATATAGACAGTGAATGCAAGGTTGAAAATTGCAGAGAGAAAAGATGATACATTTACAGAGATCAGAAGAACGCTATGTGTGTTGAAACGTCGATGTGTCAACTATCTTTAAAGAATATATTGTCGCCCTACGATATAGAGGTTCTCTGATAAATTTCTCTCAAGATCTGACAACCACTCGCAGTATTCGTAGGTGCACTCCAAGATGGACGTCGTCTACGGACTCAACTTCAGATCGCCTCAGACAAAGCCCAAGACATGTAGTGAATAGAGGAGGAGAAGAGCCAAACGCAAAAGCGAAGATGACAGTGTGCAATATATGGAACAGAGAACGACGATGTCATTTTCTATTCCCTCAAAAAGACAAAACCCAGGAGACTCACCTCCTCACGAACCAACTAATGTTTAAAAAATTAATAAGAAAAAGTAATATAAAAAATAGCAAAACCAAGTCGGGCCCGTCAACACGAGGCCCCCAGGCTAGGGATTTACCCCTTAACTCATGTAAGTATGTTGGAATGGACCTCATATTTAAGGTCTTCCAACTTTTTTAGATATCCAATATGGGATAAACTATACACACACACACACAGCCAAAAGAAGAGAAATGTTTGAATTCCAAACTAGAAAACCAACAATCTCCCACAAATTCAAATCATTTTGGCAAAACAAAATATGCCCTAAGACTTGTTGTAACAAGCTTTCAATGAAGATACCTTTCGGTTTGAATCTTCACCTAAGTACACAATTCATTTTTCACTCAGGTTTGAAGTAAACTAAGTCTTGAATTTAACAACTCATCATTGGCGACAGTTGAATCCTTCTGGATTAGTGCATTACGGCCACACAACTGAATCTTGTTTCATAACTGATAAGGAGAGTTGCCTAGACCCCCCACACTACGGCCTCATAATTACACTTACATAGGTGAGTTCTCCAAAGATGTACTGCAACCATCTTGTCATAAAGACCTTGAACTTATTAAAAGCACTAAGCTCACCCTTGCTAGTAGTCAAGTATCTATCCAGAGAAGGAATTTTGAGATTACATCTCAATCAATTTATGCTTATGATTCACCCTTATAGTTTGTTTTTAACCACATTAAACCTACTTCTTGGGATCTCCAATCAGATAGGTTGGGTTGCTGCTATAGATGAAACCAGAATAGGCCTCAGTCTCATTCCCTTATTGGATTTCTTGATTTTCTCATAATCAAGTCTTTTAGTGAGTGGATCAACAACATTGTTTTTTGAACTTACAAAGTCCAAGGACACCACTCCTTGAGACACTAGCTCACGAATAGACTTTAGTCTTATTCAAACATGTCTCTTTTGTTTTTAATTATATTTGGAGCTTCTAACCTGAGCGATTGTAGTTTATCATAGTTCACTAAAATAGGAGGAATTGGCTTTATTATCAAGGGAATTTTAGAAAGAAGACCCTTCATCCAATCAGCTTCAGTTATTGTGGTATCCAAAGCACACAATTCTACCTCAGATGTAGAACGGAATATAATCGTCTGTTTAACAGACCTCCAAGCAACTGCACAGCCTCCAAGTGTAAAAGCATAACCAGTAACGTCTTTACACTTAGTAGTGTTAGCAATCCAACTAGCATCACTATATCCTTCCAAGACTGCAGAAAACCTCCCATAGTGCAAGCCCAGGATATAGTACATTTCAAGTATTTGAGTACTATATCCAATTCATTCCAATGTATTCTGTCCGGACAGCTAGTAAACTTGCTTAACTTTGTTACTACAAAAAAATAGCAGGTCTAGAACAATTTACTAAATACATTAAACTATCAATTATTTGTGAATATCGTAATTGAGAGACAGCCACGCCACTCTAATTATTCTTGTGGAGAGTCTTTGAAAGATCATAGGGTGTGACAACATATTTAACATGACCATAACCATATTTCTCTAACACTTTCTCAACATAGTGTGCCTAAGAAATTGTTATTCAGTCAATTGAACGAGTCAACCTCAACCCCAAAATCACGTCAGCATAACCCATGTCCTTCATATCAAACTTACCACTCAAGAGAGCCTTAGTCTCATTTATAATAGAAAGTTTAGTCCCAAATAGCATAATATCATTTACATATAAATACAAAATGATGCAATCATAACCTTTCATTTTAGTATACACACATTTTATCAGAGTTATTGATTTCAAAGCCAAAAGAATAGCTCTATCAAACTTTTCATGCCACTGCTTCGAGGTTTGCTTCAAACCATAAAGAGACTTGACTATTTACAAACCTTCTTCTCACTACCAAAAAGTACATATCCTCTGGTTGATTCATATATATTTCCTCATCAAGATCTCTATTAAGAAATGTAGTACTTGAGGTCCATTTTATGGACCTTGAGATGATAGATAGATGCCAGTGCTAATAGCACCCAGATAGTAGTTATTCTAGTAACAGAAGAATAGGTGTTAAAATAGTCAATCCCTTATTTCTGTTTGAACCCCTTAGCAACCAAACGGGCTTTGAATTTATCCACTAACCCATCAGGTTTTAATTTCCTCTTAAACACCCACTTACATTCTATGGTGGCATATAGCCAGGAGGCAAGTCTACCAACTCTCAAGTGCCATTAGAGATAATAGAGTCAATTTCACTCTTAATGACCTCTTTCCATTGCTTAACTTCAGGAGAAACTATAGCATCTCTATATGTCACAGGGTCACCTTCTATATTATAGGTGGTAAAGTCTTGGCCTAAATCCTTAGACACAAGTTGTCTTTTGCTCCTTCTCAAGTCTGAACACTCACTTGATTCATCTAATCAAGAGTGGCTTGAAGACGGTGCATCCACCAAGGACAATGGGACATCTACAACTATAGACTCATTTATAGTTGAAGTGGACACACTAGAAATAGATTAAGGTATTCTTATCTTCATAGGAAATATATCCTCAAAAAATGTAGCATCACAAAGCTCTACAATAGTATTTGAATCTATTCTGGGAATTTTTTATTTAATAATTAGAAACATATATGTAAAATTATTTTGAGCATAACCCAAGAAGATGACATCCACAGTCTTTGGACCAAGTTTTTTCCTTTTGTGTTCAGATACTAGTACCTTGTAAGACATCCCCGCACTTTAAGATATTTCAAATTTGTCCTTCGACTCTTCCAAAGTTCATATGGGCTTTTATCCCTTGACTTCATAAGTACTCTATTCAACACATGACATGATGTGTATAGAGCCTCCCCCCACATGAAATTAGGTAACCCAGAACTTCTTAACATGGAATTTATCATATCTTCAAGGCTTCAATTCTTTCGTTCTGCTACTCCATTAGATTGAGGACTATATGGAGTAGTTCTCTCATGTATGATACCTAAATCTTGACAAAAAAATTGGAGCAAGTTCGAGGTAATCTCTCCACCCCTATCAAACCTTAACATCTTAACGATTTTATTTGTTTGATTTTCAGCTACAAATTTAAACATAACAACTTTATCTAAACCTTCATCTTTAGTTTTCAACAAATAAATATAACAATAATGAGAACAATCATCAATAAAAGTAATGAAATATCTCTTATAATCACTCGTTATCACACTGTTAAACACACAACAATCAGTATGAACCAGTTCTAAAATATCATAATTCTTATCAACTGATTTAAATGGTTTTCGAGATTGTTTATATTAAGGTTCACGGCATCCCGATTCACCCCGAATCGATTTTTTTCTAGTTTGCTCTGATTCGAGAGAATCGGGTCAATTTGCATGAGAATCGGCGAATCGGGAATCTCGTGATACGCTCTAATTCACCCGAATTAGACCGATTTGATCCGATCCGCCAAACCATTGTTTATATTGCACACATATTTCACATTTTTTCTTTGAATTTATAAAATACTTGGGATCATCTCAAGATTCATCATCCTCTTCACAGTATTAAAATTAACATGTCCTAATCGATCGTGATACACATCATAAGATTCAACATTGTAGGAACAAGCAAGATCAAAACTATCATTAACTTTATTTGAACAAACACATTCAGCATTGAGTTTAAACTACCCTTCATGAAGATAACCATTTCCAATAAAAGTTACTAAATATAACAGTACAACTTTATTACATTTAAATATCAACTCATAACTAGCTAGCACGAACTAATTTAGAGCCACTAATTAGATTCTGTCGGACCATTGGAACATGATGCACCTCATGTAGCGATAGGACATTTCCTAAAGTAAACTTCAGGTCAACTCGTCATATCACAAACACTGTGGTTGCAGTAAAGTTCCCCATAGTCATGGAAGTGCCTTCTGCTACCTGATAAGTAAGGAAAGCAAAACGATCAGCACAACAATGCACATTGGCTCATGTATCAACTAATCATTCATTGGGTTGATAAATCAAATTTAGTTCAGGGTTAAAGGAAACAAACTCATCGTTGGTGTAGCATTAGTAGTCACAACATTGACTTGTGCCTTGGTGTTGGACGCATTGTCTTAGTTCTTCTTCTTGTCCTTCCTATCAGAACATGACTTAACAAAATGTCCAACTTGTCCACAAGCCCAGCAAGGTTTAGCTCCATCTTTCTTCTAAATTTTTTATTTGGATTTCATTTTGTTCTCTATTTTTTTATTTTTGTTCTTTTTTTTTTAGACAAAGCTACCATCACGTTCGCCTTTGGAGTAAAATCAACAGGCATACCCTTATCATCATCCTTATGTTACTCTTGAGGTTCTTCTTCAATATTTATTGCAATCATCAAATCATCCAAAGAAATTTTACCTCTCCTATGTTTGAGCGTCATGCCAAAATGTTCCAACTCGGAGGCAATTTATCGATGATGGATAAGACCTGAAATTTCTTGGGCAATGACATATCTCCCTCAGCAACACCATGAAGTAGAATCTGAAATTCATGGATCTACTCAACCATAAAAATTCCCTCGACCATCTTAAAGTTTAAGAACTTCCCCACAGTGCACTTTTTTAAACCAGAATCCTCAGAGTTGTACTTCTTATCTAAAGATTTCCATAACTCTTAGGTCGAAGTTGTTGAGCAGTACACATCAAAAAGTGCATCTGAGAGACCAGACAAGATTCTCCCACGGCAGAGGTAATCTTTCTATTTAAAACTCTCTAAGGCAGCACTACAGGCAGGTTCCTCTTCATCAGCCGAAGGACGATCTGAGTCTATTACAGAGAAAAGCCCTAATGTGGTAAGTCAGAACTTCAGTCATTTTGTCAACGTCTAAAGTTTTGCCCAGAGAACTTCTCAGGCTTGGCACTAGCCTCGTCAGAACCCTAAACCTTAACATTCATCATGTCTACCGATGCAATATATTCTATAAAATTGTAGGAAATCTGTAACAGGGATGCACAAAATAGACAGTGAATGCAAGGCTAAAAATCGCAGAGAGAATCAATAATGCTTTCATAGAGATCAGAAGAATGTTATCTAGTTGAAAAGCCAGTGTGCCGACTATCTTTAGATAATATATTGCCACCCTATGGTGCATGGGCTCACTGGAAAAGTACTCCCAAGATCTGACAACCACTCGTGGCGTTGGTAGGTGCACTCCAAGACGGACGCCGTCCGTGAACTCAACCTCAGATTGTCTCAGAAAAAGCCCATGGCATGTATAGAATAGCAGAGTAGAAGAAGAGCAAGATGCAAAAGCTGGGCTAGGGATTTGCACCCCCCTGCGCATGATAATCACGTGCGTCGCATCCGCTTAATTGGTTTCCAGCTCGAGCCCCCTTGAACTATCTGGTTGGGGTTTGACTCGCACGTGCGTGTAAAATCTCTTAACTCATCTAAACATGTAAGAATAGACCTCATAATTAAGATCTTTCAACTTTCTTAAATATCTAATAGGGGACAAAACTATACACACAGTCAAAAATAAGATAAATATTTGAATTCTAAACCTGAAAACCAACAATCTATATCCGCCCTTTATGTGACTCCTCTCTCCTCCATTGATAATGTCGGGTACTGTCACGTCCCAATAGCAGTGGAAATATCGAGGCGTAACAGATTAAAACGATAACTAACGAAACATTTATTACAATATATAAGTTGGCATAATGCTTGAGAGTCTCGAGATACATGACAAACTACAAAACTCATTAGGACATCCAGGACATACTAAACATGACATGGCTAACTAAACTTTATTACAATAGTAGAGGGTCTCTCGGCGAACAACCCTGCCCGCTATGTTCATCTTGATTGTCCACCTAAAAAATGTTGAGAAGATAGGGATGAGCAAACTTGCCCAGTAGATTCCTTTAGTTAAATTCAATCACTAGTAGTATGCAAGACAAGAAGTTTTTAAAATAGCATACGAGAAAATGAGGGTTTAGAATAACGCAAGGATTCACATATCACGGTATAAAAGAATTAACGCTACTATTTCATATCTCTAAGTGTAAAACACATAAATAAAAATTGATAAAGAGTACGATCACACGTGCTTTTTGTCAGATAAAATCCAAGTTTACCACTAAACACTTCCATAACATTCACTTTTCACGAATTTTGAACTGTCAGCCAGATGCTATAACACTTCACTAATGTTGTATTGCTAAGCACCAGGCCATCACTCTCTATACGGTACCGCTAGGCACTAAGAGTATTTAGGATCTTCCTGAGACTAGACCATAGACCCTAACCGGCATAAACTTCACTTTTGAGTTCACAATTTCAATGTAGCGAGCTGACAACTCAGAATCCGCAGTAATATGAGATAGTCCAATATTATATTTCAATATAAGGTGGGATTCTAAGAATCATTCCAGATGAAAAATTAAATCGATAGTATTTTGACATAGAGAGAGGTTTTGAGCATTTCGGCGTAAAAAGAGATCTTGAGAAATCAACGGACAGCATTCCGGCGTAACAGAAGATCTTAAGAAATCAAACGGATAGCATTCCGACGTAACAGAAGATCTTAAGAAATCAAACGGACAGCATTCCGTCGTAACAGAAGATTTTAAGAAATCAACGGACAGCATTTCGGCGTGGATGGAATCCCCGAGAAAACCAACTGACAGAGTTCTGACATAAGAAGGGTTCCGAGAAAACATACTGGTAAATTCTCATCATAAAGAAGGGTTTTGAGTGAACAAACCAATGGAGAGGAATTTTGAGAAGACGAATCGACAGTATTTCGACGTCGCGAGAGATTCCGAGAAATCAAACCGGCGGCACTTCGATGTAACTAGAGATTCCGAGAAAATGAGCCGACGTCGTTTCGACGTAGCGAAGGATTAGAAGAACACGAAAATAGCATTTTCACTCACTAGGATTTGGAACTAACTTAAAAGAACCTACCTATAGGCAGAACTTCGGGACGGGCACTCCTTCTATTCTCTTCTCTCTTCTCTTCTACTTGACCCTACTTGGAGGCTTGGAGGAGATGGATGAATGGAGGAGGGGGATGGAGAGGGTGGTATTTATAGGAAGGAGAGAGAGGGGCACCCCCTTGGCCCTCAGGATGAGGAACATGTGTCCTCAGAGGTGGCACAATCCTGGTTGCCTTCCCCTAGATGTCGGACAAGTGTCCCTTGGGGTTAAGGATCACTTAGATGTGGGACAAGTGTCCCCTAGGGATACGCTCCCTTAGATGTGGACAAGTGTCCCCTAACTTTTGTATCTTTAGCATTTTCACCCTTGACTTTTAGAAATCGGGATATGTCCATTCCTAACCCCTGATCGGCCATTCAGGCCCTGAATGATCTCCGATTGGAATCTGACTATGTCTATAGGGGTCGGTAGAACTTACATTAGGATCCCTAGAAAAATTAATATTTGCATGAAAACCTCATATTTTTAATTGTAATATGCCCTTCCTATTTATGTTTATACTTTTTCTTCTTTTTTATTCTGGACTTAGTGTGAACAGTGTTATATCCATATCTTTACCCTCTACCAATATACTTACTTTTAGTAGTATCCTTTACTCTTACCATTTACCTTTAGTAATATCATTTACCAATAATAGTATCCTTTAACATATTTTCAGTCTGACCTTAGATTTGCTTAATCTCTTCATCTGTTCAAAAATTACATTATGTTTTTCCGACCGTTTCTCACTTATTTTTTATTTTATACTTTGGGGTATTACAAGTGTTCTAGCTAGAGTAACGGGATCGGCCTTAGCCGAGAGACTTCTTGGACGGGGGAACAAAACTGCTGCTGCGCGCGCGAAGCCGACGCTTCCCTGCAAGACCACCAAGTCGCCTCGTGGGAAACGCTCCGACTCAAGTTAGTTGGGGACTGATCGTAAAGAGAGTTCAAGATGGAAGAATATTACATACCTTTCCCACGGCGGAGGCTCCCCTCTTATATAGTATTCCTCCAAGGACAACTGGCTAGACACGATCTGCACGTATCGCTTAGGTACCGGGTCCATGATCATCGTGGATTCGGATTTGGACCCGAGAATCTCGGTCCTCTTTCTGCGCCCTCCACGACGCCGGATTCTTAGGGGGCCTTGACCGGCTCTTTCCTTGTTGTTTCTTGCAGTTGCTTGATGCTGATACTCCGCGATTCATGAGATATGCTATTGATCTGAACTTCCCACAAGCCCTCCGAATCGACAGAGGATTGACAGTCGTCGCGATCGGTTGTTCGCTATCAGACTCGAATCGAGTACTCCGATATCCGAGTGAGCTTATGCCACGGAGCTGCCCTGAGAGGGAACTGAGCTCCTTCAGATTCTCCTTTGGATTAAAAAAGGGGGACTCGGGGCCGAACTCGGGAGCTCAAGGATCGCCATGTATCACTGGTCTTGGGGCCGAGCACGGGGGCTCGAGGATCACCCTGTATCATTGGCCCCCTGGCTCCTGCTCGGTGCGCCCTGGGCGCGCCGAGGGGAGGCACTATTGCTAATCCTCCTGTCAGGACCTCATCGCGGGTCGGCGGGCGCCTCCTACTCGTCACTTAAGCTAAAGGGGAGCCGTAACCGCCATGGGAAGCGCGATTTTCCACATCCCTAATAGCCATCGAAGCGTCACGTCGCTTCACTCCCTGCTTCTTAATGATGGCGGGTGAAGCGACATGCACCCATGATGGCGCCTCGATCCCCGCCTGGCGTTACTTGGATCATGATCCGTGCCTGAAGCCCCTCGCCGCACCAGATGGCCTACGTGGCATCTTGCTGGCGCTTCGTTTCGGGCGAGGGCCCTCGTCTGTTGGATCGGGACGGCTACTGGGGGGATATAAATAGCACCGGAGGCTTGACGGAGGGGTCTTTCGCGTGCGCACAGTCTCTTCGCAAAACTTGTTCTTTCGGGAAGCGAGGGGGGAGTTAGGTTATCCGAGCCAAGCTCTGAATCGTTTGTCTTTTCGATCGCCTTCATAGAGGTAAGCCATGGGCTCCTCCTCTGCGCTTTCCTCCTCTTCTTCCTCCCCTTCTTTCTTCTACCCCTTCCGTGGGATCTCTCCCTCAGAGAGTCCCTCTCATCATCTCCCTTCTGCTCCTCCTCTTCTCCGGCCTCCGTGCAATCATGTGATCCCCCAACTTCAGACGACCTCGTCTTAGCGTGACTCCCGGGGAATATGTGCCTAGGGTCTCCTTAGCCCCTCCCTCTGGCGTGCGTCGGGCGGCCGATTAGGTAGCAGATGCCGTTACCGAGATCGATAGCGCTACCCTCAAACGGATCATCGAACACCCAGGCCTTCGCTTCCCCGAAGATTTCACTGTTCATGCTGATGCTGGCCTTCGAGCCCACTACTCGATGGAAAACAGTTTCTGCCTGTATACGGAATCTGTCTGAGCCGGCTTCCGACTTCCGCTTCATTCTTTTACCGCCCATCTCCTCCTGTACCTAGGGGTTGCCCCTTCACAAAACTGGCCCCCATTCTTGAGGTCGCTGTCGGCTTTTTGGCCGCTTGTGCGTTGGCGAAGGTCGCGCCGAGCATTCGTCTCTTTTTTCTACTATTTCTCTCTCAAGATCTTGGGGATTAGTTATTCTTCTCGGCTCGCTCGGGTCCCAATTCCTTGATCGCTTTCCGTCTTCATCCACGGGTGGAAGAGGTCATTCTTTTTTTCATAGCTCCAAGGGATGGAATTTCCCGACCTCCTGGGCGACCGTCAACCCTAACAACGAGCCTTCTGATCCCCCGCCGACATGAGTGATGTCGAGTTGTCAGATTTTCGAGGCATTGCGGGAGCGATTTTTCCTGATTTGATAAATCCTTCGCCCGAGCTATTTGCTTAATTTGAGAGAATAACCGAGTTCGGGCGTCATTCTATCATTTTGATATTTCACCCGACTTCTATTTTTTCGGGAACGATCTGATTCTTGTTGGTCCGTGCAGGAATGGTTGAACCGAGTGCGTCGCGAGGGCAGGGGCTGCCGAGGTCAGGAGACAAGGATTACACGCGCTGGCCGCACAACGATTCGATGCCGGAGGTTGGTCGCCGCAAGAGAGGATGATCTGAGACAAGAGGCCATCTGATGAGGCCGATGTCCAATTGTAGAGCCTTCTACTGCGGCTCTTCCCGCGGCCAGCTCGCCCGCGCCCGTAGCCGCCATGTCGCCCCCTGCTAGAGCGACTTTACCAAGGCCGGCCAAACGGGTTCGGTCGTCCGACCCGGTCCTGGTCGAAGGCGGATCTTCGAGCGTCGTCCCGCCGACCAGCCACTCCACTCTTGCTTCATCCATCGCAGCCGAGCCGTCACTCCGAGAGTGGGGTCGACGTTCGGTTCCGAAGAGTGTTACCTCTCGGATGTCATCGATGAAGACCTCGGATCTCATTGACGAGGTGTTTAGGGGGCTTCAGCTCAGCTTGGGTTCCTTCACGAGCCTCATCTACCGAACTGATCACACCTTGGAGGCGACCGAGGGACGACTGCGGGTGGCCGAAGAGAAGGTGGCCACCCTCAAGTCGAAGAACGCGGAGCTGGAGACCTCGGTTGCTGCGGAGATCGCGCGGGCGGATCAATCCAACGAGATGGCCGCCAAGCTTGCAAAGGGGGTCGACAAACTCAAGGCTTCACTGAAGGAGGAGCAGGGGGCTCGGACAACCGAAAAGGCGGCTCGGGAAGCCGAGGACGGGCTCATGAAAACGAAAGCAAAGTCTTGGAGCTCGCTGCGAGGAGCGTCGAAAGGCGTGATGGAGTATAAAAGATCGGACTCCCATATCGACCAGATAACTGGTCTTTTCAAGGATGGCTACAACCACTGCCTGAAGGTGCTGTCCAAGACCTACCCCGATCTGAACCTTTCCCCCGTGCGTCCTCCGTCCGATGATTCAGACGTGGAAGACATGGGAATCGAGGTGCCTGTGCGTTCGGGGACCGATGGTCCGGCTCGTAGCCCCGCCGATCCTCCAGCCGATGCCCTTGCTACCCCTTAGCGTTGTATGTTTCTCTTTGTTGGCCGATCGGCCCTTCATCATTGTAGACACTTTTGGGCCCCGTGGCCGGTTGATATAACTGAAAGGTGAAATTTCGGTGTTTACGATTGGACGGCTTCGAATGTCGAGTTCCTCCTTAGCTTGTTTGGTAGGCCTTGCTAATTTAGACGTATCGGAGCGACCTTGTTAGATTAATTAAAGTGCCGAAGAAATCTCGTTATCCTCGTAGAGTGCCGAAGCGATCTCATTATCTCGCAGAGTGCCGAAGCGACCTCGTTACTTTATAGAGTGCCGAAGCGACCTCGTTATTTCGTAAGTGCCGAAGCGACCTCGTTACTTTATAGAGTGCCAAAGCGACCTCGTTACTTTATGAGTGCCGAAGCGACCTCGTTATTTCGTAGAGTGCCGAAGCGACCTCGTTATTTCGTCCAGAAATGCCAAAGCGACTTTAGCTCGCGTTACAATTCAAAAGTAAAAAAGCCAGAGGTGCTCGGCGTTCCATGTCCTCGGAACAACTGAGTCACCCATTCCTTCGAGCCGATAGGCCCTCTGTCCAAGGTCTTCAAATACCCGATAAGGACCTTCCCAAGTAGCTGACAGCTTCCCTACTGCCGATTTGGGGTCTGCAATGGCGAGCTTCCGAAGGACGAAGCTCCCCGTGTCGAAGCGCCTTGGCCTGACCCCTGCGTCGAACTTCCGCTTCATTCGGCGTTGATAAACTTCAATCCTGGACGCCACCCTATCGCGTCGCTCCTCGACGAGGTCCAATTCGGCACGCAACAACCAGTTGTTCACTTCTTGGTCGAAGCCTTGAACTCTTTCCGAGGGCACCAACAGCTCGACTGGGGTGACTGCCTCTACGCCGAAGGCGAGGGCGAATGGAGACTCCTGAGTGGCTTCTCAAGGTGTTACTCGGTATGCCCACGATACGTGGGGTAGCTCGTCCACCCACCGACCTCTGTGTTCGGTGAGGCGCCTTTTCAATCCTTCAAGCAACGTCCGATTGGTGACCTCGGCCTGCCCGTTGGTTTGAGGATGAGCCACCGAAGTGAATCGGTGATTGATTCCGAGCTCTGCACAGTGGCGGCGAAACTGGGCGTTGTCGAACTGTTTTCCGTTGTCCGTGATGATCGCTCGGGGCAGTCCGAACCTGCAGATAATATTCTTCCATACGAACCCCCATGCGTTGGCGTCGCTTATCTTCGCGAGTGGCTCGGCCTCAACCCATTTGGTAAAGTAATCGACGCCGACGATGAGGAACTTCCTTTGTCCCGACGCCGGCGGGAATGGACCGAGGATGTCCATTCCCCACTGCGCGAAGGGCCAAGGGGCTTGGAGCGGGGTGAGGTTCCAGGGAGGCTGCCGATCCACCTTGCTAAAAAGCTGGCATTGTTGACACTTTCGAACATAATCCTCGGCGTCGGCGAGCATGGTGGGCCACCAATAGCCTTATCGAGTTATTCTCCTGACTAGGGATCGAGGGCCCGTGTGGCTTCCACACAAACCCTCGTGTACCTCGGCTACGATGCTTCCTGCTTGCCTTGGGCTCATGCAGCGCAGGTGGGGGAAGCTAAATCCTTTCCTGTAAAGGTCGTCACCGAGCAAAAAGAATCGAGGGGCTCGTCTCTTTACCTTCAGCGCTTCTTCCCTGTCAGCTGGGAGTTGACCGTCCCTGATGTACTGGACGAGAGGGGTCATCCAGGTGGGCTTGGCACCTATACACATGACTTCCTCGGTCTTTGTGGAAGGCTCGCTGAGCTCTTCGACGAGGACCGAGGACTGCTGCTGATACTCTGAGGCGGCGGCGTATTTAGACAACGCGTCTGCTTGGGAATTATCAGCTTGCAAGATCTTTAGTAGTTCGGCTGCCTCGAACTCGGCCATGAGTGCTCGAACCTTGGCCATGTAGGGGCGAGTTTTTCTTCTCTGGCCTCGAACTCTCCCGAGACCTGGCTGACAACGAGCTGCGAGTCGCTGTGAACTCGAATCTTCATGGCCCCCAACGTCTTCGCCATCTTCAACCCTGAGATGACGGCTTCGTACTCGGCCACATTGTTAGAAGCAGAGAAGGCGAATTGAATTGCATACCTCAGAGTAAGACCCTCTGGTGAGTTTAGGACGACGCCAGCTCCGCTTCCTTGAGACCCGGACGCCCCGTCTACGTATACCATCCACTGTTCCATCACTTCTTCCAGCTCGGATGGTCTCGCGGTCCCCTCGGAAATAAAATCAGCCAAGGCCTGAGCTTTGATGGCGACTCGGGGCCTGAAGGACACGTCGAACTCCCCGAGTTCCACGGCCCACTTGGCCATCCTCCCCGAGGCTTCGGGTCGGCTAAATACTTGCTTGATGGGGGCGTCGGTGAGGGCCACGATCTTGTGTGCTTGGAAATATGGTCGGAGTCGCCGAGCCGCCATCACCAGTGCGAATCCGGCCTTCTCGATGTCGGAATAGCATTGTTCTGCCCCCCACAAGGCTTTGCTTGTGTAGTAGACCGGAAGGTGGCTTCGGTTGTCTTCCCTCACGAGCACCCAGCTAATTGAGTAGTCAGTGACTGAAATGTAGAGGAATAACTCTTCTCCTGCAAGGGGTTTACTCAATGTGGGGACATTAGCTAAATGTGCCTTGAGCTCGTCAAAGGCCCTCTAGCACTCGTCGTTCCATTCAAACCGACCTTTCCTCAGTACACTGAAGAATGGTCGGCACTTCTCGGCAGATTTAGACATGAACCTGCTTAGAGCGGTGATTCGATCGTTAAGCCTTTGTACCTCTTTGATAGTCCTCGAGGCCGTCATGTCAAGGATGGCCTACACCTTATTGGGGTTGACGTCGATGCCTCGGCTTGAGACGAGGTAGCCAAGGAACTTTCCTTTACGAATGCCGAAGACGCATTTCTCGGGTTGAGCTTCATCCCGTATTGACGGAGAATGTCGAATGCCTCGGCCAAATCGCGAACGTGGTCCTCGCCTTCCGACTCTTCACAAGCATGTCGTCGATGTAGATTTCCATGGTCCTCCCAATTTGTTTCTCGAACATCATGTTGACGAGCCTTTGATATGTACGCCTGCATTCTTTAACCCGAAGGGCATTCTGGTGAAACAATACAAACCTTTCTCGTGGTAAAGGAAGTCTTCCTCCTCGTCTACGGGAGCCATCCTGATCTGGTGATATCCTGAGTAGGCGTCGAGGAAACTAAGAAGCTCATGCCCCGCCGTTGATTCGACGAGTTGATCTATGCGGAAGAGGGAAGCTATCCTTTGGGCAGGCCTTGTTGAGGTCGTTGAAGTCTACGCACATGCGCCACTTCCCGTTGGCCTTTCTGACGAGGACTACTTTTGCTACCCATTCGGGATAGAACGCGTCTCGGACGGTGCCCGCTCGAAGGTACTTCGTCAAGCTCTCATCTACAGCCCCCTGACGATTTTGCTGAGAGGGACGCTTCTTCTCGCGCACGGCCGAGCTTTGGGATCCACATTCAGATGAAGTTCGATCACCTCGGGGTCGATCCCAGGGAGATCACTTTCGGCCCATGCAAAGACATCGCCGCTTTCTGTGAGACAACGGACCCTTCGCCTCCAGCTCGTGGAGTTCGGTACGCCGATCTCCAAGGATCTCCCATCGACTATTTCGATATGCTTCGTCTGCTCGGCAGGCTCATGCCTCTCACCATCAATGTCATACACAAGCCTGTACTCGGGATTGGAGGGTTCCCTTTGCTTTATGGAGTTTACATAGCACCTGCGGGCTTCGTTTGGTCTCCCTGACCTCCCCTACTCCGCACGGCGTTGGGAACTTCATTTTTTATGGTAAGTGGATGGAACCCCTCCCAGCTTCCCTAAAAGCCCTCGCCAAATAGCGTTGTAGGCCCTACTTCACTTTGACAACCAGGAAGTCGGCCTCAACGTTCAGAGCATGGGCTAGACCCGAGTGTGACCTTTAGCTTGATCGAGCCTTCAGCGTTGACTGCAGATCCGCTGAAGCCGAAGAGCGGGGTCGTCACGGGCTTCAGCTCGGTGCTCAGATTGGTCATCTTCACGAAACAGTCGTAGAAGAGGATGTCTGGGGCCGCTCCGCCATCTACGAGATTCGGTGGACGTTGTACCCGTCGATGTCGGTGCGGATGACGAGCGCATCGTCGTGGGGGAAACTAAGGCCGAGGGAGTCGTCCTTGGAAAACGTGATCATCAGGTTCGACTTCGGGCCCGAGCTCCCTGAAGTCGAGCCAGCGGCAGAGGCGTACGCCTTCCGCTTCCTTATGTTGTCGCCTCCACCGGCCGCACCCCCCGCGAGGACGAGGACCGCCCCTTTCTCTCCACGGGGGCTGCGCTCCCTCTCCGGTGTTTGCTCTTTTCGGCGACCATCCATGACGTCCCTGCCGATGAGGCCTCGGCGCAACATCTCGGCGATTTCCAGCTTCAGACTGCGGCACTGGTCGGTTGTATGGCAAAAGCCCTTGTGGTATTCGCACTAAAGGTCGGCGCCGCGCCCTGGAGGTGGTTTACCCAACGGCTCGGGCCGTCGGAACTCGGGCAGCTTCTTGATCACCGGCAATATCTCGGAGGGAAGTCGTCTGAAGTGTGGCAAGTCGTGCGATCGGCGGTACTCGTCTGACAGGCGGTAGTCGTTGGACCGACGGCTCGAGTCCGACCTCCGATCTCCCCCGTCCGAGATTCTCTTCTTTCTCCTTCGCCCTCTTGCTTTCTGGTGCTTTGCTTGGTTCTCCGATCTCGGCAGGACGGCTCAGTTTGCCCGCGGCGCCGAGAGTAGACTCCAACCTCACGTATTTCTGCATACGAGAAAGAAGATCAGAGAGACTCACAGGCGGCTTTTTGGCAATGGACGCCACGAAGGGAGTGTTTGAGCACACTCTGTGAGGATTTTGACCGCCGTCCGCAAGTCGAGATCAACGACCTTCATTACTTCAAGCTGAATTTCTTGGCGTAGTCCCGGAAGAGCTCGCCGTCCTTCTTAGTCACAGCCACAGATCATCCGTGCAGAGGGAGTGCTGAACCGTGCTAAGAGTGGTCTAAGACCGCTGCGCGAATTCGGGAAGGAGCTGACGGATCTCGGCGGGAGAGCCTTGACCATTTGTAGCGCGGCGTCATCCAGAGTTGACATGACGCCCGACACCACAGGCATCGGTGAGGCTGACCATCTCGGTTGTCCCTGAAAATTGTCATGATGAATGAACGGGGTTAGTGGTTCCGTTGTATCGCCTGAACTTGGGGAGCTGCATCTTCGCGGGGACCGGTGCCGAGGTGATTTCTTCGGAGAAGGGCGATGTGGTTAGCAGGGTCGCCATGAAGGGCGCCCGAGTTCCTCGCTGCAGAGCCTCGATCTTCCGGTTCATCTCCTGGAGATCGCTCTTCCACTGAGGCTCCGGTAGTGGGGCGTTGAAGGGGACTGGAGTCGACTCGGCCGTGTAGTGATCCACGTCCGTCGCCCGAGGGGCCCCCTGCTCCAACGCTAAGGCCGCGACGCCTTGTGCCGCCACTGAAGGGGGCAGCGGCAGTTGAGCCGAAGGGGCGAGAGCGGCTCCCCGGCCGTCCGCCAGACTTGTTGAAACTACCGGAGGAGCCGGCTGTGTCCCGACGACGTCGTTGTCGCCACGACCATCCGGGGCGGGAATCGTCGGCCGGTTGGCTGCTTCCACCTGGGTCGTCATCAGTTGTTGCTTCTGTTCCATGCGCGCCAGGATCTCATGGAGCCCGGCCATGAGGTTTTCGACGCAGTCGAGTCAGGAGGAGTTGTTTGAGCCTTGCTCTCCGGTGCCGGATCCCCCTCCAGCGGTTCCCTCCTTGATGACGGCAAGTGGTACTTCGTCGTCGACGCGCGAGTTGTTGTCTTACCTTTGGGAGCCATTAGAGCTTGCTTTTTTGTTACGAGATTCCCACAGACGGCGCCAAAATGTTACTGCTAGAGTAACGGGATCGGCCCTAGCCGAGAGACTTCTTGGACGGGGGAACAAAACTGCTGCTCACGCGAAGCCGACACTTTCTGCAAGACCACCGAGTCGCCTCGGTGGGGAAACGCTCCGACGATCAAGTTAGTTGGGAACTGATCGTAAAGAGAGTTCAAGATGGAAGAAGATTACATACCTTTCCCACGGCGGAGGCTCCCCTCTTATAGTATTCCTCCAAGGACAACTTGGCTAGACACGATCTTCACGTATCGCTTAAGTACCGGTCCATGATCATCGTGGATTCAGATTTGACCCGAGAATCTCGTCCCCTCTTTCCGCGCCCTCCACGACGCCGGATTCTTATTGGGCCTTGACCGCTCTTTCCTTGGTTGGTTACTTGCAGTTACTTGAGCGGATACTCTCCGCGATTCATGAGATATGCTATTGATCTGAACTTCCCCACAAAGCCCTCCGAATCGACAGAGGATTGACAGTCGTCGCGATGGGTGTTCGCTTATCAGACTCGAAACTAAGTACTCCGAATATCCGAGTGAGTTTATGCCACGGAGCTGCCCTGAGAGGGAACTGAGCTCCTTCATATTCTCCTTTGGATTAAAAAAGGGGGACTCGGGGCCGAACTCGGGAGCTTGGGGATCGCCATATATCACTGGTCTTGGGGCCGAGCACGGGGGCTCGGGGATCACCCTGTATCAACAGGTACTGAGGTGATGGACAAATTTTCGTATGATTAATTTACATGAACGGAGAGAATTCAAGTTATATGATAGGAAATTCCATGAATACAATATACAAAAAAATATTTATTGTAAGACCACAATTCTGTAATAATAGTAATAGTAGATCACAAGATAATGATCTCATTGATCGAGATTGAAAAAGAGAGAAAGATACGGCCGACTTCTAATGAATTAAAAAATATATATATATATATATATTGCAACCTACATCTGTCTAAGATTAATTTGACATTAAATATTTTCTCTTCGCTCCATCCCTACGGTAGACTGGGAGACGTGGCAAAGAGCTCATCGAGCAGTGAAAAGATAGGTCAGGACAGCGCAGCCTTGTCCTAATTACTCGATCGGGATGCTGTCTGGTCTCGTATCGACGCCGTGCGTTTCGTGGGCCATCAACCGACGGCCCCCTCGGTAGGACCACGCGATGGACGGACCCCACCCAACCAACAAGAAAGCATGGCCGAATGCATTGAACCCGTGGGCGGGGACGCCGCAGCCGACAAAACTTGGCGGCGTGGCCGCACCGCCATCGCACGGTTCGGATCGGGCGGACCTACCGAAACCCGACCAAATGCGCATGCGCGCTCTCTCTCAGTCTCTCTCTCTCTCCTGTCTCCAATTGGACAGCTGGGGCCCACTCTCCTCCCCACACACAGTGCAGCTCGTCGAGTTAAGTTGGGTTAAATAATATTTAATATAAATTAATTAAGAGTATTTGACTTATGTTTCGATCTCTGATAAAATTATAATTTATTATAGTAAATATTATATTTATTATAATATACGTTAAATTTTATTGTCATAAAAATCTCTCTATTATAATTAGAGATTTTTAGTTAATTTATCATAATATTTATTATCTGATAAAAAATATTTAAATTTTTATAGGCACATGCAAATAGTACATAACGAAACCCATCCCTCTATATATCTAGAGAACTTTCACTCGAATATTTCACATCAAATATATATTTCTCCTTCTTAGCGTGATCTATTCAGTCTTCTAAAATGTCCCTCCACGTCCTTCCCCAGTCCCAACCTCCCCCACACGACCCCCGCTCTGTCCTGCGGCAGCTCTTTTAAATTTTTAATGGTGATTTTTTCTATTTTTACTCCATCTTTTGCTATTAGAAAGATTATTTTTCGAATCTATATAAATTAGTTTTGATTTTTCATGATAAAAGAAAAGTCATAATCCGATGGCGACAAGAAAAAAAAAAAAAAGAAAAGCATAATAAGTAGAAGAGAACCACGTTAAGAGACCGAGCACAGACGGTCCGAAGCATCTGTCCATTGTGGCCGTAGGAAACAGGTGGTTCCCACAGTAGAGATGACATATTTTTGAAAGTATTATTTGGGGCTCACACGTGTGGTTATCTATGGGTTTGCCTACTCTCACATGTGCAACAAGAGAGAGGCACCAATCTTTTTCCAACTTTTAAAACGTGAATACTTGTTATATTTCTACAAGTGCATTTATTGTGTTTGTCTTATAAGAATCTTTCACAAATATAATAACTATTCTAATATAAATGTAATAAATATTTCTCTTGAAAATATTTGTCTAGAAAAAACAAGCAAAAGAGGGGTACTAAAGAAAACAGATGTTAATCCAACACCAAGAGAGAACAAATGCCGTGGCAAATATGATTTTAGTTTATATTCTCTTCAGAATATGTCAAGAATTCAAATAAGCGCTTCTTCTAAGTGTTTCCCTTTATAAAGAGATTTCTTCATCTCAATCTTATGACGAATTCATCTATGTAAATTACATCTAGGCAAGCGACTATTTTAGGTCTTAAAGTTTTTAATTATTGTAAGAAAATAAGATCTTATGTCGGAAAAAAAAAAAGAAAAATAAGCTTCCTATGGATTCTACTTCCAAGGGATAACACTCGTATTGAGAAAGATTTATTGTATTTGTATATTACACTTTAAATATAATGATTAGGTAACAATTTATGTGACATTTAATAATTAAATTGTCATTTTATCACTCTTCATATGAAAAGCGTCATATAAACTATTGTCAAATGTAATAATATTTCTGCTCATATATATATATATATATAATATATATATATATAGATATATATATAAATGTTGGGGTGCGGCCCAGCGCAGCCGTTGGATGATGATCCAGCGGCTGTAAAAAAAAATAAAAATAAACAAAAAAAACTGGGCGGGAGCGCTGCCGCTGGATGGTGATCCAGCGGCAGCGACTGGGGTACGGCGGGCCGCACCGCCATACCCCAGCATCTCTCTCTCTCTCTCTCTATATATATTATATAGGTAAATGCTGGGGTGCGGCGGTGCGGCCCCGCCGCACCCCAGCGCAGCCGCTGGATATAAAAAAATTAAAACAAAAAACAAAAAAAAACCGGGGGCAGCGCTGCCGCTGGATGGTGATCCAGCGGCAGCGGCTGGGGTACGGCAGTATATATATATATATATATATATATATATAAACCAACGACTTACGAGCACAAGTCGTTGCTTGCGATTAACGCAAGGAAGCTGGCTAAAGGAGCCAGACCAAAGTTTCTTTTTTATTTAAAAAAACAAAGGTGGGTGTTAGCTAGTTAGTGCTACCTAGCTCCCTTGTCTCCCTAATGGAAGAAACCCATCAAGCCTTTAAAACCTCCAAAGTCTTCATAACTTCCATGGTCTTCTCTTTCTCGCTTGGTCTTCGCTTTATTGTCCAAACTTGTACATTTTTTTCTGATTTAAAAGATTTAAACTCTACTGTTTGCAGGTGGAAGATGGGATGAGGATGTCGAGTCCAAAAAAACTGTTTACCTGTGACTTGAATAATAATTGAAAAAAAACACTCTACACTTACATCTTTCCACCCATAACAAGTCAATTATTAATCCTTCTAAGAATTTTTTAGAAAGCAAAGAAAATATATATATATATACTTAGCTGTCAAAAACTTGGGACTTCCACTTGCTACAAAATTTGGTCGACCACTGCAACGACAACATCTCCTGGGGACACTGCACTACTTGCTTACAAATATGAATGAGAAAAGTTTACTATCTATTCTATGATAATTAATTACTATCTGCTCTAGATATATATAGAATTTTGATCATATCAAGTCTTTTATAGTATGAATTTGTGTGGGTGATGATTGAAGTGTGTTGGGTCTCTCTCTCTCTCTCTCTCTCCTCTCTCTCTCTCCTCTCTCTCTCTCTCTCTCTCCTCTCTCTCTCTCTCTCTCTCTCTCTCTCTCTCTCTCGTCTCTCTCTCTCTCTCTCTCTCAATAACTTTGTGCACAAGCCTCACAGTATCCGAACGAGATAGATCCCTATATAACATATAGAATATTATGAGGTCTGACTATTTATATTTGAGGAGGATATATTGGTTGCACATCCTTTTTCATAAGAAATTTTGGGAGTGATGTGAAGTGTTGAATTGAAATGTGTTGGTGGGTTGGATGGGGGTTCTCTCTCTCTCTCTCTCTCTCTCTCTCTCTCTTCTCTCTCTCTCTCTCTCTCCTCTCTCTCTCTCTCTCTCTCTCTTCCATCTTCCATGGTCTCCTATTTTATTCCTTTTCATTGCCCCCTCGTGGGAATTGAGGCAGCTTCCGAGGAAGCAACATATCAATCGGTCTCCCCCTTCTAATTTGACCGAGGGAGGGCTTCTTTAACTTCCCTTTATAGTCTTGGTCACAACCCATCAGTCACTCATCGCCTACCTTCCCAGAGAAAAGAAAAAAAAAATACCACCTCACCTTTGTAGGAGAATTATATACATACATATATACCTTGAACCCTATGAATTAACGCTCATAATTAAAAGAAGACGAGCTGGTGATAAGATCTTATTATTGCAGATGTTCCATATATACGTACAAAATGATTCTTCCATAAAACATGAAGGGCCACTTTAGTAATTGAACAGGGCTATCGGTAAAATAAGTTATTTGCAAATAAGATATTGATAATTTCTAATTATAATATATTTATCAGCTTCGTTGATAACTTTATCAAATCTAAGAGGTTGAGATAGATTATATCAAGATTTGTCCGTATCTATTTAGAAATAAAATCATGATAAATTACCTCTCTTATCAAATTTTTTATTTAACATATGATATAAAAAATTTTTATTAAGAATAAGTACTATGATCTATCACCATATCAAGTCTCATGTTTTTGCCGGTGAAAGTTGCATTATATATATATATATATATATATATAAAGAGTTGTACTCAAGGAAGAGAGAATTTTCTAAAGATAATGTTAAGAAAAGATTAATGGTTCAACTTTGGTGTCAAGAATTCAATTCGTATATGATGATATAATATATTAGTATTTTAATAAAAACATTAATATATATATAGAGAGAGAGAGAGAGAGAGATAAGAGGACTCTGGTAAAGCACACGTGAAGGAGAGAATTTTCAAATGTGGTCTTGTGTTGACTTATCAGCTTTGGTGGGGGTAAGAAGAGAAGACAAGTAGGGGAGGAGAGGACAAGAGGTCATGTAGAAAGAGACGAGAACGGGTTCCAATTCGGGTTTGTGGGCGTGCATCTGACGCCTGGTCGCCGTTCAAACGAGGACCCTCTTTGTCTTGTTAATTACTGCTCATTTTCTCACTTTGTATTGTTGGACTTCTAAAGTTTTAGATGATTGGGATGTACCGTTCAACTTTGTTATCATCACCAATATTTAAAGGTCCGGATTGCTTTGATGAGGTTTTGGGAAAACAAAAAACACGATCGGGGCATCATAACTATGGATATAAAGAGGGGCCTTAATTTGGAGGGTGTTCCTTAATTCCAAAATCTGAAAAAACAAAGGAAAGAAAAGGGGTTCATCAGAGAGCTAATTAAGGTAAATAAGCAAGTTATATATAGAGATTAAAAAGTTGATTAGAAAAGATTACAAACTCAATTTAAAATGGGTAAATTAATTTTTAAAAAAAATATCAATATTTAATTTATTTTTTAGTCTCTAATAATATTATAACATATTACAGTAAGTGTTATTTTTTTTTGTTACAACATGCGTTAAGTTATGTTACAATAAAGATCTCTTTGTTACAATTAAATTTTTTAAATTTATTTATATTTTAAAAATATATAATAATAAATTTTTTAACTCTACCTATTAAAAGAGAAGGTAGAAAAAAGAAATATCAAAGAGAATTAGTCCTATATCGGATACCATATTTTTTTCTCTTATTCGCATTACCTAAAAAAGAAGGTCAACAATTATGAGTAAAAAGGGAGGACACATAATAGTCTAACTCCAACTTTTATCTCTATACTCTCAAATCAGGGTTTCTCTTTTTCTCGGATTAGCCGAATTTAAATTATACTCATTTGATCATCGAAAGATCATTCTCAAAAACTCTTTCTCAAGATTATTTTTTTTGTAAGTGGGTCAACTTCAAGACAAATAAATTCTTATTTTCCCATCTCCCTTAGCATCAGAGTTCCAATCTCAGATCCTTTATTAGAGATCAACCCACCGAATTTTTGTAGATTAGATCGATCTCATCATCACATGAGATTCCATTTGAACCTCGATGGTTCTTCCACTTTGACACCAATTTCTCTGAAGTGTATACACATGAAAGTGATAAATCGATTGTTACAAACTCTGGGATCACTAAACAGCACCCACAACTGGTCCATGCCCAGTGCGACTAATACCCCATTCATTAGTTTATTTGAGCAGCCATTCGGTTAATCTTATCCTAAAATATTCGGAGAATTTAACATGGCGTCGCACGCAGTCCTCTGATCTGTTCAGACGGGAAAAACTCAGATGTACGGCTATCTGAGACGTGTTGGAGTTCTCCCCAAGAAGAACCCCGGCTGTCCTGTTGTATGGGATTGGAAATCCCCATTACATCATGGCATATCATGCTACGTTATTCGTTATTTGCAAGGCAAGACTACATTGAATAAGAAATCAAACTGCCGTTTGGCGAACGTCTTTGAGACAAGTGTGGTGTGGGGTCTCGTTGGTCAGATCAAGATTGTCCTTTTCTGATCATTAAAACAAGACAAGGGTTCCTTTTTGACTCCCTCGTGGATTACATGGAATGGAGAAAATCTCCATGAAGTGATTGCTGATCAAAACTTGAGTGTGTGTTTAGGACCAGAGATCATAGTTTTTGAAAAGTTTGTGTGTCTAGTTGCGGCAACCAATTCACATTAATGGATACAAATTAGTGTGAATTTTACTATCATATTGGCAGCGAATTTATTCTTTTATATCTATAATCAGATGTCAGACATATCTCTCTCAAACATATCCATTCACGCAAACAAATTATAAGTCATATATATATATATATATATGGGCACTTTGGAAGAAGGTTGTGTGAGATCCTGTCTCTACGATCGTCCAAATCAATCCTTATCACTGCCTTCCATCAGGCATCAAAAGACAAGACCCTAGTCCATCTATGATCAAATTAAGATGCATGTCACCAATTATAAGTTTCTAAGGATTACTACATAGAGGCGTCCAGTGTTATTCCACTTCCAAATTAGGCGGTCAGAATGTGCGGTTCTTCTAGTGGCCTTTATGATCTTTCACGTATGAATATGATTTGAGTGTATCCGACCCAATCAATTTGATATTCTCCGTTAATTTGTACTGTGTTTGGGATCGCAAGATCTCAAACACAATTGGTCCGGTAAAATATTTGTAAAATTGTTTATTATTGTAATTTAAATACAAATAGGAATAACACGTTCTAATTTATATCGATATCATATCGGTTTCTAGAAAGTCTGATCCCATCTGCCAAGCCGATCCACCATGCTTCCAAAGTCACTAATCACTATTGTATTGAAGTGATCACCATTGAAAAGGCCAACCATGTGTATATGCGGAGAAGGGTTGGATAATTAACTTTGCCTTGCCAGTTAAGCATGCATGTCTGTACATATGTGGAAGAGGGTTAGCTAATTAAACTTTGCCTTAGCCAGTTAAGCATTCATGTCTGTATGTGGAAGAGGGTTAGCTAATTAAACTTTGCCTTAGCCATGGTTAAGCATGCATGTCTGTATGTGGAAGAGCTAATTAAACTTGTCTTAGCCATTTTCGGTATGTTTGTGGGTTGGGAATTTTCGTGTTAGACCTATGTCTCCTATACTTCATGTCATGTTTCTTCTAATACATGTATCTTGTTTTAATTAAGTAATTGGACCATTTAGCTCCTCCTTTGCCCAAAAAACAAAGGGTTTGAAAGCTTGCCTTGTGGAGCTTTCAGTGTGTTCAACTGTTATGATACTTGTGGATTTGGGAAAGGATAGTTTTGAGTAATTCTATATGCTAAGTAAAAGTAGTTACTAAATCACATGTGTGGTTTCAAGTTTTTCAATGGATAAAGCTAGCTATATGAGGCTTTTTTCCAAAGCATACACTATCTCATTAATTTCACTGTGACAATATGATACCAAATTAAGCAAGATCCCCACTTTTAGGCAAGTTTGGCGGGGGGATATGGGAGGGCCGGGGGTTAGGAAGAGGTAGGGTTACAAATGAACCAATACACTCGACAAATACTCGAAACTCGGCTCGATAAAAATTTAACTCGGCTCGTTTATCTAATAAACGAGCCGAGCTTGAACAAAAATATAAGTTCGATTTATAAACGAGTCGAGCTTGACAGAGATATGCTCGATTCGAATATGTTCGCGAACAGCTCGTTAAGATACTCGATAATATGCTCGTTAAAATACTCGATTAGTACTCGTTAATACTTAAATTATATTAATTTCTTATTATAAATATGAAAATATTAATATTTATTTATTTTTTAAAAAAATTGTTAAGGTACGAAATACTTATGAATACTAAAATATAAAAGATTAAATATGAGAGTGTAAATACATAAATTATAAAAGGAAGGGCTATAAACGAACTAATACACTCGACAAGTAGCTCGAATTCGACTTGGATGTTACTTGAATTCGGCTCATTTAATAAGGTAAATGAGTCAAGTTCAAAAAAAATGTAAGCTTGTTTCATAAACGAGCCGAGTATGAGCAAATGCTTACTCGGCTCTTTAAGCTCGTAAACAAGTTCATTTAATTTTTTTTATAAAAATTATAAATATAGTTGTTAAATATTTTATACATTATACTAAAATAATAAACAAGTAACTTATGAAGGATCTTAGGATATGAGTTTGAAATAAGATAAATTTGGATCTTATAAATAATTAATTTTTTATTTATAAATTGAATTGGGCTTATATATATATATATAACTTGCAAATTCAATGGGCTCGTTAAGATACTCGTTAAGGACTCGAACTCGAGAGTATTTAAACGAATCAAGCTTGAACAACTATTTTCAATACTCGAAAAAACTCGAGTTCGACTCGAGCTCGATTAAAAATTAACGAACAGAGCTTGAGCAATATAATACTCGACTCGATTCGTTTGCAGCCCTAGGAAGAGGTATAGGAAGGGTTAGAGATTTGGGTTAATTTGACAAGGGCATTTATCTAACCTGGTTAAAATTTAAATTTGGAGATAAAAGGGGATAAGAGTGGGGTTGAACTACTCCACCTTTTTTGAAGGGGTAGTTTTAACTGTTGGGTTCAGACCCAACTAAAGTGGTCCGCTTATCATATTTTGGGCTACACATAAAAGATTCAGGCTTCCGGTCTGGTCAAATGGATAATTTATGGACCTAACCCATATGTGGCCCATGTGTTCCTATTATGGGTGGGAGCCCAATAAGGCACCTCTTGGACTGGTCTCTCCTCTCTATATATGGTCAGTCTTCCCCATAGACAGATAAGACATCCAGTGATATAGAGAGAGGAAACCAGGGAGACTCCGTGAGGTTACGGTCGTCTTCTCCAGCATTTGGCGTTCGCGTCGTCTTCCTCCTCGTATTTGCACCGTCATGGATTCCGCTTCCGCTTCAGGTATGCGCACATGCTCCAACATTAACCCCTCCCCCTAATCTTTTTTATCTGTAAGACCCACATAATTCCTCTTAAAATAAAAATGTTAAATTATAAGTTAAACAACTTTCGATTAAAATAACCGAAAATTTCTTAACTTCTAGACAAATTAACCATAAAATATTAATACCCAGTCAAGAGTCAGGCGTTAAATAGGAGGGGATAACTCATAAGAAGGGATATTTCATTGTAGGTGTGAAAGTTTGCCAATTATATGGGGCTATATATCGGTGCTCAGTGCTATCGTCATGTATCGAGCCCCAGATTAGTTTCACGTAGGAAATCAAGAAAATTTTATTGACTTCTGTACATGAGACCTACATCCACAATGATATCATGATGATCGTACCGCGATGGATTAAAAGAAACCATGAAAGGTGTGTACCCAAGATTTAATGAACGAATGCAGCCAAGTCTTACATAAAGGATATTTCCCACCTTATCTTTGGTATCTTCATGTCAAACCCTCTCTCTCTCTAGAAGAACACATTAAGATCTGATGATTGCACCAACTCTCTCTTTCTCTTTCTCTAACATCTAGATGAACATATTAGGGTCTGATGAATTCACCAACTCCGTCATCAACTTCATCAATGTCTCCCCCCTCTTCCTCTCTCTCTCTCTCTCTCTAGCTCTCTCTAAAACATCTAGATGAACACATTAAAGTCTGATGAATGCATCAACTGTCTCACACACATCTAGATGAATACATTAAGGCTGATGATTGCAGCAACTCCATCATCAACCTCATCTCTCTCTCTCTCTCTCTCTCTCTCTCTCTCTCTCTCTCTCTCTCTCTCTAATCTAATCTAATCTACATGTACCCATTAAGACCCGATGATTACACCGACTCTGTCATTAACCTCACCCTTGTCCATGCCTTCTGCTTCGACCTCTCCTCTTGCTCTCTCTCTCTCTCTCTAAAAAATCTAGATAAATGCATTAAGATTTGATGATTATTGCACTAACTCTGTCATTTCTCTCTCTCTCTTCAAAAATGAGGAGAGTGTATGATTCTGCTATGTGAAACGAAGGACAAACATCCTCCCTCCATGTAGAAGAGAGTCATTGCCGATACTACCATGTTCAAAAGATTCACCCTGCTCCCTCCACCCTCCGAAATGGCAAAGTGCATACCGCAAGGGACAAAAAACCTTCAAAGGGAACACACGTGCACACCCTTGTTTTACTTTTCTAAAAGAGCATAAACAAGCTGATCTAGATGCACGTGGACAACTATTATTCTATATATATTTGAGAAATATTAACATTTTGTGTTGAGTAAAAAGGGGTTGGGAGCAAAACTAAGAAAGAGAACCCAATGATTGATAAAGTAAAAAAATGTGTAAGTGTTGTTTTTTGTGTGGGGTCTTTAGTCCCACATTAGAAATCTCTAAAAAGAATGAAGACTTTATAACCTTATGAGTCTATGAGACTGGGTCTATTTGATAACACTTATTGAATCTCCATTGTCTGAAGCGGTTAGACATTAAAGATTCAGATTGTTTGACAAATTGTCTTAATAAACATCTGAAGTTATGTCTATCATCTTAAATTACATCTTAAAAAAAAGTGATGGCTCGGCCACTTTTTTTTTCCAGATCTCTCTTGCGTCCCCCCAAAGGGTGGGGAAAGAAGATGGCATGAAGGAGAGGGAAGTTGAGATGAGCGTTGATGCCGGTGAACTGCTAGAAGATCTGCATGGCGATGACAAGCTGTGGGTGGTTGCGGCGGCAGAGCAGGTTGCGGAAGGGGTGCTTCATGCGCTGAGCGGCCAGGCTGGCTTGGAGGATCTCCAAGGTCATGCCGCAGCCAGGGGCCCCAATCTGTGGGCCGTCGGTGCTCTTTGTTATCGTTCGTCCCCGCGCGCCGCTGCTTTGCGGGTTTTTGATCAGGTCTTGTGCTGCAGATGTCATCAATCGCCTCAACTATCTGTGCGGGAAGGGGATGGCGAGCTTGTACGCATGGTCTTCCAAGCGGTATATCCCCCGCTCTCTCTGTTGGCCTCCTCCTACTCCACACTCTGGCAATGTAGAGTTGATTAGGTTTGTTGACGTGCTTCTCTGGTGAGCAGGAGCTACAAGAACAGGTTCGTGTGGCATGATCTCACTGGCGACTTGTTCGATCTCTGTTTTCTTCTGGGTTTCTGGGTTTCTCGACTTCCCACCCCCCCCCCCCCCGGGTCTGGTGCGGTGCTATACCATGGATCTACCGAACCTTGGCGCGCCCATGGCCACGGGGACGACCATCATCGGCATCACCTACGACGGCGGCGGCGTCATCGGAGCCGACTCCAGGACCAACACCGATGAGATTCCCCTTCCGCCAAGTTCTCTTGTGTTTGCTTTCCGAGAGCGAGAATGCTCTGCCGGTCCGTCTGCAGGATCGAGCTGCGAAAATTCATCCGCGGTTCTGCTGCTGGTTTTGAGGTGGTGTTGGTTCCTTTCTGATTGTTCAAGTGTGTATGTTGCCAACCGGGTGTCCGTGGAAACTTTCTGATCTCTTGGATCTGATTTCTTCTTGTTCAATCTCTCTTTTAGGAATGTGTTCTTCCCATTTTTTTGGGTTCCTACAGAAACTTTTTTTCTGGCACTGCAGCATACCCTTTAGCAACATTGAGAAAGACAGGAGTAATTAAAACCCCTCAGTCTCTTACATTGCATTATTAAAATATATAAGATATTTATGTGAAATAATATATTAATTAGATGTCATTTAAGTTTGATTATCAAACAACTCTTAATAAAAGTCTAATATATTTTAAGTACTTATTAAATTACATATTTAGATAATAGATAGTAAATTAGACTTTAGATATTTTAAATAAGTGTTATCAAACGTCACTATGTCTTATAGATAATGATGGAGTTATACTAGACCCTATCACATGCATGCGCATCAAGTCAAGCGGGGTTGCGCGGGCTCACTCATGTGATGTCGTGGGTTGCCCTCCTTCGACAGCCTACTTTTTATTTCACCTTTTTTATGTTTTCGCCCATTCATCTTTTTATGTTTTTGCCTTTTCTTTTTAGACAATGGGCCTATTTTGGGTCGTTTCTTTGAACTGACCTATTATTGTTGTTGTTTGTGGGTGTGTCTAAAAGGGTGACTAGGGCTTTCTAATCGCGGTTACCCAACTAGAACACGTCGATTTGACTCCCAGAAAGAACCGCTCGCAACTTTTGCCTTTCACCTCTCGTTCTCCCATCTCCCTAAGGCGATCACAGATTACACCTCCTCTACTACATTGTATATTGATGTGCTCACCTCGCTCGCATTGCCTATTACTGTATTCGCCCACGTGTGTATCATTTTTTTGCCCCACGGTTGTCATCTTCTACGTCCTCACCAGTGAGCCACTTCTCCTATGGTGTTCAGTACATGATCTTCTACCTGTTTCACTACTATGTTTAAGAGGATTAGGTTTATACGTAACATGATTCACGGGATTGACTGGAGTGCACTTGTCAATTTCATTTTGGTAGTCGTATCCTTGGGAAAGACTGTCATACCCATCACACTGTTCTTGTGAAGGAGATATCTTCTCTAAGGGGAGACTCTTCGAAGTGCTTCTACCGCTCATTTATGTACATCTATAGCATGTTTAACTCTATAATCAAACTCATATTTCTTGTATTTTGATTGTTATTGCTTGAATCGAACCCATATACATGTTTACTCTGGTTTACCATGCATTCGTTTTTATTCGATTGCTACCATAATATTGCCCTACTACTCGTTTTAGAGACAACATTTTGAATGCCACCCACTTGTGTCTACGGACGTGCAAAGGGCGGGCATCGCTAGTAGACCACAAATCTTGTCTTATATATTTATGTCTTTTGAAAATTTTTGAATCATACATTTTGTGTGAAAGGAGAACATGGCCTTAGCCCAACAAAACTCATTTACTAAAGCCTATCATGGAGGGAAAATAGTGGCTACAATTCATTGGCATCCGATTCCTTATAACAAGTCTAAGAGTGTAGATATGTCTTACCAAAACTCAATTTGTTAGGTCCATGAGACCCTTGACACTCGGACCAAAGTGAGTGAGAACACCCTCAATAAAGTTTATCATCCTTAAATAATCTATCAATCACTAAAGAGTGAGTACTCCGAGTCACACAACAGAGGGGGCCCCTAAGCCATGGCGAGACTCGTCTGTACAACACCAAAGTATAGTTACACCAACAATCAGGCACACGTCTATCGCATTAGGGTTTGGAAACACTTACTATCTAGCACATACTTATATCTATAAAATTTGGTAGGAGCAACAAGACACCCTTGATATTCTGAAGATTGGGTCAGAAAATATGTCAATCCATATCCAAGACCATTTTGACCGTGCATCAACCTCTAATTATCCCCGATTAAATAATATGAGGAGGTGACAAGAACTACGTCGTCGAAAATCTCTTACTCACACTTGAAAGAGAGAACTATGGAGGATGGAGAAGGTAAATCACTTTTGGAACTTTCACACTCACAAACCGGAGCACCTGACCACCTTCTCTCCATCCAATCCACATACCCCTTGTTTCATATAATTTTTAACTTTTAGTGTCAAACAATTTTCTTCCATAACCTCCTAACTTTTTCCCCCCTGGTTATTGTAAGCCTCAACTGATATTTCTCTCCATCAACAAATTAATCGGTCTAGATCAACTCTTCATATCTAATTACAAAAGAAAGATGAGCACTTATACAATTGACTAATCACCTCGTGTAGATGATCTCACAAGAGTGACGCCTATCCTACAAAATCATGCCCTTGATCTTTTCAATCTAAGGGGGCACATTACTTTAAAGAAAGATGCACCTCCAAGTTGTCTAATCGTGTTGTTGCCATCCAATCGTGTGGGATTAAATCGTTATGCCTATTTAATTTCCATATGGAAGAGGAACACCATAAAGCTTCCAGGACATCCACATCAAGAAGAATAGCGTGTGAACAATCACATCTAAAGAGTTGGCATGGATTTGTGGGTGTAAAAGGGGAATACTTGCTATAAAATTAATTAACCTTAGCAAACTCTTATCCACTAGTCCACATATGAACAATATATGTAGCATGGATTTAAATCCCATCTTCTATTGTTATGTGAGAGAAATTAAGGATTTAAACTACAAGTGTATACAAGTTTACAATCTTATTCAGTACTTCCAATGGCAGGGATGATAGAAAAATTCTTTCTTACATTAGGATCTCTTAATTAACCCGAGAGAAGTCATATCCACATACTAGTGAGTCTTCAACTAGGAGAGACCAAGAGATTACTCGGCATTTGCACACACTTTCTTTTGAGAGCTCTTTATATGTTATGCATGGTGCTAGCTAGATCACACTTCAATTAAATGATAAACATAACACTCATAGTTGTAACCTTCGATGCCTCCCTCACTCTTCCCACCTCCAATATCCATAATTTGATAACAATGAAAAAAATGAGAAGAGAAAGAAAAGCACCTTCAATTAAAATTGGTCGGATCAATAAATAGGATTGGATTCTTCGTGTATCAGTGCAAACTATAACGTATTGGTCTTATCTACTTCGATCTAACGTTCCTACTAAAATTTAATAATACAAACTTGATAAAAAAAACTTATCAAGCCATTCAGACACAATAGGATAAGAGGCAAGTTAGACTCAACTAACAGTATAACCACCTTATAACTGTGGGATTAATGGGAGATGCGGATTCGACGCTTACAAAATAACTATACAAATAATTTTGTAGATATTTTTATTCTATCTCTGATCTATTTATAATAAAAAAATTTAATTAATTTATCTTAATTTTTGTAAACGACCATTCGAGATGTGGTGCTCACGGAACCATGCCATCCACAGTATCGAGGTCTGCAATAAAAGCTCAAATCCCACATTTCGTCTTCCCTCTATAAATTCCGAACCCTCATTTGAGAGCATTTGATTGGTCAACCACAAGGAAAAGGACCGAAACGTGACGACCACGGCCAGAGAGCAGCACAACGGACGGCCCAAATCATCGCCGTCGGATTGGTGGACCCCTTTGGCGACTGCTCTCTGCCGACGTCCCCCCTCTTACGTCACCCCTCCCCCCACCCCCCCCCCCCCCGGTTCGTCCCCCGTGATATTTTGAAAGCAAAAATAATAATAATAAAAGGACAAGTTGCAGAAGAACAAGACACGCGCCCCCGCAAATGTCCAAAAGGCCAACCAATAATTCATATTTTAATAATTACGGCATGTGAACGATGCGGAGAAAAAAATATTTTGGCCTCGTGGACCCCACCAACCATGTGCGCGCACATTGGGCACGGGATTAGATAATACGAAATTCCGGAATTCCGTCACGTGCTCTTATTTCCATCCTCATCCTTTCCCCCCCGTCTCTCCATACGGAAGCACAGAGAGACCTCTGGTCCACCACCGCGACCTTTGATGGGGGAGGAGGAGAAGGTTCATGGAACCCATCCAACTCATCCCCACCACAACTCAATTATATGTCACACAAATATTATAATACATAAGATTATTTGTACGTATGACACTCTACATATAGTATTAATGAGCATATCCATGACTTGTCAAAAAAAAATAATAATAACACATACGTTGTGTACAAATGTTTGCAATTATATCCTTATCATAGCTCAACTACAAAGTTAGGTTTCGAAGAACATGAAGTGATCAAATTTTGAATTTTTTTTATATATATGTTTTAGGAAATGAGAAGGGAGATTACACACTACACAAGTGCGACTGTTTTGCTGAAGGGAAGGTGAGAAGGTGTTTCTTCACAATCCATGAAGTTTAGAGTACATACATAAATATGCCACTTTAAAAGGTATATGTGCAAAGATATTTGGAATTTTTTTCTTGACCCAAAATTCTTAACCCAATACAGCAGTAAGGGGAGAGAAATGGGGGGAGGTGGGTGATGGCATGAACCTTCCCATGGGGCTTCCTTTCTTACCCCCAACACAGCCCTTCCAAATTCTTACATCATTTATTTCGACCATGGAGGGGGTATGAATCACATGCTTGCTATAAAGCCCCACCTCACCCTCTTCCCCATCCTTCACACACCCCCACATCAAGCTCCTCTTCTGCTCTCTTCACAGACACCACCTCCTCCTCTTCCTCTCACTCACCAAAACTTGGAACTTGCCAAGTTTACAGGTTACAGCAGCAGCAGAAGAAGAACAGGGAGGAGGAGAAGAAGATGTACCAGGGAGTTGAGCTGGAGCAGGAGCTGCTGGGCCGCACAGGGTCGGGACACCTCGACGTGCTCCACTCCATCCGGCAGCACCTCCTGGAGGAGCACCAGCAGCTGGGCAGCCCGGCCGCCTCCCCCACCTCCTCCTCCTCCTGCTGCACCTCCGCCGGCTCCCCGCCGCCCCCTTCCAAGGTCTACCAGCGCACCTTCAGCTTCGGCAGCCTCATGCCGTGCCTCACCGAGAACTGGGGCGACCTCCCCCTCAAGGTCGACGACTCCGAGGACATGGTCGTCTTCAGCATCCTCCGGGACGCCGTCTCCGCCGGCTGGGTCCCCTCGCTCGGCGCCTGCGACCAGTACGACGCCGCCGCCGTCAAGCCCGAGCCGTGGTTCGCCCCTGAGGGTGAGGCCGCCGCGGCAGAGCACTGCCTGTACCACTACCACCCCTACCAGCCCCTGGACCCGCTGTCGCTGGTGGTGAAGGCCGAGACCCCCCAGACGCCGCCGCCGCCGCAGCAGCAGCAGCAACAGGCGGTCCCTCCGGAGCCCGTCCCCTCCAAGGGGAAGCACTACCGGGGAGTCCGCCAGCGGCCGTGGGGGAAATTCGCGGCGGAGATCCGGGACCCGGCCAAGAACGGGGCCCGGGTGTGGCTGGGCACCTTCGAGACGGCAGAGGAGGCCGCCCTCGCCTACGACCGCGCCGCCTTCCGCATGCGCGGCTCCCGCGCCCTCCTCAACTTCCCCCTCCGCATCGGCTCCGACGACTCCGCCCCGCCCCCTGCCAAGCGCACCTCCCCGGAGCCCCCCAGCGAGGCCTCCTCCCCGACATCGTCGTCGTCCTCCACCATCTCCTTCTCTTCGTCCTCCTCCACCTCCTCCTCTTCTTCCTCCACCAAGAGGAGGCGGACGACGCCAGAGCAGCAGCAGCAGCCGGCTGACGCGGCTCCGGGTCCGGCTCCGACCGGCTCGTGGTTCCCGGGCGCCGAGCCCGTCTCTCGGTTGGGTTGCGCCGAGCCGCAGCAACAACTCTTGGTTAGTTAAAAAAAGAAAGTATAGATGCAATATGTTCAAATTCGAGGGGTCAATGTGGAAAAAAAAATTGACCCCTTGTAAGTTGTAACAGTTGCTACAGAGGTGGGAAGGAGGGGAGGCAAGTGGGAAATGGGTTGTAAGCCTTTAGAAAAGGTCGGCAGGTGTTTTGTAAAATATTTATATCTATAGAGAGAGAAAGAGAGTTAGAGAGAGAGAGCGCAAATGGATGGTGAACAAGTGCTTTAGATGGCGGGTGGGTGTGGAGCCCACCACCAGCCCATGTACTGAATCTGATGATGCCCATGATGATGGAAGCTAGGATGGGAGATAAAAAAAAAAAAAAAAGGCCTGTTTGCTTGTCCATTAGGCGTTTTGGGAGGCTCTACTTGTTTAAGCTCTTGTGTTTATGATGCCACATCATGTCCTTGTGTATAAAAACTAGAAGTAGTGAAAAGAGGCAATGGAAGGTTGTGGTGAGGGGGAATCCCCTCTATTCTTTAATCTCTTCCCATCATTCTATTTTGTGTTCTTGAGTACCATCATTCTTTCAAAAAGCATGTACATTTGGGAGATGTGTGTGATGACTCCCTTCTCTTTGCATCTTACTCCCCACCAACTTGGGCCCTTTGACAGTCGGCACTTGAGATTCTTGACCTATGGCACAAGAGAAAAATCCCTTGAGTGGATCATCCATTGGATTGGATCTTGTCCCCACCAATCCAATAGGGGAAGATGTGATGATGATGATGATGACGACGACGACTCCATTCCACACAAAAAAAAGATAAAAAAAATCACACAATTCCCGGGCTCATTTATAACATGTTAATCTGACCCTATGTTTTTCACTCTACCCACAAAAAATTAAAAATAAATAAAAAGAATCCGAATATTCCTGAGCTCATTTATAACATGCTAACCTAACCCTAAGCCCCCACAAGGGAGTGGTGGGGGTGGTTGGGCCACGGGAATAAGAAATTGGGCCCATCTTTCTTGAGATGCCATCCATCCTTATCTTCAAATGGATCACGCCACCCACAATTTGTATAGGCCAATAGTACAACCCCCTTCCCCCCAAGCTTTCCTCACAATTAAGTGAGAGAAGAAAAGTTTTTTTAAATAATAATAATAAAAAAGTTGTCCTCATCTAGCTAGCTGTAAATCACCATCATCAAAATGGCTGATCCAATACTCACCGTCCGATCATCAATTGAGCTGGCCTCTGAGCTCGCTTTGATGTAGTCCCATGCATCCATGAAAGGTACACCACCAGCCCAAGTTGCCCCCCACCCCCCACCAATATCAAAACCACAACACACCACCTCACACCATAGGAAAGAAGTATCGTTTAAAGCCTTCTAGAACACATTTGGCCTTCTGTTCTTTGATTTCCCCACTTGGATCCCTCGGGCCCTCCTCTCTTCAGTTGAAGTGCCGACCTCAGCAAGCAAGCAGCCTTCAAAGTTCAAACCCTTGTGTAGTTGACTCGTCAATGGAATGGGAATCATGTTGAGGCAAGAGAAGAGAGGGGATCCGAACGAACGTCGTGTTGCACACTCAAGTGTATAGTAATTTGATGTTGAAGTTAGAACTACAAAGGGACATCATGTTACAAGATTAATACGGTGTGGATAATAGATTATATGTTTCCTTATCTGTTAAAGAAGTACTGTATCCATTTGATGTTCGTTAAGAATTCGGATAATGATGTATCCGAAACCCATTTTAAGTATCAAAAAAATACGGTTAACAAAGGGTTAGCGGATAGTTACTGGTCATAAGAGTATATATAAAATTGAAATTTATGGTACAAATTAACATAATTAGAATACAATTTAAATTGAAACAAAATATCTATATAATAAACAAACATATTTCAACATAATTTCATATCATCATCATTCACGAGTCAATATAGAACAAAATTAAAAGTGCAAACATTAAAAATACTACAATATCTTCAAAGACAAGATAAAACATATAAAATGAAAATAAGAAGATAAACTAGCTCTCTTGGACTTTAGTCTCCAACATCTTCTCATTATTTGCATATCTTGCATGAAAATAAAGAATATGTTAGGTCAAGAATTAAAAAATATATAAAAAATCTTGTAATGTAAAAATATTTTACCATGATAAAAATATAAATGACTTGATAAAATGTAAATACACAATTACATCTAAATCTACCATTAGATTTAAATCTAAGAGATCATATTATATATATATATATATATATATATTACTTAGCGGTAACGGACGGATACGAATTCGGAATGAAATATATCCGTTTCCGTATTAGTTAAGGTACCGGATATATCTGTATCTGTATCCAATAATTTACTGGTGAAAAAATAATATCCGTTTGATGTTCGTTAAGTTAACAAAATGGACAGTTATCAAATTATTGGTCACCGTTGACATCTCTAATGTACAGATTTCACACGAAGTGATATAAGATAATAGAAATAGGTGGCAACAGATGACAAGACTAGAACACCACGAGGCACTGAACTAAAGGAGGGCGGGTTGACGGAGCATGCAGGCAACTGTACAGCGAACTACGCCACACGAGAGAACAAAAAAGGTGGGCATGAGAAGAGAGAGAGGGGGGGCGGGGCTTCCATTCTAGAAGGTTTAGGGGAGAGTTTGACCGACGACCAGAGAGAAGACATGAAACAAGGGACAAGCAAACACAAGCATTTTATAACTCGATCGCCTCCATTCAAACATGTAAAATAGTCTAATGGGACTTCCAACACAGACCAGGCGTCGCCATCACCTCTCGGGGCTGCCTGGCCGGCCGGTCAAAACAGGCATCATCAACAACAAGAAGACCCCACGTACACATCTTTTGCCTTCCACAAGTCCTTTTATTACTACTTTTCTCCACCCTGACTTGTCTTCACAGCCGACGACCTCGCCATCACGACCCTTTTCTTCTTCCAGAGACGCAAACAACCCTCTCAGGAAGAAGGTGGAGATCATTCGGCCATGTCACTCCCCTTTACCAGTGTTAAGACTGGATGAATGGTGGCCAATTGATGCCAAGAACACAGCTGTGTGTGTTTAAGCACCCGTCAGCTGCCAATAACAAAACACGTGTGGAAGTGGGTCTTGTTGCCATGTTGGCAGCGGAACCTGCCCGCTTGTGTGTGCGGACGGGCGGCCGGATGCTTCTCCGGCCGGCCACAAAGCATTTCTCCATTGCAAAAAAAGAGATTGGCTCCAACTTTGTGAGGGGACCCAACCACATAAAGATATGCCAGCCAATGTCGCCGTGTAGCTAGGTTTGTGTGATCCTCCCCCCACAACAAGATTAGAGCTAATCACCTTCTTGGGCATTCCAACACCAACCCTCCAGTGCTGCCTTGCTACTATCATCATTCAACAGTGTATTCACAAGCAGACATACATACCAAGTGGAGGTACTGCTGCCGGTACCAGTGAATGATCACACAAGAAGATTGAAGGCTTAAGTGAAGAACCAAATGCTACTCACTTTCTATAATCTAAGCAACAGTTTCAAGTGCCTATTTCATTCCAGTTGCCGTTGTGTATATTTAATTAAAGAGGAGAGAGAGAAGGGGGGGAGAGGAGAGAAGGTGGCAGAGGAAGAGGAACTAAAACATGGTTTCTGAGACCCTGGCTGTCTGCCATCATTACACAAAGTTCATCCCAACTGTCTCAACTGGTTCAGGACCAACACCGACGACCAAATCAGAGGAGAGACTTTTTGAGTGCCCGATCCTGGAAAACATGATGCTCAAGATCCAGCGAAGCACCACTGGAAGTCCGACAATCAATGATGCTCTCTCATTGGATGGCGCCGCCTGAGCCAAAAGAACAGCATTTTTGTGAACAGATGATGAAATTCTGTACTTGAAATAAATCGGAGTAAACAGTCTATCTGTCTATCTATCTGTGATTACAGCGACAGGAGAAGAATACTGTGCAAAAACCAAAAGACGTGCACTATCAAAATATTATCCATCCTACAGATGCGTATGCAATTATAGAGGATTTGCTTCTCACACAGAATAGATCAGCCTTAATCCCACCCTCCACCGTGACTCTTTAGAGAGGCACTAGTTACCACAGTTTTTTAGCCCTTTTAGGTGGATGAGATTCTGCAGAACTCATACAAACAGACTGCAAAGTCTGGAGAGTTTTATGTGCAAATGAGAGAACAAAGGGTGGAAACCCACAGTGCATGAAGTGGATGTGATCTACCGAAACAGGAAACGCAGAGACTTTTGTTTTCAGTATAGCAAATGGCATTTAATCGTTGAGACCTGGTTGAAAACAATTACCTTTTAGGACGTACCCTGTCCTCTTCGTAGTCCATCACTCCCCCAGGTTCAGAGTAGATGATCTCCTCGTGGCCTCGTAAGTCCATGTCGGCCTGCTTAAATTGTGGAACTTCTGCCACCAAGTAAGTAAGACACATCGACTGACATTGCTCATTATTGATAAGCTTTCTTGTCAGAGTATAAGGTGACTGAACGAGTCTTGTAGGTTTACAATCAATAGAAATAACTATTAACAAAGGAAGTACGACCAAAGGGATAAGAAACACAACAATTCAATTCTTTGAGATAAGCTCCTCATGACTGAGATGTGCAAGATGCAGCACCTTCACAGGGCATAAACCTCACGATCTAACCAAGGTGCAAGCCTCAACAATTTACGAAAACATGAGACAAAAAATAAATTTCATGGGCTTCGAAATGTGTGCAGACTTATCTATTGTTGACAAGTAGAAGAAGAATACTAGATGTAAAAAGAGGGAAAACGTCCTTGTGGCGTTTTCTTAAACCATGTACATCGCAGAAAATCCACACACTTCTTATGCCTGTCTTCGATGTTTCTTCGTTTTTTCTTTTTTATTATAAATTTGTAAACTTGGAAGGGGTTGCAAAGATGCATGCACCAGTGCACCTCTTACATGTCTCACCACTTAGCCTCCAAGCACCTCATCATATCAAAGGAATCCACCTCGGTCAAGAAGTCTAAGTCAAAGGCCACGAGGCATCTGCCTCACCTCAAGGCATGCATTCATCACCTCAAGGTTTTTTTTTATTTTTAATGTTCATGGACGTGGAAAAGTTCATATTCAACGTCTAAACTTACTTTGGTAGAGAAAAAACAGTTGTCCAACTCAGAATGACCAGAAAAATGGTCATCCTGGATCATAGCTGTCAGTATCGGCCTGTTTCGGCCAAAACTGATACGTTTTGGCCGAGACCGGCCCAAAACACTGTAGCAAATCCGAAACCATTAAAAATAATACTTTAATCAATTCAGGCCGGTTTTGGCCGAAACCGGCCACTCTTAAGGCCTCCTGAGATGCCCGAGAATGGCAGAAACCGAAACCGTATCAGTTTCAGACGGTCCAAAATTGATACCGAAACTGATACTAACATCCTTGTCCTGGATAAGATTTTAATCCACTTATGTATTACATAAAACTGAGAATGGCCAGAAAAATGGGCTCACATTTGGTGACAGAGCAGAAAGATTATGTTGGTCTCTGCACATCACGGACTGATCTTGACCAAAGGCACAGACATACACACACAAAAATGGATATTAAAAATTATTTTAAAAGAATGGAACATTTAAACTATTGTCTTACCTTAAGAGATTTCTTCATATCTTCTACCTTTTCCTCAACCTCCTTTCGGTGCTTTTTGTATGCTTCGCTCATTGTGTCAGCCCACTTGATCTTCTCTTGAATTGAATGAAGAAGATTGTCAGAGGTGACCAACCTGCATGATGCACATCCACAAAAATGAGTATTGATAAGCCTGTGTTGAAAAGAACTTTTTTTCAATTTGAAAATTTTCTCATCTACTAATATCGTTTCTTTTCTTCGATATTAGTTACGTTCTTTTCTTTATATATGTATCGGCAATACATGAAAAATACATAGATGCGAGGGCCCTCATACAGATGATTAGGAACTTGCAATCATCCTCCACATATGAACTTTAGGTGATTCGGAGTTCGTGCGCTGAACCACTCCCCGTCGATAAATCGACGTTTCTTTTACATCGAAGAGAACTCGAATACCTTTGATACATGTCTAGACATTTTAATTGTTGCAAGCAATTCACAAAATAGGGACTGATTTGCATATTGCCTCTTAGGGTGAGGACTAATTTGTACAATAGCCCTCAAAATGGGAACTGATTTACATATTCCCCCCCCCCCCATAAATGAGGACTGATTTGAGTATTACCTTATGTTTAAGGATTGATTCGCAAAATACCCTCAAAATAGAGACTGACATGTAAAATATCCCTCAAGATAGGGACTGATTTGGAAAATTTCCCATGTTTAGAGGACTGATTTACCAATTTCTGTCATTCGAGGATTATTTTGTAATTTTTTTCTCATGAACAGGGGTGGCTTTATGAATCTTTCTTATATTCCACCCCATAAGACATTATTTCTGAATTTTCAGAATTTTTAGAGATGACTTAAACACCTGTTTATATCCAGGAAGTATCAAATCCAGAAAATCTCCTTGTTCTAGTCATTTATAAGAATAAACAGAAGACAAGATTTTTCTGTAATTTTTGTGCAGAAAATAATGTTGTAGATCAAACATATACCAAGTGCAGAAGTTTATAGGGTGTTTGGTTACAGTTTTTTACCTCTCTTTTCTCTAAATTTTAAAAAAGAGAGAAGACAGATACAAAGACATGTTTGGTAAGTAGTTTTTTTTGTAGGGAAGAATTTTTTTCCTATGTAAATCTCTCTAGAAAAAAAAACAAGTCTCACCCTATTTTTATTTTAAGATCACACTGACTCCTCCACCCCCACCCCCTGCGCACCCTCTCCCCCCTCCCCCACCCCACCCAGCACCCTCCCCGACCCCATCCGGCGACCCCCCCTACCCGTCGGCGCCCTCCCCCACACCCGCCGGCAGCCTCCCCCACCCCCCGGCGACCCCCCCCCCCCCCCACCCTCCGGCGCCCTCCCCCACACCCGCCGGCAGCCTCCCCACCCCCGCCGGTGCCCTCCCCCAACCCCCCACCAGCCAGCGCCCTCCCCCACCCTTTGCACACCCGCCGGCAACCTCCCCCACCCCACCGGCGACCCCCCCACCCCCCGGCGTCCTCCTCCTCCCCCCTCCTCTCCACCCACCGGCGCCCTCCCCCACCCCACCCGACGACCCCCAACCCCGCCAGCGCCCTCCCCCACCCCCGCCGGCACCCTCCTCCTCCCCCTCCTCCCACCGGCTGGTGCCCTCCCCACCCATCCGACGACCCCCCCACCCGCCGACACCCTCCCCCACACCCGCCGGCCCCTCCCCCACCCCACCCATAACTTCAAACTTTAAAAAAAATACTTCTGCCAAACAGATAAAACATGGTTTTTACAATTTTAAAATTTTAGTAGAAAACGGAGACATCATTAATTTTTAGATAGAAATAGTTTTAAAAAAAAAGTGTTCCCAAAACCCTATTAATGTATTACTTTCATTCTTTCTTCTGTCGTAGGCAGGGGTTTCATGAGGAATGGTCCATTGAGTCCACTTTCTAAACTCATACGGACTGGTTTACAAATTATCACATAACTAATATGGACTTGCCTTAACCAGAGCAAGCAGTCCTTCCAAACTTCAACACAGAACGCAGAACAGACAAGGGGGGAGATTTCTGGACTCTTGGAGTTGGTGTTTCCCGTCTTGGCCAGAAAAAGGTCTCTTCTTCCTCCTCTGGTCCTCTCTTTGCCCTCTTGGAGCTGGTCTCCTTTTATAGGAGATTGAGGAGGGGTGGTCATCCCACCGGGTTCTTCTTCTGCATCCCACCGGAGACGCGCCCCACCGGAGACGGCATTCACGCCCCAACGGGTACAGCATTCATTTCTATCCGTTTTTTTTTTTTGTTCAAAAACAAACAGAGGCTCCACGGGTCGTGGGCCCCACTGGTCACTGGTGGGACGTCCCACCGGGCGCGCGACCCCGGTGGGACATCCACCGGGCGCGCGGCTCCAGTGGGGAATCCCACCGAGCAATGGGCCCCATGGGGGGCACCGGTGGGCATGGAAGGCAAAATCGCCAGGATCGACCCAGAATCGATCGATCCTGGATCGGATTGAGGGCTATGGATCCGATTGGGGGGGGGGGGGGGGGGGGGGGGGGGGAAGTCCCTGAATCGACAAACTTCCAGCTGGATCGGCCAGAATCGAGTTGGATCGACTGGATCAAGCAAGGATCGACCGATTCCAAACTGATCCAAGCCGATCCAGACTGATCCAAGTCGATTCCCTCAGGCTACCTTCAAGATCCTCTTCAGGCAGGGTTGTCAGGATCCCCTTATTTACCTGAATATCATTAAGTAAATGTTAGTATTTGTAGTTCATTTACTTAAGATATTACATGTAAAAAGGAAGTACCTCCCATTTGAATCTAATAAAAATATCAAAAAAATAATATCTCTTACCAATAAAAAGTCAACTCCCCCATCGAAGAAGAAAATCGTGATTTTGGTGATTTTAGCGAAATGCTAACTTTCTAATCTCTCGTAATTTAGCTTATCTAAAAATTTGATAATTCAAATAAACCACATGAAAGACTAAAAATTTAAAGTCCGCTAAAAAAAGTCAAACGTGCATGTGACTTCTCCAATGGAGCCACTCTCCTACTGACAGCACTTAGTCTGCTTGAGACCTCTCAAGATTTGGTCAAATTTAAGTTATCATCATCCAAACCTCTCAGAATTTGGTCAAATTGAGCTACCATCACCCAACGCATGACACTCATGAGTTTGGGTGATGATAGCTTAGTTTGAACAAATCCTAAGAGGTCTCAAGTAGATTTAGTGTTGTCAGTAGGAGAGCGACTTCTTGAAGAAGTCATATGCACGTTTGATTTTTTTTGTTAGACTTTAGATTTTTAGTATTTTTTAGACTTATTTGAATTATAAAATTTTAAATATGTTAAATTATGAGAGATTAGAAAGTTGATACTTTGATTAAATCACAAAAATTGCGATTTCCTTTTTGGATGGGAGAGTCGACTTTTTATTAGTAAGAGATGTGATTTTTTTGATATTTTATTGGATTCAAATGTGGAATATTTCCTTATTTACATGTAATATCTTAAATAAATGAAACTACACATTTTAACATTTACTTAAATGGTATTCAGGTCAATAATACACTAAGTCTTTAATATTTTATACTTTTCTTGTATTATTATAGTAGTAATAATACACAAAATCTTATGTTTCATATATATGAATGCATGTATGATTGGTTTTTTATGCAAATATTAGTTCTTTCAATTTATCAGATTTTCCTCATTTTTGTGTTTTTTTTCTTTTTTCTTTGTTTTTTGAATTTTCCTGAATTTTTTTCCAAAAAAAAACATTTTATAAACTGGCCGATCCAGAATCAGCCAGACTTCCCTTGGATCCATGGGATCTTGCGATCCGATCCGATCCAGGATCGGATCGAGCCTGGTCGATCCCGATCCCGATCCTGCCTTCCATGCCGGTGGGATGTCTCACCGGGTGCGCGGCACCGGTGGGGCATCCCACCGGTCGCGAGGTTCGGTGGGACAGCCCACGGGCGCACGGCCCCGGTGGGACATCCCCCGGGTGCGGGCCGCGCAGACTCGGTGGGGTGTCCCACCGGTTCGCAAGGGGGGGGGGGGGGGGGTTGGCTAACTGTGCGCAGAGCACCGGTGGGACATCCCACGGGTACGCCATCCTGGTGGGAGTCCCACACACATGGTTTTTTCTATAAATCCCTACCGTGTCCTTTTCCTTTCCATCACGTGGTACATTCTTCTTCGTCTGTTGTGCAAGGATCACGTCTGCTACGTCACGTCATTTTCTGTGTTGTTGACATGGGTATTTTGACGGACCCTTACACATGTTAATATGTGCGCCACGTAGGACGACTTCTGCCGGAATATTCCAGGACATTAAAAATTATTTACCCGGAGTTGGATTTTATTCCGGGAACACCGTGAAATGATTGATTTCTGTTGTTTGGCCAACCCCGGGGGGACTTTTCTTCAACATTTCGGGATATGCAGAAATATTTCTTTTGCGCATTAATTTATTCTGAAAATCCAGAGTAAATGATTTCATTTTATTTATTCATTCTGAAAATTCTGAATAAATAGGATCGAGGGTTATCTTTTATCCGGGACTCCAAACAAAATATTTTCCCCTTCGTACACTTGCTCCAAAAATTTAAAACGAGTGTTCTAATGTGATAAAATTCTTGGGGGAAATTTATTCCGAAAACACCGGGGCTTAAATGATTTCAGCCCCAACTTGGTTCGGAATAATTTCTTTTCAAAATTCAAAGATGTGCGGAAAATATTTCTTTTTTTTGCTGTTTACTTATTCCGAAAATTCAGAACAAATACTTTCTTTTCTTCCATTCATTCTGAAAATTCTGAATAAATAGGTTTGAGGGTTATTTTTATCCGGAACTCCGGATAAATATTTTCCTCTTCATACACTTGCTCTAAATATTTAAAACAAGTGTTTCTAGTATGAGAAAAAAAAATTCATTCAACAGCCTGCTAAGCAGGTCATCTACCACCACGTCCAACCAGGAAAGCATCAGGGCGGTACTGTGAGAAATGGGGGGGTACATGATAACCGCAATTCATAGAACAGAAAAGGCATGGTCCAGTCAAAATTCTGATATAATACTCACTTGTTGTCCTAAAAGTGGTGCATGAACACTAATTATATTTAGAATATCTTCACCAACCCCAAGTTTAGTACAAGTCTATCCCCTGCTCTCTTGCATTCCATAACTTAATTATGTCTTTTAAATATTGATCTATAAATAAATCCCCTCCCTCTTGAATTCCCTCACGTGGTTGGAACACATGAATACAAGTTAGTAGTACCCAACCTGTATGTATGTCCATAGCAGGAGTCAATACTGCGACCTCACATTTCCCTGTGAAGAGCTTATCGGCTCACCCACCACCAAGGAACAAGAAGTGTCTTAAATTTATAATAGATCTCTCAAATAGAGTTTGAATTTCATACCAAGAAGAACTACCACAGAAGCTATTTTCTTGTTGAGGCAATTAATGGAGAGACACATGATGGGGTGAGAGGAATAGGAGAATTTTTTGTAAGGTGGCACAGGATGCGGATTCTTATAATTGGTATTTGTAACAAGGTTAGGGAATGGGCATCAATTCTTTGTGATGTGGATCACTCTAACTCCTCACTTTTTGTTTTGACGGGGAGTTGAGTGTTGGTATACGACAGGGAAGGAGGGTGTTGTCTAGGTGGGTTTGGCTGTTTTGGGGGGCGCTTTTGTTGGCCTTTACTTGTATATTCTTCCTTTTCAATAATATCGGTGGTACCATCCACCTTTCAACAAAAAAAAAAAAGAAGAGGCAAGACTTCTTCATCAACTTAAAGAAGGTCCATTATCAAGCATAACCAAATAAGCCTGGAATTGGATATATCTGAGTGTATCCTACATCTTCTTGGACAGCACAATCAGACAGTTCACATTCATATACACAGTCTTATGAAATCTTTTCGATAGACATAACTCTGGTCTAAGTTTTAGATTTATAAAAATATTAATCATTGAAAATTATGATGAAGCATGTGATGGTTAATATATAAGTGAAGGAGATGTAAGTTGTGCAACTTATACGTTAACATTGACCAGACCAACAATTGAATCATGCCAAGCATGACATACAATGAACAGTAAATAGTAGACATGTAAGAAAGAAATTGAGTTCTCTTAAAAGATTGACATAATGATCATTAACATCAATCATTAAAAATAACTTACTACTAAATAATTAGGGACCATAATTATGCCATGTTAAGATAGCCATAATCACCTACAAAGGCCGAATGTAAACTTGAACAGGTATATCCCTAGAGTATGGTTGACATATTACCCAAGATAAGTAACTATATTTTAGAGCATCATCAAGAAAGAAGACTTGAGATGTCAAGCTTGTGACCAAGAAAAAGACGCAAAGAAAATGAGAAGATAAGCAGTCCATTAGACGCAAAGCTGCAGACGAAGTACGTTGGATGATGCCAACACCTTAACAATTATCGGTTATAAACAAATGCATAAGTGTTACTTTTACATTCTTAATTTCAGATCATGTTGATAAAGCTCATTTAAGTGTTCTATCACGACTCCTAAAGTGGCATCCCCATTGGTTAAGGAAATGAAGATTAAGATGCAGAAATAATATGAAGCATTCATATCTGTTAGGATATAAGATGAGGACTACTAAGACAGCTGATGTTATGACAATGGAAAACCCCTAACAAGTAAGGACATAGGCCTATGATCATGGTGATTGAAGACTATGTGTATATATAAATATACACACACACATTATGATTGAATTTCTCACATTACTTTCTATATATTGACAGAAAAAGTAACATTAATTTATTAGCAGGACATGCCCAACAGATATATTCCTTGGGGAAAAGGGCCATCAGATTTGCTGTTTCTTAGGATGTATGTTGCAGACAGGGCATAGAGGATCCCATTTTTCTTCAAATGGACTATAACTAGGAAAGTCCACCCACCAAGTGCACTCATGTCCAAGACTTGGACTAAGTAGCATGGAGACTACATTTCTGAAATGGCCTCAGACCTATGTCTCTCACTAGAGTACCTGGAGACACGGATGAATAAGAAGCTGACGGATGAAGCCAGTGGGCAAATATATTATTGGCTACAGAGTAGCTGGCATGTTACTTTGTTCCTATGAATGTGTCATAAAACAGGCATGTGGGATGATCCTATACTACAATAACCTGATGAAAATAATCTTAATTAAAAGTCAGCTGATTTTAGTGGGTAAAGGTCAGGCATGGTGATATGGTACCTACTTCTGTTATGCAGCATGTTAACAAGAAACTAGGCATCCGGATTAGCTAAGCACAATCCACATCTTCATAAATGATCAGTTGATCAAAATTCAGACCTGTAATGTAGTTATTAAAAGATGGTTTTCCTTCATTCAACTTGCAATCTGAAACAATATCTATGTAGAAAACAATAATGCAAAGAAAAATAAACATCCAACTCGATAAATGTATATTACATAATACATTCATTAAACAAGGATTTACCAGTTGACATTGTCTTTATCATATTATTAAGTGATCACGTCTTAATCCCTACCAGCAGCAAATTGCACTGACAATAAGCAAATTGCAGAATAACTAAGATAACATCCAAAATAACTAGATAAAAATCTCATGAAGGGCAATAGGTTAGTCAAATAACGGACACCGCAAAATCCTACCTCAAAGCACCTGCGCAAACTGATCCAGCTCCCTCTAACAATGCCCTACAGAAGCAGGACAAGAAACATTTTCAATTTCTACACTCCATTGCTTCAAGAAAAGAGGATAGTTCATCACCCAACTTCTTCTCTGGACTATGCTAAACAATCCTAACATTGTTTACGGCAGTTCCCAGTTAAAATAATCCAGATAATGGTATTACATAAACAAACTGTACTCTACAGCTTCTTCAACCGCAAGGAGATTGAATTAGTTGAGATACTTACAGCATACATGCACTCATTAATGAGAAAGTCTTCAAGTTCACGCACATTCGAAACATCTAATTCCAGCATCAGTTGATCATATAGAAGTATCTGCCAGAACCAATTGCAACTCATGGGAGTTACGATATCGATAAATATGGATTCTCACAAGGCTACAACTGAAGAAAATGTGATGCAGAAGCTAATCTTATACGAGCATGCATGCTAATGTTTAAAAATTTCTGCCTACGATCTAAAAAAGAGTCTCACTACACTAAGATTCACTGCACTGTCATTATGTATGATGTCAGACTCTAAGAGCCTGCTTAACTTGTTAAAGTGGCCTTTACCAAGTCCACAATCTAACTAAACAAGAGCACACCAAATAGTTACAAGGAAACAAAGCAAGAGTTTATGCATATCCAAAACTACACGTGGGTGCAAAAATTAAAGTAACAAGATGAATGCACAAAAAAAGAGGCTGGCAGTAACAACAAAGTATATAATTTTTTTTTTTTAAACTAGCTATGTTAGGAAAGGGGGTTGGAGCGGGATCCTCAATGATGAGGTGAGGAAGGGCTCCAAAACACACTTCATGTTACCAGGTTTGCCAAGCAATAGTTTGATCAGGGAATCAAAACTCGGCCAACTCGGGATCGGATCGCCCGAGTTGGCTCGGTTTTGGCCCCTCCGATCCGAGCCGGGGTAACCTGTCCGGTCCCTGCGCTCGGATCGGTCGGGCTCGGCTGGGCTCGGCGGGATCGCCGAGCCGGGCCGGTCCGCCGCGGATCGGCCGGACCGGGGCGATCCGCGCCCCAACGGCTAGTTCAGAACTAGCCGTTTTCTAGCCGTTGGGGACTGTTCCCCAACGGCCAGAAACGGCTCTTTGGAGCCTTTGGAGGCCTTGGGGGTCTATATAAACCCCCCAAAGGCCCCCAATATGTTCTAAACTCAAGTTTTGAGTTCTCCTCCCCTCCTCTCAATATTTTGGGCATTCTCTCTCTCTCTCGGGCGCTATTTTGCACTATTTGGGAGGCGATCTCATCTTTCACACTCTTGGGATTCTTGTTCGACTATTCGGGCTCTCTCACACACACTCTTGGCCCGAACTCTTGGCTGCGATTCATCTCCCTCTCTCTCATCCGCAAAAAAAAAATTATTTATTTCTGTTTTTTTATTATTTAACTTCTTTTTTTGTGTTGTAAGTGATGGCCGCCGAAGGTGGTGCTGCTCCGGCTCCCATTCTTCAAGCAACCCTCCTAGCACCGATCCCGCTTGGGCTCATGGTATCGTTGTGGACATGGCTCGAAGGAAGGTCCAATGCAAATATTGTGACCGGGTCTTATCGGGCGGCATATTTCGTTTGAAACAACATCTAGCGGGAATTAAAGGTGAGGTGGCACCATGCTCGAGAGTTTCTGCTGAAGTTCGAATGCAATTTTGCCAATATATGAAGGAGAAAGAGACATCCAAAGCAAACACTAGTAGAAGACGGCAACAAATCCGGGAAGATTTGTCTGCCCCTCCTCGAAGGTCCGTAGATTTACCAAGAGGGAGACAATTCTTTGATCTTGATCAAGATGAAGAAGGTTAGTAATTAGTTAACTTACTTTTGGAACATTTATTTTAGTTTAGGCTTTAAGCACCCTCGACCCTCATTCTATTTCTATCTCATATTATAGAACAATTTCGTCGGGCATCGGAAGCAAGTCGAAGGTCTAATGCGGAAGAGGACTATCTCCGACGTACCGGTCGTCACGTAGGTCAAGGTAGTGGCCATGGGGGGTAGCGGACAAGGGAGTTCAAGTGCTGGAATGAGTTCAAATATACCTGAGGTTCCAGTGGATATCCCTAGAGACGGAGATCCTAGAGTGGGACCAATAGACCCATTCTCACCAGGCGAAGGGAGAAGCAACCATCCATTTCTGCAGCATTCAAGAATTTGAAAATATGCAAGGAGAAGATAGGGGAGAGCGACGTCAAGATGGTTCTTCTTCAACAGCATACCGGCTAATGCAGCAAAAGGACCATATTATGAGTCCATGATAGAGACTATTGGGAAGTGGGCAAAGGGGTGGAAGGCCCTACTTCATATGAAATCTACAACAAATACTTGGATATGGAGGTTGAAGATATGAAGGCATATGTTTCCACATTTGAACGAATATGGGATGAATATGTTGCACGTTAATGTGCGATGGATGGACAGGTATGTACAAGTGTTGGCTAGTTACTGTTATTCACTTATTCATTAATAAGACATAGGTTTTAATTTTTCATATGGAATTGTGCAGGCATTACACGAAGAAGTATGATAAACTTCTTAATCTACTGCAAAGCAGGGACTGTTTTTTGGAAGTCGGTAGACGCTTCTGGCAAGGTGAAGAATGCGGACTACCTATTTCAGTTGATGGATGAGATGGTGCAGGAGATTGGAGAGAAAAGAATTGTCCAAGTGGTAACCGACAATGCAGCGGCTTTCAAGTTGGCGGGCCAAAAACTAATGGAGAAAAGGGAACACTTGTATTGGGTTCCTTGCTCCGCGCACTGCATTGACTTAATGCTAGAAGACATTTGTGAAGATCCAATGGTGGAAAATGTGGTCAACAATGCAAGGTTCGTAACCACTTTCATCTACAACCACAACAACATATTGGACATCATGAGGACGCATACACATGGACGGGAGTTGCTTCGGCCAGCACCTACAAGGTTTGCATCCCAATATATTGCATTGGATAGCATAAATGGGCAACGTAGCAACCTTATTAGGATGGTAGCATCGGAGAGAGGGAGAACTATATGTCCCGACATGCTCCTACACGGGTGAGGGAGAATGGAAAGAAGGTGACCGACATTATCCAATCAAAGCCATTTTGGAAGGGGGTCCAAAATGTGTTGAATGTAGTAGAACCGCTTGTTCGAGTGTTAAGGGCGGTAGATGGGGAGAGGAGATCCGAGATGGGTTACTTGTACGAGGCTATGGATCGAGCAAAGGAGCTTATCCAAATGAACAACAAAACAACGTATGCCAAGTGGTGGGAAATCGTAGATCGCGATGGGAGCACACATTGCATCATGATCTTCATGCTGCAGGTAAGCATAACACTTCAACTCTGTGAATTGTGATTACATTATTTACAACTCATGTTTTAACATTATCTTCTACATGTAGGGCATTTCTTCAACCCCAATACATGTATAGGACTGATGGGAGGAGGGAGAACTATGACAATTCCTCCGAAGTGTTGATTGGGGCCAAAAATGTAATCAAACGGATGCTAGACAATGAGGATAGGGCAATCATAGCATGCAAACAAATGCATGATTATAGACTTCAACTCTACCACTTTGGTACTAGCACGGCACAACGAGCTGCTCAGATTTTGAGTCCAGGTTAGAAGTTACTCATCATATTTATTTGCATGTAGAATGAGTTGGTTATATTTTCTAAAACATTATACATGCTTCATTTACAGCGGATTGGTGGTTGGATCATGGAAGAACTTATGGATATGAAGACTTGGCCTATGTAGCTATTCGGGTTTTAAGCCAAACAACGTCTGCCACAGGGTGTGAGAGAAACTGGAGCACATTTGGCTTGATCCACACAAAACAAAGAAACCGGTTGAAGTCTGCACGTCTTGAGAAGTTGGTATTTTGCCACTACAACATGAGATTGAAGCTTAAAAACCTCCAATTAATCAAGCAAGTTCAAGATAGAGAGAAATATAGATCCTCGGGGCAACAACAAGCTGAAGCAACTCCATCGGAGACAATAGATATAGAAGAAGTTTTTGAGGAGGAACATCCACTACATGCATGGGTAAATGCAAGCACTTCGGTTCAACCAGAGTTCGACCCGCATGATCGTGCATGGGCTGAAGGTAAATGACATTTACAATGTACATGCATCATTTATAAATTATTTATTTCTCATTTTAACATGTTTATGTCTCATTTAGGTGAGCTTGATGATGTGCCTTTGCTTCCGGAGTTCGAAACTCCCCCAGCCCCTAAACGCCAAAAGAAGACAGTGGGTGCAAGAGGAAGGAGCACGAAACATGGCATTAGCATTGCAGACTTGGACACGATCGAGGAAGATATAGATGATGAAAAACCGGAGCCAAGCGATAATGTTCAATACCAAACTTCTAATGACTCGACATCGAAGACAAGTACTCCTAGTGAGGGATCCGATCATGGAGGAGATGTCCTAGTTGTCAGCAGTGTACCGCCACCGGCACCGCCACCCGACCCTATTGTATTCACCGGAGAGGAAGACTTCACCCATGCTACTCAAGATCAACATCATGGGAGTAGGGAAGGGAGGGAAGCACAAACCTCAAGTCAAAAATATGCACGAAAGGGGAAGAAAGTGGCATCTCAATTGCAAGGCCAAGGGCATCCGAAGATTCGGGATACAATCCCAACTTCATTCCGCATAGACGGAATTGGTTAATGAAGAAGAAGAAGATGCAAGAGGGTGGGAGCGTCAAGAAAAGCTACGGATGGAGTTTGAGACCATGGAGCAAGCGTCAGATACATCATCTTATGCTTCCACTGAAGGATATACCAAGGGCAGGGAGGCTACTTGGGATATCCTCAATACCCGGATGCATCATATTACACCGGAGGTGGAGCATATGCACAATCCACTGAGTCCGATTCACATTCACATGACTCATATGAGTCATATGGCTCATATCAAGTGCCTGAAATACGGGCTACACACCAATCACTATCATATATGCGAACACGGATGCCTATAGTCAATATTTGACTCAATATGAGGCATATTACCAACATTATATGTCTTGGACAGATTATGTAAACCTTATGTCCACACAATATAATGTACGATTCCAATAAATACATTTTTTCATGTATTTCAGTTCATAAATACAATGTTCATATATTTCCTATTTTTTCATATTTTTTCTATTTTTTTTCAATTTTTTTAAGGGGGGCGATCCACCCCCTTTGCTTGGCCAGACCGGTCGGGCTCGGCCGAGCCGGGCTCGGGATCGCGGGTCGGATCGGTTTTGGGCCGACCGATCCGATCCCGATCCCCGAGATTTTGAACCTTGGTCTTGATCACCTCTGAGGTGATTTAGGCTCCTCGAAATCTTCGGGCGCATTTGGCTTTTCATGACACTCAGGTCCCTGGATGGTACCAGACGGAGCCTTGAATCGGGTCAGTCAGTCACCCCCTTTTAAAAACCCAAAACCAAACCTAGCCCCACCGCCTCACCTCAAGTCTGACCCTCGCCCTCGTCTCCCCCCAGCAAGCAATCAGTGGCAGCCACAGTCCGCCAGCCGGTGGCAAGACTGTCTCCGTAAACCTACACACAAGCAAACCACCCCCAACCCACAACCACCCCCCCCCCCCCCCCCTAGCAACGGTCAACAACTGTTAAGGCGCCCGCCTAGGTCAAGAAGGCGCCAACATAGGAGCCAAGCACAGGCCGCCATATTGAGGCCCAAAAGGCACCCTAAGGCAACGCTTGGGAGGCTAGGTGGGTGGCTTCGGCGCACTTGGACGCCTTGTGATGGCCTAGACCTAATGAGGCATTTCACTTTGCTTCCCAAGTTAACAATTTCTTTCCAGAACAATTTCTTTCCGGGGGCTTCGCCTCCTAAACGGCTAAACCCACCACAAGGGGAACTGCCCCCTTGAACCCTACGACCTAACCACTCAGATCGATCCAAGTGACCTAATCGCGCAAGCCAATCCGCATATGAGTACCCATACATTGGAGAATTCAGGGCCTTAAAGTCCATATTCTAACACTGTTCACAATCATTAGATTGTGAATATTGTCACAGACATTAAATGTTAAAAAGTCCTAATTGTTCCAGAACCATCCAAATGTAATATGTTTTTAATATTTTTTACAGTGAATATTATGTTCTAATTTTAATTATAATGTCATATTAACATTTTATTGCATTTTGATTATTCATTCATTATATACCTTTAGACACTTAAATTCCATATAAGAGGGAGAGACCACATTGCACTCCACCTTGGACGCCTAACATTGCCTAGGCGGGCGCCCAAGTGCTTAGATGCTCAAGGACCCCAAGAACGCCTTGGAGCACCTTGACAACTACCCGTCAACCCTCCCTTCTAGCCCCTCTATCTTTGTTTTTCCTCTGGCCTCCCTCTGACGGAAGCCCTCCCCTCTGACATTCTATCCCCGACTCCCCCTCTTGTCCCACACTCTCTATGTTACACTTCACACAGGAGAGCTCACCCCCCAACTCTGTCTCTCTCCCCCTCTCTCTCTCTCAGCCCCCCTTCTCTTGCTGTCACTGTGAGTGGGCCAAGCCCCCTCTCTTTCTGTGACATTTTTACACACACCGGGGGAGGGGGGACATTGCAGTTCTTACTTTCATTTCAGATTTATATGTATGACTTTGTGTTAATTGTTTACTTGCAAGTTGCAATTAAGTATTGCACTTCTTATTTTCATTTCATATTTACATGTGTGAATCTCTTTTAGTCGTTTACTTGCAATTTAGTTTGTAAATGACTGGATTTAGTTAGTTATACAACAATTTGGCCTATAGAAACTCAGTTTTGTGAAGTATATTTGTTTTCAGCAAGCATTTTTGGGATATTCAAACATATATTTCATGTTTCTGAAATATATGTATTATTTAATAATATATTGTCTCAAACGGCTAGGCCTTTGAGGCTCAGGTGACCTCTTGGTCCCACTACTCACTTCACACCTCTAACTACATAGAAAATTAGAAACAGATGCAGAAATCCTATGTGTTGACACCAATTTGATGCAGAACAGTTCCAGAGATACCTTCTAATAATCTAATATACATGCATAACAAGTAAATGTTGTCACAATAAGACTTATTTAGTTTGCAATTGGTTGTCTGAAGATTATCATCAAATTCAATTTTTCTTTTTAAATAACCAGAAAATTTGATATCATGCACCTTTCTAACACTGGGCTGTCTCCAACCCACCCACCCACCCCCCCGGTCTTCATATGTGACTAAAAGTAATAAGGGCCACTGGTTGACAAAAGCCTTTGTTCATCTTTCCTCACACACCTCACCCTCTAAGGAAAATAAAACGACAGGTTGAGAAAGAGGAAAACCATGGTGCACTAAAAGGGAGGGCCATCTCCTGCAGGCAACCAAAGCAGTAAGATTTCTCCATTTCTTGAAATAGCAAGTGCATTGTAGAGATCCTAGAGAGTGACATGGTTGTACTCAAACACCTCTACTGCAGTGAAATTATTTAGAGTCTGCAAGATGAGTTCCGTTCACTTTGAGTCGATTGAATCTAAGGAGAAGCTGCTATCCAAGATTTTATTTGCTACTGCATGCATTTTGTAATTTCTGGAAGCATAGGGTTCATATCTGAGGAAGGACCCTTGTTATTTTACTCCAAGGAGTTGAAGTCCAAAGGTAGAGAGAGCTTCTTATCACTTTGTCTTCCATGCACATTCTTAAGAATGGTTCCCTTCATTTATAAGGACACTTAGGTCTAAAATCATGGCTGATTGCTCAATGTTTCCTTTTTAAGGACACCAAGAGTCAATGCTTCACCAAGGGTCAAGCCCAAATCACCAGTAGCTAAAGCCATGAGCAGACCAAACCTCTCCCAGGCAGTGGAGACCCCCTCAGCCCAGCAAGGTTCATGAGGTCAGAACTAGGGGTGTTCATAAAAAGGTCTAAACAAAAAATCAAACCAAACCGACCGGTTCGGTTCGGTTCGGTTCGGTTTGAAGGGTTTCACAATTCAGTTCGGGTGGAGGCTGGGGAACCGATATGAACCGAAAATATGTATATATAATATAAATAATATAATATAGCACAAGAAAACTAATAGCACAGTGGTTGGTGGCGACTCCTACCATGGGGAGGTTGTGAGTTCGAAGCTCACAAACTCCCTTAAAAACCTTTTTTTCCCATTTTCGGTTTGCCATCAAATTCGGTTCAGTTCGGTTTTCTCAAAAAAAAAGGTCCAAACTGGACCGAACCGAACTGTGAACAGTCCTGACTCAGAACCCATGTAACATCTTCTTGGTACACATCCTGCCTTTATTACCCATGGGAGTTGATACCATCATGACGGTTGCCTGGGAAGAACATATCCAACTCTTCCACCCCCGACAGAAATATTGCTAGAAATTTTCATAGTTCCCAATACTTCATGAAGTTTGTGAACAGTGAAATGCCTTAAATGGTACATGTCATCTTCTAGCAAAAAAGAAAGTTCGGGGATGAAAAAAGGAATAAAAATAGTAAAAAGTTGACTACATGCTTGAAAAACTTTAGTGGTTAAATGAGAAGCTAAAATGATCACGAGCATGCCATGTCTAGGCAGCAAATTTCATGGATGGGCTCCAACCATGGTTTGCAATCTTGCACAATTCTTCACTAGAAAACCAGTACAAGAGTGGGCTCAACAGAAAGCACAAAATGGGCCTTCCAAAGCACCCAAATCTACTGCACCTGCATCATGTCATGTATTTGCCTGTTTGGGTCTGGCCAGTTGACTGGCAGTTGTTTGTCCTATGCTGATCACTTTCTCACCCTAACCCAAAAGTTTGGATTCCCAGTTCAATCTCTCCTTCCCCATTCCGACTGCACATCCATCTCAACATCCACATCTCCACTATACACAGCTTTTGTACAATATAGTAAGTCTTACTCTTAGCTCTAAGAAGACCTATCAATCATAGATAACACCAAATACAATTCTCTTCCCCTCTTCCTCAAACAGAATATGATCAGGCCAGATGGTCGGTGTTGCACCACAACTGGTCAATTCATCCAGATCTATAGCCTATCCCCAGTGAGGATTGGACAGTGGTTCAGGGTCAGATTGGATTATTTGAAAACCAATGAGATCAGCCACCCCAACCAAACCAGGTAGCTCCAACATGATTCTGCCTTCGGTTGGATCTGCACGCACCCAACAGGAATAATGCTAGCAAGGAATAGCAAAAGACTCCAGGAGAAGCCATTGAAGGATTTAGGAATTCCTCTTCCATGGCCTGCCAAGATACTTAACAACTTGGTGCAAAGTCTATGGCTCTTGATATTATGGTTGTGGCTAAAAGAAAGCCATGAAATCATAGAAAGCAGGAAACTAAACCAGCCAAGATGATGTCGACACCAAAAAGGATAATGTTGTACTAGAACTACAAAATCTAAGGTGAGACTACAAGGCAAATTTGGTACCACGGGAAGCATCAGGGTCTTCAACTTGAGCCACAAAACAAAGGAAGTCATGAGGGCAGCAGGTATAAAGTTGAGTATAGGAGGACAGCTAGGCTAAAAAGAGTTGGATACATTAGGTTGAAGTGTTCTACAAGAAAAGTGGGACACCAATTTAAATACATAAAAAGCATAACAATGGAGATCAGTAGATTAGTACCTTGTTAGTCTCTGCCAGTGTTAAAACACTAAGTTGCTTTAGCTTGCGAACTTGATCAGGCAGAAGTGCAGGAAGACAGCCTACATTGCCTACAATGCATAAACAAATTCAGAGTTGAAAAAAAGTTATCCAAATTAAAAAGAAACATATAATTGCTAGATACTAAATGAGTAATAAGTAAAGTAGATAATTCTTCATGTGATGATCTTTAGACAAGTCCATATGAGAAACTCATGCCATGAAAAATACAGATCCATAGTGACAGTGTCCTAAAGATTGCAGCAGATAATTTGATAAAGATAAGGTTGAGAAAGCAACTAACTATTACATGAAACGCATTGGTGGCCTTGCATTTCTTCTTCATCTGAATGGAGAGTAAACTAGACACTTTACTCGTTTTCAGAATTGGAAAACAACTCACAGTAGTTTCATTTTACTGTTCCCATATATTGAAACAGACATACAGTAGATGGCATGACACATTTTGGTAGTTTATATTCCAGCGTCAATATTCCATGCTGATACAGAGTGAGAACTATACTTACTTTTGTAATCGCTCCAAGTGCCATAGGCAAACAAACGAAGTACCTCGAGAGACGATGAATAAGGAGTCCCTTCAAGCTGCAATTTTACAAAGCAGAACACAAAGACAAGCAACAGTGAACAATGTGTTTGCATTGGAACCAAAAAGGGGGAAAACAAAATCAATTTGAAGAACAAAAAGCATCCGCCAGAGCAAAAATGATAACTGCATGCAACATATGTATACATTATAGATACCACATACAGATGCACGAGCAGAAATAGGTTTCAATCCGGAGAAGAGAGCCACAACAAAGATAACAGCAACATCCAAACTTATAAAGGGAGAAACGAAAGGAACTGGTACCCAAACAAAAAGTAAGACCCGTAACGCACTCTTCCATCTTCCAGAGCAAGAAATTGTGCAAAAGATACAAAATTTGGGGGGGGGGGAGGCAAATAACACAAAGTAAAGGCATAGACGCGGCAATCCCGTCGAGAAAAAAGACGACAAGCTACGGGATGCAAGAGGGTTTAAGAATTTAAGAATCCCCACCCCACGGAAGATGCGAAAGAGGAGAGGGACAACGGAGGAGGAAGCACCTCGGCGAGCGCGGGGACGGAAAGGATCTCGGAGAAGGCGAAAAGGGAAGGATGGGAAGTGGCCTCCGTGACGAAAGTGGCGAGATGGGGCAACCCCGCCGCGCCCGTGAGGCTTCCCGCCTGCTTCACGAAGTGATCAATCAGCTCCGCCTGCTGCTGCTCGATGTCCATCGCCGAACAAACCCAACGTCCACCCCTTCCTCTCTCTCTCTCTCTCTCTCTCTATATGTATATATCACTCGCTCGCTAGCGTGCGCTACTGCGCTCCCTTGCCTCCGCTCTCGCTCGCACGGTGGACCCCCACCCCTCTCCTCCCCCTTCTCTTCCCGTTCGACGCCGAGGAAGCGGATGGGAGCAGCAACCAAAAGGGCTCCCCTTTGATGCGAGACACCTCCTTGGACGCGCTGCTTCCTCTCCTCTGCAGCCTGTAAAAGGGGTGGATAATGACATATATACCTTTAGCATCTTTCTTAATTTTATTTCACACCCAAATATTCTTCATATTTGTACTTATATTTCCATATCATATCACTTTCTCTATATCCAATTATCTAATAAGACTATTCTAACACCGGACAAACTTAACAGAGTACTCTGTTGCCTGTTGGATATGTAATATAATAAAGAGGCATCTATTTACATTATTTAAAAAAATCACCATTTCTACCAATGGATTCTGGTTTTCTATTTTTTATTCTTATAGGGTGTTTTGGAAACATTTTTTAAGCTATTTTTACCTAAACAATTATGTTGTGTCAACTTCTAATTTAAATTTTAAAATTATAAAAAATTGAGGTTATGTGTTTGATAAATATATTAACATTTTTAAAATTTATTTTAATATGTTAGGTAGAGAAGACGGAGGGAAGCAGGGGAGAGGAGGCGGCGGCTAGGGCGGAGGGGGCGGCGAGTGGGGGGGGGGGGGGGGGGGGGGTGGTGTGCGAGAGGGGGGGGAGGGCGGCGAGTGGTTGGGGGGGGGGGGGGGGGGGGGGGGGGGGGGGGGGCGCACAGGGGAAGGGGGAAAGCAAGGGGGGGGGGGGGGGGGAGGGCGGCGAGTGGTTGGGGGGGGGGGGGGGAGGGTGCTGCGCAGGGGGAGGGGGTGGGGCTATTGCGCGAGGGGACGGGACGCAGGGGAGGGTTCCAACGGGGAAGGGAGGGGAGGGGGGGCGCAGTCCGTAGAAGAGGAGTTAGTTGTATTGTGTTTTTTTTAAAAAAATACTTCACACTTTTTTTATTTTAGAAGAAATTTATATAAGACAAAAAATTTCCCCTAAAATAAAAAATTACTTATTAAACACCCTCCTTCTTCTTTTTTAAAATTTAAGATAAAAAATGATAAAAATTTGTAATCAAACATCTTATTAAAATAAAATCTCACTTTATTATTAGAGATTTTTTTTTTCACTTTCGTCCACTTCCATTAGTCTCCCTCTTCCTCGTTAATGCCACTTCAAACTTTTGGTAGTCCAACAACTGAATCAAAACCATTTGATTTTAGATATTTTTCACTTGTTATACACTTTTAATAACTTAGTTGTACTTAAAAATTTACATTGAAATTATAGTTCATTGTACCGCGCGAATCGATCATGTCACGTTTTTCGTGCTACGGTACAGTACCATACCATATCATACTACTAAGATACAGTGGAAAAATAGTTTATTAATTTTTTTATTTTTTTGTGACTTGATCAATATTTAAAATAAACAAACTTTAAAAAAATGAGTAAAACATAAGAACATCACATAGATAAGTTGAAAATTATAAAAATATTATTTAATCATTCAAGTCAACTCAACACAATCATTTAGTGTTCATCTAACATTACATACAAACATGTCAAAATCATGACACAATCATCTAGTGTTTACCTAATATTGATGATATAATCATATACTCTTACAAGTTAAATACATTACTCATATAGGGAGAGGACAAAATTAAACTAGTGCGGTGGGTGAGGGGGACCACTTCACCGGTGCGGTACGGTCGCCCCCCTGTGTATGGCCGCAAATCGGATCAAACTTGTCCACACGTGCCGCGGCAACACGCCAGGGGTGACTTGATTGTGCTTGTGCTTGCAGAAGCCCAAGCGTAGTACGACCAACCATGTTTGAAACGAATGTTGTAATAGTGAAAATTTATTAATTTAAATATTAATTTTAATTATTACGAGAAAAAAAAAAGAGTGTGTAATTCCATATATTCTTAGAGACCCTATGTGCGAATTGTGAGTGGTTTCTGTCAATTGTTATGAAATTACATAAGTCTCTTATATATTTAAGGGCAACACTCACAGAATTATTTGTAATAGGAAGACGAAAGTATGATTTATTGTATCGTGCAGATCGACTGTATTGCATTCTCCGTTATACGGTATCGTATCGTACAGTACTATATCACTAAGATACGGTGGGAAAATGACCAATTTATTTTTTTGTTGTTTTGTGACTTGATTAATACTTAAAAATTTTAACTAAAATTATCATAGTTTGCATATCTCTTAATTAGTTTGTGTTTGAATTTCATCTCGATTATATATCATTTAGACCTCTTAGATGTATTCCAACACGACTTTGATTATGTGCACTTAAACGGGCAGACATCTGATTCTAAATATAAAGTTAAATCTAAAGTTACTATAATTATAAAAGAAATATTGATTCTAAAAATATAAATATCATAAATTATTGATGCATAGATATTGAGATTAAGATGACCTAATGATTTTTAGGATATTTTTTACTTGACAAAAAATATTAAAAATAAATTAAAATTATCATAATTGTACCATCTCTTAATTAATTTATATTTAAAATTTTATCTCAATTAAACATCATTTAGATCTCTTAGATGTATTCCGACACAACTTTACTTATGCGCATCTCAACAGGACGACACCTGATTTTAAAAATAAAGTTAAATATGATGTCATCATAATTATCAAAAAATATATTGATTCTAAAAATATAAATATAAAAAAGTATTGATGCATAGATATTGAGATTAAGATGACCTAATGATTTTTAGGATATTTTTTACTTGACAAAAAATAATTTAAAATTTTAAATTAAAATTGTGGTAATTTGTATCACCTCTTAATTAACTTATGTTTAAAATTTGACCTCAATTAAACATCATTTAAGTACTAAATTAGAGAATAAAATAAACCTAAACTAATTAAAACCTATTTATCTAACCCATTAAACTTATCGTGTCCAAGGTTCGCCGTACCGCCCGAATTGACCATACCGCATTCTCCGTGGGAAGGTACGCACCGTACCGTACCACTGAGGTACGGTGGAAAATGACTTGTTTGATTTATTTTTTAATTTTGTGACATAATTAATATTTAAAATGAGCAAACTTCAACAGAAAACTCTTCATTCAAACTCAAGATAGACTTTTCATCATTTCTCATATATGCACCTTTTCTCTCTCATATCCTCCAAAACTATTAGGATATCACATCTTCTACAACCTAAAAAGGAACTGATATGCTCATGAGGTCTTCATCAAAGTTGTTCTATTCTTTTTTAGCTTCGTCTTCAAAGTGGAATCACCCTAATTGGTGGTCCATGTCCAAAAATATAGTAGATTATTCTTCACATTCTCTCTCATATCATGATTTACATATACATGATTATCATGCCTTCCACATATCAAATGAGGGTATATCTCTTCGAGACTTCTTCGTGAAAGATGTTCCCCAAGACGACTTTCTCTATGAGTTTCAACTAGAATCACATCAAATAAATATTTGTGCTTAAAGATACAATGAATTATTTTTGACCTTCTATCTTATATCGCGATCCAAAAACTACCAATGAATACGACCTCCCTATAACCTGAATGAAGGTAATCTAATCTTTAGACTCTTTATGAAAGTTGTTCATGATATGACCAATGTATTCCATTAGATCAACACGAAGAATTCGAAAACAAAAACAAAACTGTAACGTCTTAAAATATAGAAATTAAGTCGATCTAATAAATTTTGAGACAATATTTACTTAACAAAAAATTAATTTAAAAAAATAAACTAAAATTTGTATAATTTGTATCATCTCTTAATTAGTTTATGTTTAAAATTTTATCTCAACTAGACTCCATTTAAACCCTTTAAATGCACCGGATGTGAAAGAGGAATGAAAAAAAAATAAACAGATTTAGCGGACCGGACCGTACCGGTCATCAACGTGTCATGGCACGCTTGGGTCACCCCATTAGGGTGACCCGATTGTGATTGGGCTTACGATATGGTTCGCACGTACCGCGGTGGTTCGCTATGGTACGGCGAACTATGGGTACTATCTTTAATCGTGCGCACTTCGACGGGACGACATTCAGTTCCGAAAGTAAAGTCAAATATAAAGTCATTATAATTACCAGAAAATATATTGATTTTAGAAATATAAATATAAAAAAGTATTGATGCATAGATGTTGAGATTAAGTCGACCTAATGATTTTTGAGATAATTTTTACTTGATAAAAATTAATTTAAAAAATTAAACTAAAATTACTATAATTTGTATCATCTCTTAATTAGTTTATGTTTAAAATTTTATTTCAATTAGACACCATTTAGATCCCTTAAATATAGATATTAAGTCGATCTGATAATTTTTGAGACAATATTTATTTGATGAAAAGTTAATTAAAAAAAGTAAACTAAAATTATTATAATTTGTATCATCTCTTAATTAATTTATGTTTAAAATTTTATCTCAATTAGACACCATTTACATCACTTTAATACACTGGATATGAGAAAGATATGAAAAAAACAATTTAGCGGACCAGACCGAACTGGATCGGACCAGACCGGTCCGGTCCGCGGTGCGCCGCGGCGGCAACCCGACCGTGCCTGGGCTCGCGGGAGCCCATGCACGGTGCGGTACGGGCGTACCACGGCGGTACGCCGCAGTACGTCCAACCGTGACCGTGTCTAGGCTTGACGGGTGGACCGTGCCGCGAAACATGACTTTTTTAAATTGTTAGTTTTTGTAACATTTTATAACTAATTTCTATTGTAATTTATAACTTGAATATTTTATTATGGACCTCTTAGACTTAAAATCTCACAAAAGTGTGCTTTTCAAATATTAAAAATAATTAAATCATCAAACCTATCAAAATATCATCACATAGACGTACTTACAACCAAGGTTGGCCAAATGGTAGAGCTAGAACAGGTTGAAAATTTTGTGATAGGATGTGAATTGCATCGTATAGTACTGGAGCGGACGGTTCAGTGCAAACAAAGCTCCATTGTTGCCAATTGCCACTTTTTTCTTTTTCTTGCTCTTCTGACTTCTCTTTGTACTTCTAACAAATTGCATACTACAGCAGATTAAGAATATTTTAGATAATTGACATAGATCATGAATATACATGTAAATAACAATATTTGTAGGGATATATATACATAAAAACTTAATTTTTTAATTCAAGATGAAAGATTGCAGGGACCAAAAAGTAGAAGAGAAATGATATGCTCACGGCACTACCGGGAGCATAGCATACGTGGAGCGGACGCGTCCCTCCACTCGCGCGCCGCGTGGAGGGGGACGGCCCCACGCATTTTTTTTTTACAATTTGTGTGCACTAATATGTTATTTGTGCACACAAATAACTCATTTATGTGCATTGTTAGTGCACAAAAAAAAATGGTGTGGGGCCACCCCCCTCCACACGGTGCACAGGTGGAGGGCGCGCGATCGCTCCACGCATGCTATGTTCCCGGCAGTGCCGGGAGCATAGCATTACTCAAAGTAGAAAGACCACTCAAAATCACAATTGGCCATGCCCCCATGGATATCGTGGCAAGGCCATCGCAAGTCTTGTCGCGGTCGATACGGTACATATTAATATATTATTTTTAATATTTAATATTTCACCTTATCTTCTTTATCTATTTATTATTATATTTTTAAAATAGATCATCTAAATCAAAGCATACCAATATAATACATTTCAATCTGACTCTTACCAATAAAAATTTGACACGATTTTAATATTTTTATTATTTAATATTCTTCTTATTTTTATCTATTTATTATTATTATTATTATTTAAATAGATCGTCTAAATTTATTTAATATTCTTCTTATTTTTTATCTATTTTTATTATTATTATTTAAATAGATCGTCTAAATTTAAACATACCAATATAATATATTTCTGATCTGATTCGGTACCAATAAAATTTCGACACGGGCAACCTTGTCCAAAACAAAAGGGAAGGGTTCGAGCTTTGAGTCCACGGTCGAACCCGGTCCACGCTAAACCCGTTCGCCACTGCATCGCAGCCCCCGTCGCCCTCTCCTTCCATTTTATCACAAGCATCGTAGCGGAAGAGCAGGCGGCCACAGCCCAGCCGCTGTACCAAAGCCCCGCCCCCCTGGCCGTTATCGTCCGCCTCCGGCTGCCGCCATCGACGCCCCGGTAAGCCTCCTCCCTGTTCACATCTCGCCGTTGCTGCATTGGATGGTCATTGGGCCCGTTCCCTCTTCCGAAGGTTGCTGAGTCTTCCGGGGAAAGGGATGACGCCCGCTGTTGCTACTCGTTCTGGGCTTGTTCGTTGTTATCCCTTTTTCTTCCCTCTGTTGCTTCTATTTGGAGGGTCTGCAGCCCGCTTGGGCTTGAGAAAGTCTTGTGGTTTCCGGCGTATCGAAGAAGAAGTTCTATCGATGAAGCAATCCGGTGGGGTGGGTGGGGAGGAGTTGGTTGTTTTGTTTTGGCTGGTTATTGTCTGCCGCCTGGGCGTCTTCCTTCTTTAATAGTGCCGTTTTGTGATTCGGAGGGACTCAAAAGTAGCACGACACTCGCTCCATCTCGAAGTATAGGCATATCAAATTATCTTTAACAATGGCGAGAGAGTTTTCCATGGAGGGGCAAAATATACCAACATTACTGGACGTTTGATTGTAGCAGATAATAATTTAGTGCGCAATGGCGCCCTTTTGACATTGTATTCGTGTTGGAGAGAAATGAAAGTTACAGCCTTTTGGGGTTTCAGGGATCGGATGCCTTCGATCTGATAAGAATACTCGCGGAGAAGTTCATTTCTGGGAATCTGGGCTTCTCTTCAGTTAAAGATAGTGTTTTTGCCTTCCCTCAGTTGACGTCGAGGAGGTGCCCACATGTGGCAGTAATGCCAAAATTAAAAGCGTGTACACTTGTTTTGGATCATTTTCTTGATTTTTTAGATTTTTTCTATCACATTATTTTATTTCTTTTTCCACATTACATTCACCACATTGTTCCGACGTAGTTGCATCTATGGTATATTTGGAAGCGAAGTGCAAGGTGTTGTGAAGGAGGTTGATGGCAAGAAGATACATCCACATGAAATGTGTTCCACCCGTTTCCAAACAAAAATGTTGCTCAATCTTTCTGATGTGGCTTCCATTTGTCATTAGTCTCGACTTGAATGATTGCCTTTTTTTAGTATGAAGAAACATATACTCTGTGTTGATCCAAAAAGAAGTTAGCTAACTGCATATGATATAGCAATTAGTGGTACTACCCACTTTAAAAAAAAATGATATAGAAATTAGTTTACGGTAGACAAAATCCATTTGACTGTGTTGCTGTGAAAATGGTTCGAGTTTCTGCATTTCTCTTGATTTTATTAGTTTTCGGCGGGAGATATACATAATTGTTTATTTTGTTTTCTTTTATGTTTGCAGTGTCTTATTCAGTAATCCAAATCAGCATTCCCAGTGACAGCTATCTATCTGTTCCTAAAGATGTCCACATCAGGATTGATGTGTTTTCCCTCAAAGATTTTCTTTTGTGCCAAACACACAAGTGAATCAAATTTGACACGTGGGAATGTTCTAAGCTTTCCATGCGGTCATGGGAATTTAAAGGGAAGGAAGAAGCTTTTCTTTTCTCCAGAGAGGTAAGGCTTGTAAAAGAAATATCCTTCACCATCAGACAATTATGGCTTCATTTTTCTTTATAAAGCTTGAACATCTCTTCCCAGCCAGATCATTTGAGCATTTTTGCACTAATGTTGTTTTATCAATGCAGAAAGCATTCTGGTCATTTGATGCATAGATATCGATTACAACAAAATCTGAAAGTTGGAATGAGTGCATCCTTTGGTTCTATGGATGATGATACAAGTGGTACTTTTGTGCTTCTTAATCTTTTTGGTTGCTTAATATGTTTTTTCTGTGAAACTTATTATCTATTCTTCTTTATGCGGGGTCCATTCTTTGAAGGAACAAGCGTATATTCTCATTCTTTTCACTAAATGTGTGTGGCACACCTAAATTGACGCAATTATCTCCCCTGAACATTCTATCCTGCAAAACTTATAGTGGACGAAGTAGGTAATAGCCATGCCTGTTAATACCAGTATGGTTTATGATTCTCTTACCCTGCATGCACTCCTATATTCCAGCAGGTCCTTTTTGCAAACAGTTCAGATTCACAAATTTCTGCACCATTCATCGGATCAAATTCCTATTCTTCCCAAGTATCCAATACTTAAATTCGCAGATATAGGTTACCCACGAGATGGTGGTCGAACCCCTTGCAGATCCGCTGCAGCCAAAGTAGATTGGAAATTGTTTTTCTGCTCTTTTGTAAGTTCCTGGTGTTGAGGTTGAGCAAGCTGCATCTTCCTGGTTGTGAGTGGCCAATACTTCTTCTCAGTCAGTTAAGTCACACCTCAGGCTGTAAGTCCAGTTTCCTTCTCCCAGCTCGCCATCGTATTACCCATTTCTCTGATTGCAGCTCCTGTGACTTAGTTAGTTCCTTTGCTTTTTGTCGATGCACTCGCTGGCACTTATGTGTCCTTTATTCTTGGTGTTGCTTTCAATGGATTTAGCATAGCCATAATCTGTTTGGAATCCTCCTCCTACTGGTCATTTTGATTTTATTATAGCCGTCCCTCAAACTTTGAATGCAGGAGCAATATTGCTGGTCTATCATGGCATGTCACCTTGATGGACCATTCCCTTTCTCACATATTCCTGTCTCTCACTCATTATCTATTGACACTTTGTTTTGGAATGCATAAAACACATAGATGGGGCAAAATAGGAAAGAAGAGTCGTAGAGGTGAAAGGTGAGGAAGAAAGGGAGGGAAAGTAACCAGGTGCCATTGATGAGCTCTCCTATGTCCTCTATCAAAGAAAGGGAGGGAAAGTAGCCCGGTGCCATTGATGAGCTTTCCTATGTCCTCTATCTCTCCCACCTTAGTGATGTGCAGGAGAGAGATGACCATATGGCTCGCAGACTGATGCCCATGGGCCATAATTGGTCTAAACCATTCTGTCTGAAACCTAGCTTGTTCAGCATTTCTCAAGATTTGACAGAAATTATAATTAAGGCTTTAAGATGTTAAAGAGCAACTTTCATCATCATGTTAATGGTTCTTTGCATGAACGGTGACTAGCAACAAGGTTGGGAATCTCTTGCTGGGCTATATGTGGCTTGTGGTATTAACTCCCCTATGACCAGACACTAAGAGAGTGTTTTACACATGCTTGCACGATATAAGTTGGCAACTTAATTTACTGGGCTTGGTGGGGGAGCTCTCCATCTTTGCGGATGAGGAGATTAGGGGCCAAGCGAGAGAGCTCTACTCCAGTATATTCACAGAGGATGAGTTTTGCAAACCAAGGATCGCAATTCACAATTGATCTTCCACGGCTCTCCCTTGAGGAGAGGGGCGCTATCTCTTACCCCTTTTTTGAGGAGGTTCACCAGGTTGTCTTCTCCTTTGCAGGTGATAAAGCCCCAGAATTGGATGTCTTCCCTCTGGCTTTCTTTCAGAAGTGTTGGCATGTCATTAAAGATGATTTATCGGTAGCAGTTAGGGAGTTTCAAGAGGAGAGGGTGCACTCAGGGGGTATTAATAAGGCCCTCCTAGTGCTCATCCCTAAAAAGAATGGGGCTCAAGATTTTCAAGACTTTAGGTCTAACAATTTGCTAAATGGTACTTACAAGTTTCAAGATCATCACCAAGGTGCTAGCAAGGAGGTTGGTCACGACTCACTATTGTGGACAGGTTGGTTAATCATTTTCAGGGAGCATTTATTAGGGGGAGACATATTCTAGACAACTTTTTGGTGGTAGTTGAGTGTCTATTTGATATGAAGTACCAAAAGAGGAAAGGGGTGGTACTGAAGTTGGACTTTAAGAAGGCATATGACAGGGTTAACTGATAGTGTCTCGTTGATATGTTGGATAGGATGGGCTTTGGGGGCAGGTGGATTGGCTAGGTTAGGGCATGTATCTCTTCGGCTTCTTTTGCTGTCCTGGTAAATGGGAAGCCATCTTCTTGGGTCCACAGCGGTTAGGGTCATCTCCACGGGGATCCTATGTCTCCCCTTTTCTTTGTTCTTGTTGCTAGTGTTTTGAGTAGGGTGTGACAGAGGGATGTAGTTGCAGGTTTGATCAAAGACTTTCAGCTAGATAGAGGGGGTCTGTCTATTTCTCACTTGCAGTATGGTGATGACACCATTTTGTTCCTTGTTGAGGGCAAGCAACTACCTTCCATGGCTAGGCTCCTATTGGAACTATTGGAGGAGGTGGCAGACCTTAAAGTCAATTTTAACAAGAGTCTTCATATAAGGGTGAACATGGAGGATAGGCCATTGCTTAGGGTCGCTTGCTCGTTGGGATGTAAGATTGTTAAGTTTCCAATCTCCTACTTAGGCTTCCTCTTACCCTAAGCTCTCTCTGGTGCGCAGATTGGTGTCTCATCAATACTGAGATGATAAAAGTACCCTGAAGTCATTTGAGACTATTGTTCTTGTCTTCATACTAGTCTCTCATGACATCATAAGTTAATGTCTTGAAGAAATTCAGATGTTTGAGTGATGTTTTCATGTTTCCTTCCCAGCCTGTAGATGTAGAGGCCAGGTGTAATAGCTAAACCTTACATCTATTTCCTTTATGTTCGACCATGAAGACCATTTAAACTGCTATTTGTTGAAAATATTGGATCCCCTACAACTACCATGATGGTAGATGTCAAACCATGAAGGCCACTGAAGAGAGTACAAATATATGCATGTCTTTCTGCCTTTATACTGCGTACTGTTTGACAGTTGGTACCGTCTGTTAGGTTTTCTAGAAAAATAAACATAGTAGGCATGGTTGAGTATTTCACTTTAGCAATTGTGTATTTTTTGCTTAATTTGCTTGCCTTACTATTGCAACTTTTCTTTTAATAGCTTAATCTCTGTCTTCCTGCCTCTATTGTCTAGCTATATTCCCACGGATTGATGTAAGAGATCCTTACAAGCGGCTAGGAATCAGTCGAGAAGCCTCTCAAGAGGAAATTCAAGCAGCACGAAACTTTTTGATAAATAAATATGCAGGGCATCAACCAAGTGTTGATGCAATAGAATCAGCACATGACAAAATAATCCTACAAAGCTTAATGGAAAGGAAAAGACCTAAGATTAATGTTGGAAAAAAGGTTAGAGAGATAAAACAATCACGGGTTGTTAAAACCATTACAAGCAGGTTTCAATCTCCGTCCAGAAATTTCATTATCAAGACAACTGTTGCATTCGTAGCACTTGGAGTTCTCACTATTCTATTTCCAACGGAAGAGGGACCAACACTTCAAGTAGCCATTTCTCTGCTAGCATCAATGTATTTCATACATGAAAGACTTCAGAGTCGAATTAGAGCATTCTTGTATGGGTAAGTTTATTGTATCTTTTCTGTATATTAATTTGTCATCTTCTGATAGGAAATAATTATGTCCATCTAGCTGTGAAAAATAGCTTTTGGCTTAACTAAGTCATGCCCAATTTATTCCAAGTTTTATCCTGTTCTTGATGATTTTCTCGTCAAAAACCAACTTTATTTCTATTTGTTTTTCTTTCAAGCTTGTAATATTAATTATGATTCTGCAACTTGTTGTATAGTATAGTCCGTCTTAATTTCTTCTCCACCTCAGCATTATCTGTAATTTTTTGTTATCTAATAAGTATTTTACTCTCTTTGTTTATCCTTTGGATGGAGTATCCGACTTCTGAAGTTATTACAGTTTTCAACCAACTTTCTTAGGGTCCTTGCATCATCAAAGAAATGGTTTAATCCAGGATGCTTTTTGCAGATGCCTCTGTTTTACCGATTTTCTCCCACTGTTAAGCTACTGTCTGTTTGGGCCTTTGGTTCATAACCTGATGTCATGAGTTTGATTCTCAGTGCATGGGGTTGAACAGGGATCCTGCCGGCCTGTGCAACCCTCGTGGCAGGATCCCCGAGATTGGTTTGGCCTTTGATATCCCCTTGTCACTCCACAACCTGGTCTGCAAACGTTTGTGGCAGGGGTGTGGGGTTGAGTTCATGGGATGGCAAGGTGCGTTTGGTCTCAAAAAATAAAAAAGAAAGCTACCATGATACCATCTGTTTGGAAGTTTTTTTTTTGGGGGGGGGGGGTGGTGGAATTGTAAGGGGAGGGATGCAACAATTTAGGTTTTTCACAGCTTGAATTTTGGTTGGGTTGATCGACATTCTGAGTTCCATGTAAGTTGGTGTGAATTATGAGTGGAGATTCTGTAGTGGTGTTTGACTGTCTTTTCTGGGGTCATTGTATGTATTTCAAGACTTGATGGGAAGATCTGAGAAGATTTTTCATGCCTTCTAATGTTTTGGTTCATTGCCACCTGAGTTGGACCCAGTGACTAATAAAAATGTCTTAACCCCTTGAGCCAGTTATTTTGTTTGCTTGTTAAGCCAGAAACCTTATCCAGAAGTCACATAGATGACTCCAGCTTTTGCTTCTTATATCCTCTGTAGCCAGGTTAACTAACTCTTACAGTTCAAAGAAACTGCCGAATGTATTTCCTTTGGTACCTTCCTGTTGTTTAAAAAAATCGTTGTACCGAGAATGCATGCAATTCTTTTGTTGTGAGTGCACCTGTTCTATGCATCGTCGTCCACCATTAGCAATGCAATTCTGAGGAAAACTTCTCTTCTCTTCATCGTTTTCCATAGGAATGCAGCCATGCAAGAACTTGTTGATCATTCCTGATCCCTGCCACCTTTACCGATTTATGATATTTTACTCCTAATGCCAAGCTTTAATTAGCATTCTCTTTTCTGTTGCTGGTTTCCAGGACCGGTGCCTTCGCATTTTCCTGGCTGCTGGGTACATTCTTAATGGTGTCGGTGATTCCACCTCTTCTTCAGGGACCAAGGAGCCTGGAAGTAACAACTTCATTGATAAGCTACATCCTTCTATGGGTTTCCTCCACCTATTTGAAGTAATCTTTTTTCCTAGATTTTTCTTTTCATATGTGTACAGCAATTTTGTGGATGTTCCTGAAATGCATCACTCACTAGTTTTGGTTCCCTTTGAATCATATAGCCCCTGTCATCTACTTATTCATGGTGCTTCTGCTCTTTGACCACTTGGGATTGCCTTGTTAGATGTTCACATACGTAATTGCAGGTTCTTATTTGAAAATGGCAGAGTTGGCAATGAATGGGATGTGAGGATGCAGGTGAACTAAGAGTGTGGTCTGGTCCAGACGCATCAAAGTGGGAAGCTTTGCTTCCAGCTTCTTTCCAGGCCTTTGGTCCTTTTTTTATGGCTAGTCATTGCCCATGATGAGGAGGTCCAATGGGTCTTTATCTCCATAGGAAAATGGTTTAGTAACACCATTCGGTAACACATTAAAGTAACACACCAATCAAAGTGCACCACAATCTCATCATTTATGAGGTGTTTTTAACTTTTTTATTTCAGTTGCTGATGTGGCACAGTTTTAATGGTGATGTTACCAAATGATGTTATCAAATAGTGTTACAAAACTATTTCTCATCTCCACATGAGAAACACATTTTTGTCGGGCATTCGGAACCCACATGCTTGTAAGATACAGGTCTCGGCATCCGACCAATCAAGTGCCACACCGGATGCCCTTTTTAAAAGTATTTCTCTCTCCACATTTCAACATCACATTCTAACTAGTTTGTTCTTATTGGGCCCCTGCACGGAAACCTTAGAGGAGGTCTGAGGGGAACTGATGGATCCATCAGCCTTGGAGGTTGGAGAGAGGTTGCATCAAACTTCCAATCAGGAATGGTTATTTTCCATTGTCCTACACAAAATAGGCGATTTCACTACTTTTAGGCCTCTTATTGATTATAATGTTTTTAGTTTCTAGCCCGTATGATCTTTTGTAACTAGCTTTCAGATCATATAACTTGATTATTTAGTTTTTTGAAACCGAGAAACTTCAAATTTTCATTATAAGCATGTCCTTTTACTTCAAACAATTCTCTTGTAAGGAAAGTTTAGCGTTTCTTGTTACAATGGCCACACAGTTTTCTTTTTAAAAGTTACAATGGCCAAATAGTTAAGCTATATAGGGATTAAAAACTAATCATAAAAGATCACAAGGCTAAAAACTAAAAGCCCTATTAATCAATAGTGATGTCTTTGAGTGTGTGTGCATTGCCTTTAAGTATTAGAAATGATGAGGCAGCACAGTTTTACATTATATTCTTGTATATATTATGTTTTCATGTATATCAATAGGTATATTGTTATATCGTTTTTTACTTGCACATTTAAGTCATGTGTAGTAAGTATATTATTCTTACAATTTTCTGCACCTTACTTTATCTTATCCAAGGAATCCTAGGACTCTGGTTTCAACGTGAAGGGGGTAAAAGATGGTGTAAAAGCTGTATCCAAAATTAGGTTAAATACAAAGTGCTCCCACATGAATGATCAAATAATTTGAACACAGTTATAAGCAACTAGCAGGCATCCATGAACACATCCATACATGGATCCAAACTTAAGTCCAAGAAACAGAGCCCCAAAACTGACATCCCAATGTGAGCAATCTGCCATTATACAGCTAACAAAGTAGAGGCAGTAGAATCTCAGCAAGCTGCGTCACCTGCTGCTGCGTGGAAACTCATAGGTCTCTAGGCGAGCCCATCACTTTAATGGGCTAGGCCCAGGCCCAGGCCCATACCTTGGGGGAGAAGACAAAGAGGAGAGAAAGGCATCCCTTTAATGGGCTAGGCCCAGGCCCATCTCTCTTTCTCTCCCCCCTCCTTAGGCAAGCTAGCTAGAGCTGAGCCGGACTAAGGCACCGTTTGTTATCACTTGTCAAAAGTAAGAATCAGAAAAAATCCGATTTTGTAAAAAAAGGCAGCGTAAAGCGCTTCAAACGCCTCGTCGCTCGCGCCTTTTGCGGCATGGGCGACGAGACCTCGACTCCCGTGTGCGCGGGTGAATGGGCGACGAAAACATTAAAATTTTTTTTTTCCCGTTGCCATTTCGTTCTCTCGGTCGTCTTTCGCCAAAATCCTTTCAAAAGCGGTTGAAGACCCGCTTTTCGCCACCGGCATGAGAAGAGGCGGCTTCTCTCCATCTCCCTCCTCAGCCCAAAATCCCGTCCGCGCAAAAGTCGAAACGGCGGGAGTTCATTTGGAAACATACGCGCGGTTGTCAGAGATTTTGACATGAAAATCTGGGCCGCCGGTGTTGCCAAACGATGCCTAACTTGACCGTCCTAGGGTCCGCCCCAAGAACACCCTCCAGCATTGACTATCTTTTCAGGTTGGATCTTTTTTGACCTTCCACCTTAGCCAATTGGCGCCACTTTGGTAATGGGTTGGAGTTAAGATAACTCCAACTCATGTACAAAGTTACACATGTGTAACCCACTTTTTACTTTGGTAATAATAGAGTTAACTTTAGACTATAGTGAGTTAACTCACCTTTTCTCAAATGCACTTTGTTAGTTAAAAGTGAGTTAACTAATCTTGGGAAAAGAAAAAGTAGCATTTAATGTTTGTGATGTGAGAGGAAAAAGGTGGTTAACTCACTTGAGTTAACTCTATTCCACCTCTAGAGGTGGGTTAGAAAATGGTGGGTTAGAAAATGATGGGTTAACTTACTTTTAATCCACCTTTATCCCAACCTACTAGAGTTAACTTAAAACGCTACCAAAGTATTTTTTGAGTTAACTCAGAGTTAACTAAAGTTAGTTAACTCACATCCAAAGCGGCTGAAGTCCTTGGTCGACTAGACCTCAGTCTCATCATTGTGATCGGACAAACCAACCACATGATCGTCCACATCCTCCATCTCGGTTGACGTCTATCTCAGTCAATTATATTCCCAAATCGGCTAGACTTAGACCTCATCACTGTGGTTGATCAAACCGACCACATTAGAAACATGAGACTTCCAAGTTTTTTTTTTACAGTGAACTAATATTTATAATAATAACCAGAGAGGTACAAGAGAGATAAAGAACTGAAAGCAGAAAGCACATACCCGTACCCGTGGTAGCAGAGCACCCATACCCCGTTCCCTTACCCCAATTAATAAGCATAAGAAAATAAAGAGAAAGACTTTGTGCACTTATCAAAGTGCAAAAATGCCATGTCATCTTGCACTTTCCCCCTCCCATTGGTGGGAATCAAGATGCCACATGGATCTCTCTCCTCTTTTTCACCAATGGGAGGGGAGAAGTGTAAGATGACATGATATTTTTGTATTTTGAAAAGTGTACAAAGTCTTTCTCGAAAATAAAACAACAATTGGGAGAGACAAAAGAGGGAACATCTACCTACAACACAACACCTCTTAGCCAGATGCAGATGACAGGATCAAATCGACAAAATAGAAGCCAAAATTGAGGGGAACAACAAGTTCCAACAAATCAAGGAACAACGACTGCATCACATATGTGCAGCAGATGGAAAGCTCGGAAGATGCATTCATGAACATGAAGTGCGGATGAAGCCTCAATCATGAGCTAAAATCAGAACCTTCAACCCCAACGTTGAGGGTTGAGGGAAAAGGAAGAGTGGCACAGGAGCCTAAAGGAGCTTGATGATCCTTCAACGTCACTGAATCCGATCCTGCAGCAAAAGAGCACACTAGGAGCATACACACCAAGTAAAAGAGCAACCTAAGTGATGAGTCGAGACTGGATGGAAGACACAGGATCGCCTGAAATTTCTAGTGGGAACTAGGCGTCACCACTAATGAGATCCCCAAAAAATGGCCAAAAGGGGAAGAAACTGGAATGTAAAAGGAAAAGGGTGCCCATTCAGCAGATAGCATTCACAAATGTAATAAGTACTGCATATGGTGATTACATATATCGTTCTACCGACACAGAGTAGCTAGGGTTTTGTTCGGTGCTCCACACCATCGTAATAATACTAATAATGGAGGTGGGCGAGCAGCTGGCGCGACTGGTTTGGGATGATCTCGTGACGATGGGCCCTGTCGGTGGTGTCTTCTTCTCCCCGCCCACCCATCTGTGTTCGACATGTGAAAGCTAGTTATATGGTGTAAAAAGAATAACCCATGCATGCACAGATTTTTTTTGGTTTGATTAGGTCGAATACGTACCTAACCATGGTTAATGATGACCTCTTTTTTTTTAATCTACATGGATAAGGGAATTATCCGAGGTCAATTAATGGGTCTTCTTCCGTTGTCAATCTAGTCTAAGTTTAGAGAGAAACTTTTGTTGCCCTTACCTAATTAAGTGCTGATAAATTAGAGTTAGATTTATCAAGACTTATCATTTATAAGTGTTGATAAATATCTAATAAGCTATCTAATTTATCAAAATGACAATAAATCATCAGGATCGATAAACTCTTTTTATCAAGAATTATCTGAACTTATCTAATTATCAAAGAGAGCCACAAGTATAGGACTTTGTGATGTCAAGTACGGCGCCCCAATAACATATTTTTCTTCTTTTTATTATTTTACTAAATAATTTAAATACAAATTAGATCAAAGTAGGCTGTTATATTTCGATTCATACCGGACCTACCTCACTGGATTGTGTCTAAGGGAGGTACTACCCACTCGCCCCAAGCGAAGAATAATATGTTTCTTGAAGAATATGTAGTAGAGAGAGAGAGAGAGAGAGAGAGAGAGAGAGAGAGAGAGAGAGCAAGAAAAAAGTGGTGTGGACGCTTGCGAGCAAGTGCAACGATCTTCTTCTTTGTCCACCTGCTGTTGCTGGCATCACATGCTTTGGAGTTCCTTTTGGAAGGTGCTTGTCCTCACGCCCACACCCCAGCCTTTTTTCTCAATTACTGTGCTTTCTTGTCTCATGGCCTCTCATGTAACCCATCACCATGTTAACTTTAGTATTATATATATGTGAATATTTTCACATTTATATGTTCACACACAACTTCATCAAGCTCCTCTCTTTTTTTGTGGGTTTTGTTTTTGGGTTAATAACTTAGTGGCGAAGGTCAGAGACAAAACGGAACACCCATCCCACCTGAGATCGAACTCGAAATCTCTCTCTCTTCTCGTCTCATCTAATGACCAACCACACCCATAAACAGGGGATATAAAGCTTATAGTGCTCCAATCTCTATTGATCGAACTTAATCACACAAATCTTCTTTAAAATTTTCTGGAAACCCGACAGACATGAGGATCGAATCTACCGTCTTTTGATCTAGTGTACATGGAATGCCCAGCTACAAGAAAGGGCACTTTCTGTTCAAGTACAGATGCTAGGCCGCAGTTTGGGCACAGCCGCACAGGGCTGCACGGTATGCCATGCAACCCCACAGGACAAGGGAGAACAAGATGCCAAGGAGGGAGGGGCACGCCATGCATACGAAAAAAGTTGGCAAGGGGGAGGATTTAGATGTCTGGGTTTGTGCGGGAGAACGATGAGAGGCGGAGGAGGAGGAGATGGAATGTGGAATTATGGAGCCAGTAGCCGAGCCGAATGAGCGTAGTCGCCATCGCACGCCACCTGTTCGACAATCTGTCTCTGTGCAGGCTGTCGCGTGGGTTCAAAGCCCCCGCGCGCGGGGAGGGGGGCCACCCGCGAGCTCACCCGCCCATTGGAATGCTTCCCCACTGGGAAAGGAGTGGGGGACTGTGGAGAGTCTCGCCCACCTGACGCGAGCTTGTGAGGTAGTTCTTCCCTTCCCGACGTCGTCTCACGCCGCCGCCGTCGTCTTCTTCCGGTTCCGGCCACTCTTTTCTCCCTTTTCCCCTCCGCCCTACCCACATGGCCGTGGCTGGTGAGTGCCCTCCCCTCCCCTCCCCTCCCCCCAGTGGCGGATCCTCAAACTTAATCCAGTGGGGTCACTTGAGTGTAGGGGGGTCATCTTAAAAGTCAGTGGAGTCACCTTACATAAGATTACATAAAAATTTGACACATAAACAAAAAAAAAAAACTCTTTAAGACCCTCTTCCAAGTCAGTGGGGTCACGTGACCCCACTGACTATAAGGAGGGTCCGCCACTGCCTCCCCCCAACCAACCCACCCAAAAGCCGATACTGCCGGCGAGATGCACTCCATGACATGAGAGCAGCGGGAAGAAAGAGAAGAACAGAGAGGGAAGAAAAAGGTCCAAATCACTGCAACGTTCCTCTATACTTCACTAGCTCTATTTCTTGACATCAAATTTTGACTCTAACAAATAAAAATATATCGACCACGTTATTATCTAATACCAAGAACGAGGTCGAACATGTTACAAAAGAGAGAGTTGTGGTACATGTAACGATCGGTCCCACCCGCACATTGCTCGTTTCAATTTTGCTGTTGTCTTGCTCGAGTGCGTTTGTTCGATCGACAAAAATGTATTTAAGATTTAAGGTTTGAGAAAAATTTATTGTACTTTCATATTATATTTAAGTGTAATATGACTAGGCAACAAATCTATGTAACATCCAATAATTGAATTACCACTTTATCACTCCTCATGTGAAGGATGCCACATAAATTATTACCTAGTCATATTACACTTAAAGTGTAATAAACTTTTCTCTTAAGATTCAAATGGCTCACAACAATCTCATCGCAAAGATTCCCTGCCCCTCCTACCGTTTACTACCTGACCTGCTTCAACATGATTACAAAATAACTCATATATATAGTTAACTAGTTCTATGCCCTTATATTGTACGGAAAATTGTTAGATTTGAATGAAGATGTTATGGAGAGAATAAGATTGTCCTGGTACAGTCACGTGGCAGCACTAAAACTGAGTTATATTATATTTAGTTCATTTAAACTACATGTATTTCTATTTTTAAAAAGGAAGATATTATGGAGAGAATAAGATTATCATGGTACAGTCACGTGGCAGCATCAAAATTGAATTATATTATATTAGTATAGATGAGAACGACTGGATTCAATGGCCACTGCTGTCGTATCCAAGACTTTATATACATATATATAATTTTCTTTTGGCATGAAACTTTATATATCATCTGATACTTAACTAGTTAAAAAAATCACAGTTGTCTGTCCACATGGTACAAGACATAAGTGATTTGGATCTCATTGTGCTTTCTCTTAAGTCCTAACACCTTATGGGAATACACATTGTGGTGAGGTAATCCTGTTTGGGCCTGAGCCAAACGGGCCTCTACTAAAGAGATGGGGAAGACGATCGCCGGTGTGGACGAGAGCCTGCAAGACCAGAAATGGATCAGGGGGCCCGGTGTAAACCGGGAAAACCCTCCGATGCCTAAGTCAGTGAGAGCTTGTAAGGCAGGGGGTTTTGGAGTATGGAAGCGTGTTCGTGTGAGAGAGAACGTACCGTTGCATGGTACTGTACCTGTGTTTTTATAGGCGTTGGTGCCAAGGCCAACGTGCGTAACGTTCGTAGATCGTGCCTGAAAAGGCGCCTTGATGGGCGCGCATAACGGGAGGAGTTATGCGCTCAGATGCCCGTTGGGGTGTCAGGCGGTTCGTGCCTCTTGATGATGGAGCACGTGGCCTGGGCCGGTTATAACCGCGGCGTAAGCCAGAGAGCCTGCTCGGAACCCTCTGGACTCACCTTCCGAGCAGGTGACCCACATGGGGCTCGAACGTGCTTCTCGGTGCTATTCAGGGTTGTACCGCGCAGCACGATTGACGGTCCTGTTCGGAATCTATCCGCTAACGAGCTCGGCAACGCTTCACTAGGGGTGAATGGCGCGTGGGCCCCTTCGCCTCCGATCCGCACGGAGACGTGAAACCGTACAGGGAGGTCGCGTCATAGAGAGAGGGCACTGATGGGCCTTGACGCGTTGGGCTTAGGTGGCAGAAAACAGCCACCACACTTGCCCCCCACGCCCTCAAGTGACTCAGTGGCCAGGGTGCTTGAGGGCGGCGCCCTGCTCAGATGTCATCTCTGTCATAAATGCGGTATCGTCCTCGGAGATCCGAACGGACTTGCAGTGATGCTTTTGCAGAGGGGTTTACCCGAAGACGAGGCTTTCATGATGACCACGTGGGTCGTGTCAAACCCGAACGTCATACGCCAGGCCCGAACGGTCACCCGCGGGTCATTCGAGAGGAGACTTGGAGTGGAGGGAGACGTCGTTTCGAGCCCGCTTCAATTTCGCGCCTCACTTCCTTATAAGGAAGGGTGAGGGGGTGAAAGCGGGGTCTTCATCTTCGGAGGTTTTCCAGAGTCCACTGCTTCCCAAGCCGCCCGCCATCTTCTCCTTCGAGCTTTCTTCTGCTCCTGCTCTTCTTCTTCGTGGGTTGTGCTCTTCGCTTTCCGGTGATGGCCCAGAAGGGAAAGGAGATCGTTGAAGCCAGCGGGATGCCGCCGGTGGCAACGAAGCGCGAAGTATCGGAGTTTCAAGGGCCTCCGAGAGTGCTTCCGAATAGGAAGGAGTACGAGATCGTCCTGATGCGCGAGGACGAGTCATACCTAACCCTGAAGCCGGGGTGCTTGTGCTTTCGTTGGACCTGCTAGAGGCTGGCTCCGCTACCGATGCCGGAGATTGCAAAGGAGTGCTCGAAGCTGGAAGGTGGCGCCTATTCAGCTGACGCTGACTCGTGGAGGACCATATTCGTCTTCTGCATCATATGCAGGAAGAGGAAGATCGACCGACTGCGAGGATCTTCCGAATCCTCAGTTTGGCGTGATCTCCGCAGTCCGGATGGGGATCGTGTACGTGAAACACCGTACAAACCGGATGCGGATCAACTTCTCCCTCAATGTCCAACAACAAGGGGTGGACAGGGCGCCTTTTCTCCGTGGGGCGACGAAAAGGCGCGAACATCCCTGAGTGGGACTTCCCTGTGAGGTGGTGGAGCCCCTGAAGAAGGTGGACATAGCCCCTTTTTTGATTCAAAGGGCAGCCGCAGATCCCAATCGCTGAACACGGTCGGGGTCAACCACGCCGAGGGGTACCTGACCGAGTACAAGCTTGTGAAGTACAAGCTTAGCCGCGCCTGGGGTAAGTCTTCTGATGCTCTGCTTGATTTCTTCTCCCACATACATGGGTTCTAACCCTTCTTCTGCCTCTTCTAGACGATGAAGAAGTAGCTGCTGGTCGAGACCAGAAGAAGATGACGAACTACGCCGAAATGATCCCTGTTAGCCTTTGCTCAATAAGGCTGGACGAGGGAGGCTCCGCGAAGGGGCCCGCGCAGAAAGCGAAGGCCGTAGCGAGGGGAGGTGCCGCGAGGGAGGCGCTTGAGACGGCGACGACCGCAGGGGCGACTTCTCTCCCTCAAACGAAGAGGAAGGAGAAGCGCAAGGCAACCGAAGTGGAGTCACAGGCCGAGGGCCGCTCCTTCGAAGGGGAGGTGTCCTACGAGCCCCGGGCTCATAAGAAGAAGAAGGCGGCGAAGCCGATGCCGCACGTTGCAGAGAGCGGCGCGGCAGTTGAGGAAGAAGAAGAGGATATTGAGCCTCTGCTGGCTCGAAGCTCTCGCCAGCGTACGGGGACGTCCAATGAGAGGGCGTCCGCAACTCCAGCTGTGGACCGTTCGGAGGCGGTCATGAGGATGTCCACCGAGCTGGGCCTTATTATGGTCAGCGATGAATTAGACTGCTCCGGAGGGCGGGCGAAGTCGCCGGTGCGCGAGACCCAAGAGATCCTGCCCAGAGAAGGGAGCGCCGAGCAGGGTGGTGCGCCCGACGAGAGCGCGCAGCTTGGTGCCGAGGACGGGGCGGTCGCCTCGGACTTCACTCCTGCACCAGCGGCTGTTTGCGGTTCTGGCGAGGCAGTTCTTCCGAGGGGGGATATTCCGCAAGGAAGTGGAGACATCTTGCCCCCCATGCCCCCCACCTCGGTGATCACCGAAGGCCGTGTAGTCGGCGAGGATGCAGCCGAGGTGATTGTTGAGGTTCTTGTAGTCGGCGAGAGTGCAGCCGTCCTCGGGGAGAAGAGCGCTCAAGCTCCTGGAGGTGTCGAGGAGGGTCACGCGACAGCCTTGCCGCATCTGTCACCGAAGTTGGTGAGAAGAGGGGGGCCGGTACCAAGCTGGAGGTCGGGGTGGATCATGTTTCTTCTTCGACGAGCACTGTTGCCGTGGCCTCCGGGTCGGGCCAGCCGAAGGACCCTGTCCTAACGTCGCCCCAGTCCCGTCTGCCACTGCTATGACTGGAGATGAAAGCTTTGGGGACGACGATAGGCCTCTGACGGAAATGCTGTGCCGAAGGCTCCCCGAGGTGCCCTCGGTGGCAACGCTGGAGGCGACGCTTCGTCGCATCGAAGCGTCGCCAAGGAAGCTGCCTCCTAGCTCGACTGCCTCCTACCTTGATCGCCTAGCAAGGTGCCAGGACCTTCCTGCCGAGAGGACTCCAGAGGCACAAATGGAAGAGTACCATCCCGAGAACCCAGATGATGACGTCGCAAGTGACGTCTATCTGGAGGCTCTTGTGGGAGGGATATCCGCATCGCTAGACATTTTGAAGGCTATGGCTGCTCGGTCCCGGAAGCAGAAATATCTATACGAAGCACAGTCGGCTTTCTGCAAGGATCTCACGGCAGGGCACAAGGCTCGCGAGGCGGCTTTGGAGGAGGAGGTGAAGAACCTCAAGACTGCCCTTCAAGCCTCGGAGCTGAATGTCGTCGTGGCCCGGGCGAGAAAGAAGCTCTAGCCAAGGTGTTTCAGATGCCGGGGTCCGTGCCGTGGCGGATTATAAGGCCGGACCTGATTATAGGGAGGAATTGGAGCAGTATGGGGCCCGCTGCTATAGGATAGGTCTTAACGCTGGAAAGGAGTTCGGAGAGCGTTTATCCTGGGTCGAGCGCGCCCGAGAAGCTTTCGAGGCCGCTGTTCAGGAGTGCAGGCGCCGTACCAATGATGTCCGCTTGGATGATGTGCGCTTTGCACAATTCCATCTGGGCGGATGCCTTCTTCAGGTGAAGGCGCTGGCCCTTCCGAACATGCTCCTTAGTTTTTTCCTGCTCCATGTCCTTCTTATACTTCTCTTTTTGTAACTGCGGCCAAGAAGGGCCCTTATGTAAGCAAAAAACTTTTGTGAATGAAATCTTCTGCTCGTGAGGTTGTCTTATAGCTTCGCTTTCTCTATCTTCTCCCTTTTTTCTTGTTGGCTGTTCTTGCTCGGGTCGGAGTCCGTTAGCTTCATAAGCGTTGCATGTAAGATGCAGATCATTGGGAACCGTAAGAAGATTCCGATCAGGTGTATATGCCAAATGCTTATGAAATAACCGGAACAGGGAGGAGAGAGGTAGGATGCTGGAAGAAGGCTTTTATAAATAATAAGCCTTAAGATTAGAGACATGCCAAGTCCTTGGTATGGCTTCGCCACTAGGGGTAGTTAGCTTATATGAGCCTTTTCCGAGGACGTGGGTGACCTGATAAGGTCCTTCCCATTTAATGGCACGTTTGCCGACCGCTCTTCGGGGATCCGAAGCCGAACAGCGGCGCAGAACCAAATCTCCCACATTGAACCGCCTTTCCCGAACTCGCGCATTATAATATTGTGCGAGTCGTTGCTGATAAGAAACGAGGCGAATGCTGGCGTCGCTTTGTCGTTCGCCCAGCATGTCCAAGTTCTCTCGAAGAGCACGGTTATTGGCGGCTTCATTGAAGTGGGTTGTTCGGATGGTTGGAAGGGCTACTTCCAGATGTACAACTGCTTCCGAGCCGTAGGCCAGGTGGAAAGGTGTTTCCCCTGTAGCTACCCGAGCAGTTGTTCGATGACACCAAAGGACGTTTGGGAGCTCATTAGGGCTGTACAGTATTCGGTTCAAACCGTTGAACCGAACCGAACCGAACCGAAAAAGTCGGTTCGGTTCGGTTTCAGAACAGAATGAATCGGGTCAACGGACTGAACCGAACCGAAGACCAAATTTCGGTTCAATTCGGGTTATAAAAAAAAAACCGAAATGAACCGTTTGACCCGATCTAATTTGCGCTTTACTTTTGCCCTAATTCCCCTAGGACTTGAGTTGGAGGTGGCCCTGGCCCTGGGACTCTGGGAGGCTGGGAAGCTGGTAGCTGCGGTGCTGCTTCCGTGCTTCGTCTGCGTGCTGCTGGCCGCTGGGGGCCGGGCTTCGAGCGGGAGGCTGCGGCAGGAGGGTGGAGTCGTCTGCGACTGCCAGTAAGGGGCAAACGCTGGGGGCCGTGGCTTCGAGCGGGAGGCTGCGGCAGCCGGCAGGAGGGTGGGTGGAGTCGTCTGCGAGGTGCCTTCTGGCTCTTCTCCGGGCTTCGAGCGGAAGGTTGCCTCTTCTCCTGGCTTCGAGCAAGGGCCAAACGGCGCGGGGGGGAGGTGCCTTCTGGCTCTTCTTCGGGCTTCGAGCGGAAGGTCGGCCGCAGCCAGCGGGTCTGCGAGGAAGGGGCAAACGGCGCAGCGGGAGCCGGGAGGTGTCTTCTCGGGCTTCGAGCGGGAGACCGGCGGGAGGTTTCTTCTCCGGCTTGGAGCGGTCAGTGAGCTGTGGCGAGACCCTCTCTCACATCTTGATCTCTCTTTGTTCTGTCTCTCTCAAATCTCATACCCTCTCTCCCATGGCCATGGCGGGCGGCGACGACCGGCGAGCAGATCGGGGTTTGACGGCGACAGATCTTTCTGAGAGGGGGTCGGGTTCTCTGTCTCTATCTCTCTTGGTTTTGTCTCTCTCATACACTCTCTATCTAACGATTCTACTCTTTCTCAGATCCTCTCTCCCACGGCCACGACAGGCGGGCGAGGAAGGAAGGGGTTCTGCCTCAGATCCTCTCTGTCTCAGACCCTCTATCTCTACTCTGTCTGACAGGCGGCGATGAGGAAGCAGGGGTGCATCAAGGGTCAATCTTTCTCTTTCTCGTAAATGTTTACAGAACATTGGCATAATCTGAGTTTGTGATAATATTATTGGTGATGCACAATCTTTCTTTTTCTCACTTTATCCAAGTACAAGTAATTGGAAGGGGCCAAGGCCAACCCGTTAGAAATTTTGTTGAGGAACCTTGATTTCAAAGAATTTTTATTACAGATTACCTTTGTTTGTTGGAGATTTTATCGCATGATTGGTGCTAAGAAATGTGATAAGCCAAGTCTGAGTTGGTGATGCATATTAGTATACTTCATCTGTCCTATAAAAAGACCCACCACAGTCATTTTAATTGTCTGGCGAGTGTATTAGTATAAAGAATTTAACTTATAGATCTGTAAAGATATATAGACATGTACTTGTAGTAGTATAAAGAATTAACTTATATATAGACCTGTACTTGTAGTACACAACCCTTGTTTTAGTTTTATTTCATTTGTTTTGCATTCATATGTTTTGATTTCATTGTCTTTTATGCAAACAGTGTAGGAGAAATCAGTACTGACAACCCTTCTAATGTTCTGCAGCGAATATACTACTACTGGTTTGTCTTCTTATTTGACCAAGTAGGACCAGAAACACTTTTATAAAACTTTGTGATATTAGCTATAAAACTGGCATCAAGAAGTGGCTCTTGCAATGTAAGTTTTTATTCTTTTATCTCTGATTTAGTTTTTGAATTGTTCATTATGTTTAATTTACATAAATTAATATGGAAGTGTCTATTTAGATGTCCTCTAATGACATTGGTGATACTCCAACAACTGAGGGTGCAAGTTCTGGACCAAATGTCGCCACACAAACCAGTAATACAATTGGAGGTCCGAGCACTTCTAGGGGGAAGAGGAAAAATATGCATCCAAGATCAGATGTTTGGGAGCACTTCACAAGAATTTACACTTATGACTCAATCTCATGTGGCACAAGCACTTTAAGAACACATTTGAATTTGAGATGCAAGAAATATCCCTTCAGTAGAATCAATGCTTGTGAGAATAGACAAACACAGATTAACATTTAGACATCAGTGGTTAATGAAGGGATAGATGGAGAGAGCAAAACCACATTGACAAGTTGGAAATTTGATCAACAACAAATTAGAAAAGCATTGGCCTACATGATTATTATTGATGAACTTCCATTCAGATTTGTTGAAGGGTAAGGGTTTAAATATTTTTGCAATATCGCACAGCCGAAGTTTCACATTCCTTCAAGAATTACAATTGCTAGAGATTGCTATGAAATATATGTTGAAGAGATGCTAAAGTTGAAAACTTTCATGAAATCTAATTGTAGAAGAGTTTGTCTTACTACGGACACTTGGACCTCCTTGCAGAGAATCAATTATATGTGTTTAACTGCACATTTTATTGATAATAATTGGAAATTGAATAAGAAATTTTTGAATTTTGTCCAATTTCCAACCATAAAGGTGAGGCAATTGGTAAGGCAATTGAAAATGTTTGAATATTTGGGGTATTGAAAATGTTATGACTGTGACAGTTGACAATGCTAGCTCCAATGATGTTGCTATTATGTATCTTAAGAGAAGAATGAACAATTGGCAAGGAAGTGTTTAAAGGGAGAGTTTTTGCACATGAGGTGTCTTGCCCACATAATGAATTTGATTGTTAGTGATGGCTTAAAATTGACAACTACTTCAGTGCTTCGTGTTAGAAATGCTGTGAGGTATGTAAGACAATCTCCATCAAATTACAAAAATTTAAGATTTGTGTTGAAGAAGAAAAAATATCAAGTAAGAGTCTATTGTGTCTTAATGTCCCTACAAGATGGAATTCAACATATTTGATGTTAGACACAACACAAAAATTTCAGAAGGCATTTGAGAGGTATGAAGAACAAGATCCATTTTTCATTACTGAGCTTAATGAAAGAGATGGTTTAGGGAAGCCTCAAGAGGAGGATTGGATGATTGCTAGAAATGTCAACTGTCACAGTCCAACATTTTCCATTTTTCATTACTGAGCTTTGTATGTCACTTCCAACATTTATTTGCATGAGCTTAGCAATGTTGAGTATCTCTTAAGGAATGGTGTAACAGTGATGATCAAGCATTTGAAGATATGACATTTAAGATGAAACAAAAATTTGACAAATATTGGGGAATCCTGAAAAATTGAATCTCATGATGTTTTTTGCTGTTGTTCTTGACCCACGATTCAAATTGTAATATGTGGAGTTTTCAATTAGTGAAATGTTTGATGTTGAGAAGGCTATGATATGAATGAGAAATTGAAGACATCTCTTTTTGCTATGTATGATGAGTATAAAAATATGTATGGAACATCAAGTGGACAACAAAGGAATGTGGTTCAAGTGTCAACTATAGCTTCAAGTTCTAATGCAACCACATATGGTGATATGCCACTTTACATAACAAGTACAAGCAACACAAAGCTGAAAAGGAAACTGGAGATGTGAAATCTGAACTTGTGAAATATTTGGAAGAAGATACAGAAGAAAACATGGGGACTTTTGATATTCTATCATGGTGGAAACTCAATAGTACAAGATTCCAATTCTTTCAGCAATGGCACGTGACATTTTGGCTATTCCTATTTCTACTGTGGCTTCTGAATCTGCATTTAGCACTGGTGGTCGTGTCCTTGATGCATTTAGGAGTTCTTTGTCTCCTAAGATAGTGGAAGCTCTCATTTGCACTCAAGATTGGATTCGAACATCGAAAGATCGGGTCAATGTTGAAGAGAAATTAGATGATATTGAACAACTAGATGAAGGTATGTACTTATTAATGTATATAAAGTGTTAACTTTTGTTTACTAATGTATGTGATTTATTTTTTCAGAATTGTCAAGTGTTACTTTGGCACCCAATGTCATTGACGTTGCATGAACATTAATGGTGGAAGCATGGTAAATTGTTTACTCTTCATCTGTAGTCTTAGTGGGTTCTTTTTCCCCAACACTTTTTGTTCTACAGTTATATCAGAAAAAAAAACTTGAGGTTGGATTTCATGTCTTTGAGACAGAGTCACTAAAAGTGGCTGGGCTTTGGTGAAGGGTTTTTTGCATTTTAAATCTTACAAACTAAGTTAGTTCCAGCACTTAAAACTTCATGCTACTACGGGTGTAATCCAGGGCACAAGCCGTCCTGCTCATTACCATGTCTATGCTTTTAGTTATTGTGGTTTTTGATGTGTAGGCTAACACTTTTTGTTCTCTGTGCAGCTATGCAAGATGCACCCGGTCTGTGTCGTAAAGCTGCTGGTCCTTGTGTGCTTGTGGGGGAGCTGTGGGGCAGCTGGTTCTTGTGTGCCCCTACTGATGCTCATAGTCATAGCCCATCTTTCCTTTTTTGTTTGTTTGTGTGCCCCTACTGTTTTGTAGAAAATTTCAGTAGACTATCGTCTTGTATGCAGAACAGCAGAAGTTAATGGTCATATAACTTTAATTCTTTTAATTGGGCTCCTGTGAGAATCTGAGATGTGTTTATTTGTGCTAATAAAAGTTGGAGGAGGAAGCTGAAAAAATCAAGCAGGAAGCCTTGATGGGTGTCTAATCCGCTGTTCATGAGTTTTGTATCTTTTGAAGCGGCCCAGAGATAGCCCCAGTAGTGGTAGCATTCTTCTAGCCAAAATTTTATTTTAAAAAAATTGCACAGTGCTGACTGCTCAGACAAGCCCAACCCAAGGCCCATAAAGCCCAAACCGAACTGAACAAACCGAACCGAACCGAAATAATTCGGTTCGGTTCAAAACGGTCATACATCTCCTTCGGTCGGTCCGGTTCGGTTCGAAGTCTAATTCGGTTCGTTCGGTTTTGAAAAAAAAAGTGTAAACCGGACCAAACCGGACCGTGAACAGTCCTAGAGCTCATCGATCCATGATCCACCTGCAGCCTCCACTCTTGTGCGAATCCCGTGCAGCAATGTTCGGTTGGCATTTTCAACCAAACCGTTAGCCTGGGGATGAGCCACAGAGGTGAAGTGGTTGTAGATCCCGAGCTCGGCACACTTCTGCTTGAAGAAGGTGCTGTCGAACTGCTTCCCGTTGTCAGAGGTGATTACCTTCGGGACACCAAACCTGCAGAGGAGGTTCTTCCATACGAACTTCCACGCGGCCTGTTCAGTAATTGTGGCAACAGATTCGGCCTCGATCCACTTGGTGAAGTAATCGATGGCTACGAACAGAAATTTCTTCCGACCTTGGACCTCTGGAAAGGGACCCAAGATATCAATGCCCCATCTGGCGAAAGGGCGCGGCTCGAACAGACTGTGAAGCTGTTCGGCTGGCTGCTTGATGAGTACCCCAAACTTTTGGCATTCTGAAGAGAAGGCCACCAGAATCCTGCTTGGATGATGCTGCGTGCTAGCGTTCTGCCCCCCAGGTGGCTTCCGCACAGGCCCTCGTGAACTTCTTCTGTGGCCGCAAGGGCCTCCTCAGGGTTGAGACAACACAGAAGAGGTCTTGCAAGGGACCGTCGGTACAGCTTGCCTTCTACGAGGGTGAAATGCTGAGAGCGCATCCTGACCTTCCGAGCTTCGTCCTGTTCGGGCGGAAGCTCACCTCGGAGAAGGTACGCCAAGAGGGGGTCCACCCAACTTGGGGTTGGTGGGCCTGTTTCTATGGTGGCTACATCAATCTCCGTGCTCGGCGAGGCGAGCTCTTCAATAAACACAGAGCGGGAAGGGGCGATGTCACCTGAAGATGCCAATTTGGCTAGTGCATCAGCTCGCGCGTTCTTCTCCCGTGGAACATGTATGACTTCGAAGTATACGAGGCCCTCTGTCTGGCTCTTGACCTGTTGGAGGTATTGAGCCATGCCAGGTTCCTTTGCTCCGAACTGTCCGCTCACTTGGCTGGCAACCAGCTGGGAGTCACTAAAGACTCTAAGCCGAATGGCCCCAAGGTGCCTAGCCATGCGAATACCGGACAGTAAAGCTTCGTATTCGGCGACGTTGTTGGAGGCTGGAAAGCGGAAACGGAGGGCGTATTGGAACTCTAACCCCTCTGGGGAGGTGAGGACCAAACCTGTCCCGCTTCCGGTGACACAAGAGGATCCGTCAACATAAAGCTCCCATGGGGGCTCGTATGCCAACGGTGGATCCTGCTCGGCCGGAAGGGTACATTCCGCCACGAAGTCTGCTAACGCCTGTGCTTTGATCGCCGTCCTCGGTCGGAAGCTGATGTCGAACTCACCAAGCTCTATCGCCCACTTAACCAACCTGCCAGAAGCCTCCGGCTGAAGGATGGATTTCAGCGGCTGATCGGTTAGAACTGTAACGGAATGGGCCTGAAAATAGGGCCTGAGCTTCCGTGCAGCCGTGACGAGAGCAAGGGCGAGTTTTTCTGCTCTGGGGTACCTCCTTTCAGCTTCTTGGAGGACCCTGCTGATGTAGTATACAGGATGCTGCGCCGCTCCAACTTCTCTGATTAAGACTTCATTGATGGAGTGTTCGGTGACCGAAAGGTACACGAACAGAGGTTCTCCGAGCACAGGCTTTGAGAGAACAAGAGAGGCTGCCAAATATGCCTTCAGCTCGGTGAAGGCAGCCTCGCACTCATCAGTCCACCGTACTTGCCCCCCTTGCTTCGAGGAGCTCTTAGGGCCTCGGAGCAACTTGAAGAAGTTAAAACTTCTTTCTGCTGCTCGGGACATGAACCGGTTCAGTGCCGCAAGACGCCCCGTCAGGCGCTGGACGTCGCGCACTGTCTTTGGACTGCTCATCTCAAGCACGGCTTGGATTTTTTCCGGGTTCGCCTCTATTCCCCTATTGGATACGAGGAACCCGAGGAACTTACCCGACCGAACACCAAATACGCACTTGGCATGATTGAGCTTCATATTATACCTTCGCAGAGTTGCGAAAGTTTTCTGGAGGTCGGAAATGTGGTCAGTACTCGGAAGTGTCTTGACCAGCATGTCATCAACATAGACCTCCATGTTGCGCCCGATCTGCTGCTCGAACATCTTGTTGATCAGCCGCTGGTAAGTCGCGCCTGCATTCTTTAGACCAAAAGGCATTCTGGTGAAACAGTATAAGCCTAGGTCTGTAACGAACGTCGTGGCGTCTTGATCCGGGGGATGCATACTGATCTGGTGGTAACCAGAGTAGGCATCCAAAAAGCTGAGAAGCTCGTGTCCGGAAGTAGTGTCCACCAACTGATCAATGCGCGGCAGAGGGAAGTTGTCCTTGGGCGTTGCCTTATTGAGATCTTTGTAATCCACGCACACACGCCATTTGCCGTTGGCCTTGCGTACGAGGACCACGTTGGAGATCCACCTTGGATATTGGGCTTCTCGGAGGAGCCCAACAGTTCGGCTTTTGACCACGTGATCCTGAATCACGGTCTGCCGTTCTCGGTTCACAGGTCGTCTCCTTTGCTGAACTGGTGGGATCCGGGGATCCAACCGGAGGCGATGCACCATGACCTCTGGGGGATGCCTGGGAGCTCGTCATCAGACCAGGCGAACACGTCCAAATGGCCAACAGGAAGGCTGTGTAGCGCTGCTGCTCGGCCTCTGTCAACAAGGCGCCAATGTACAAGACGTGTTCAGGGTCATCGTCCACCTGGATGGGGATTAGATCTTCCGCAGGCGTCCCTCGGCTAGTGGAGGGCTGATCGGAGGTTGAAGGAGCTGTATCAGCGAGTGGTTGCTTGTCCCTTAAGGAGAGGACATAGCAACGGCGAGACTCGCGCTGACACCCGAGCACTTCGCCCACTCCGCTCAGAGTAGGAAACTTCATCTTCTGATGGAGTGACGAAGGTACTGCTTTGATGCGTCCGATCAGACCTCTGCCAAGGATAGCATTGCATGCAGGCATGTTGTTGATGACCAGGAAGTCAACAATCTTGGTCACAACCCTTGGAGCCGTCCCTAAGGTGATTGGGAGGCGAACCCTTCCCATGGGCTGGACCGAAACTCCCGAAAAGCCAAACAGTGGCGAGTTTACAGGGGTGAGTTGATCGATTCGCAAGCCCATGAGGACAAAACAGTCGTAAGCCAAGACATCGGGGGCACTTCCATTATCTACCAGAATCCGGCGCACATTACAGTGGTTGATGGTGGCCGAAATGACCAACGCATCAGTGTGTGGGGTCGTAACCCCTACAAGATCTTCATCCGAGAAGGTTATAGCCTCCTCGGGCTGTGCGCGTGTAGGACTGGCAGGATATGGAGCCGACCGAGGTGCCGAAGGCCTATCTACGACATGCACCCGCCTTGCGTAGTCACGTCGGCTTCGAGTGCTTTCTCTGCCCGCGCCGAAGCCTCCTGTGATCACGTTGATCTCCTGCCCATTGGGCTCGTTGTTGATCGGCTGCTCGGGAGTGCGGTCTCGGCGTCGGGGGCGCTCTTCGTTCCGGCGCACGAACCGTCCAAGATAGCCGCGCTTGATAAGGTCTTCAATTTCGTCCTTAAGCTGGCGGCACTCGGAGGTGTCGTGGCCATGGTCGCGATGAAAGCGACAATATTTATTTTGATCGCGCTTCCGGGGGTCGGAGCGCATTCTTTGTGGCTACCGAACAAATGCTTCATTCCTGATCTCTGCCAGGATCTGTTCGGGTGCCACGGTGAGGGGGGTGTAGTTGGTGAAGGGGCGCGGACGGCGCGGAGAATCGCCATTGCGCCGTCCCTTCTTCCGATCTCGGTCGGAACCGTTGTCGGAAGGCCGCTTCTTGTCCGACTGCTCCCCCTGCTCGGCCCTGCTCGCCGCCAAGCTCTCCTCGCAAGCCGCGTGGCGCTGTGCGATGGAGAGTAGCTCGGCGAGGGTGGTGGGCTGCTGGACGCCAAGGGTCCTCTGCAAGAAGCCGTCGCGAGTGCCCTGAATGAGGGCACTGGTTGCCAAAGGGACGTCCAGGCGCGAGATGCGAAGCGCCTCTGTTCGGAACCTCTTGACGAAGTCCCAGAGTGCCTCGCCCTTCTTCTGGCGCACGGCCAGGAGGGAAGCCGCCGTCCGCGGCTGCGACCTTCCGCCAAGGAAGTTGTCCCGGAAGGACTTCTTCAGTTGGCGGAAGGAGGTGATGGAGTCCGCCGGGAGGGTTTCGAACCAAGCCCTGGCGGTCTCCTTGAGAGTTGCAGGGAAGGCCCTGCACTTGGCCGCATCTGATGCTCCATGGAACACCATATGCGACTCGAAACCATGGATGTGGTCGGCCGGGTCGGTTGTGCCGTCGTAGGGTGCGATGGTGGGCAGAGGGAGCTTGGAGGAGACCTGGGCCTCCAGGATCTCCCTGCTGAAAGGAGAGCGGAAGTCCAAGTCATCCTCCGCCGGAGCCTTCCCCTCCGCACGCTGAACCATCGCGTCCATGCGGCGCTCGAGGTCGACCACACGCCTTAAGCACCTGGCGAGCTCCTGTTTGGAATTGGCGGGCCCCCTCGTCCGGACGCGTGGGAGTTGCCTCCCACGACTGATCGTGGCGGATGGGGGGAGGCAACAGAGTGACGGGGCGAACGCCCGCGGCGCTCCGGTGCCCGCTCTTCGACGGAGCCCGGTGGGACCGGTGCGGCGAATCTGCCTGCTGTTCTTGAGGCGCCGGGGGGATGCGAGAGCGGCGATGCGACGATTCCGCCTGTCGCTCGCGCGGCAGGGAAACCGCCGGGGCCGCTGCTCCCATCAACTGGGCCTGCAGCGCGAGGCAGACGCCCGTCAACTGCTGCATCTGCCCCCGAAGCTCTGCTACTTCAAGGGCAGTTGCGGGTGCGGCAGCCGGTGGTGCTGGGACGTCGTGATTAGCACCGGCGGGGGCTATGGCGACGTCACCAGGGGGGGACCGGCGGCGAGAGTCCCTTCGCGACTGACGGGACCTCGTCGCCCTGCTTCCTACGTTCTGGTATGAGGATCGTCCTCGAGCCATAGCTGCGTCGTTCCCACACACGACGCCAAATGTGGTGAGGTAATCCTGTTTGCGCCTGAGCCAAACGGGCCTCCACTAAAGAGATGGGGAAGACGATCGCCGGTGTGGACGAGAGCCTGCAAGACCAGAAATGGATCAGGGGGCCCGATGTAAACCGGGAAAACCCTCTGATGCCTAAGTCAGTGAGAGCTTGTAAGGCAGGGGGTTTTGGAGTATGGAAGCGTGTTCGCGTGAGAGAGAACGTACCGTTGCATGGTACTGTACCTGCGTTTTTATAGGCGTTGGTGCCAAGGCCAACGTGCGTAACGTTGGTAGATCGTGCCTGAAAAGGCGCCTTGATGGACGCGCATAACGGGAGGAGTTATGCGCTCAGATGCCCGTTGGGGTGCCAGGCGGTTCGTGCCTCTTGATGATGGAGCACGTGGCCTGGGGCGGTTATAACCGCGGCGTAAGCCAGAGAGCCTGCTCGGAACCCTCTGGACTCACCTTCCGAGCAGGTGACCCACATGGGGCTCGAACATGCTGCTCGATGCTATTCAGGGTTGTACCGCGCAGCACGATTGACGGTCCTGTTCGGAAGCTGTCCGCTAACGAGCTCGGCAATGCTTCACTAGGGGTGAATGGCGCGTGGGCCCCTTCGCCTCCGATCCACATGGAGACGTGAAACCGTACAGAGAGGTCGCGTCATAGAGAGAGGGCACTGATGGGCCTTGACGCGTTGGGCTTAGGTGGCAGAAAACAACCACCACACACATCATCAACATTATTGTTATGATAGTTGTTGTTATGTCCTTTCCACCATGATGGTGGTGTGGTAGTGCCATTTCTTTCTTTAGTGTAATGTTTGCTGCAGCCGGCAGCTAGTTGTCATTTAAAATGCACATGCTATAGTTTTTTTTTCTTTTCTATAGCTTACTCCGAAGGGAGGAACATAGAAATTAATGTGTGCGTTCTTTGGATAATAAAACAATGGAAGATGTTCTCCGGACCCGGAGATAGATGTCAAATTTTAAATTTATTTTATTAATTCTTTTTTTAACTATCAATAAACTATGTTCATTTTATTAATTCTTGGTTATTACCATCATTAAACTCTATTATATAAAAATAGACAACTTAGATAGTGCATGTGTGTGCCTCTTCAATATATGAATTTTTACATTCAACTTGATATTTTTTAGGATAAATTAATTAATAGTTTCTAATTATAATAGAAGAAGTCCTTGTTGTAACAAAATTTAACGTATGTTGTAACAAGATATAACATTTATTGTAAAAAATTACAGTTATGTTAAGAACTAAAAAATAAGTCAAATATTTGATATAAATTTTTAATTAATTTGTTTTTTTATTTGTCTAATTTTTTGATAGTAAAAAAGAAGTAGTGATGTAGGTTCAAGATTTTATTACTGAATTCTATACTTTTTGAATATGCGATAATATACAACAATGAGAAATGCTTTTTACCCGGCCGCACGGGTAAAAAGCCGACGTGGAACCCCGCGCAGCCGACCTGATTGGTCGGCCGCGCGTGGGCCCCACGTGCTCGGCGTGGGGCCCACACGCAGCCGACCAATCAGGTCGGCTGCGCGGTGCTTCCACGTCCGCCCGGTTACCCGGGCGGCCGTGCAAAAAACATTTCTCTACAGCAATAGATCTATTCTCTAAGAGAGACATTTGGTGCAAACATTGGTTTGCAACAAATGTTGCAAATTCAATGAGAGTTTGTCATCTCATGACATGGGATATTATAAGTGGCAAACCCCCATTAAATTTGCAAGTCTGGTTGCAAACTAGACTTTCCCATTCTCTAAAGATTTTAATGCATGGAAAAACCATTGGAAAACAATTTTTTTTCTGGATTTGTCAATTATGTGAAACAGATCTTGTACCTACCTGCAGTGGGTATGTTAAAAAAATGCAGTAGAAATGGAAGAGAATCTAAAGTATCTCTGATGGTTCTTTTTTTCCTTCTGACAATTGATGGTACTTACACTGTTGCCTACTATAATCATTGGACAGAAGAGAAGAGTAGAGATGAGAGAAGGCACATCTCCCAAGGCAGTAGCAGTGGGCAATAATTCTTTCCCCACCCATCCAAGCAGTTGTCCATGTTCTCCAATCCAACCTCACCCAATTGCTGAGGGAGGAAGAATCCAATACATGCCACATTGCATAGTTTATATACATACATGCACATGGAGATGGAATGGTTTAACCATATTGCAGTAGAAGAACTAGATTTATTTAGGGGATGATGATGGAGTGACAGTCCACCAACTTGACATGGTTAGGTAATGGAGGAGTGTTTTTTAAATTTAAAAGGTATTGTTGAGGGAAGATTTCATCACCCTCAAAGGGTTATGCATATTATCTTCAGAGAAATAGTTACTGTTGGGTTGGACAAAACCATGTAGTCAGTTGACAGTTTGGATGGTGCCACACAAATAATTTAAATAGTGCAGCGGGCGGTGATAACAATGACAATAGTGGTCGGTTGATGACTCTGAACATCGACGACGTGTTAGCCGATGACAACGTCACTAATGATGGTGGGCAATGTCGACGAGTGACATACTGACACGTCATCTTTATGTGATGCCCCCTACCTACGTAATCCTCTTACATGGCACCTTATGAGCTACTATTGAGCTAGATGGTTCATGTCCGATCGAATATTAAGTATTTCTCTTATTTTCGAAGGGACGTGTGAGGTTTCATCTTTTTGGAAAAAGATGTATGACATGTGTGATCATTGATCACACAACAAGTTTATTATTGAATTACAAACCTATTTACACATTGTTAAGAATTACTTTTTTCAATTTTCCCTTCTTAAAAGTAGAATCCAAGACCTTTCAATTTATATACAAAGATGACCACGACATAACCATGAAATCACCCATTGACTGTTAAATGGCATCAATTTGATGCAAGAAAGACTTACAACCCCTTTATTAACAAGATTCACCCCCCTCCTCTTCAAAGTTGACAATTAAAACGATAATATCTTAAATAAACATCAAAATTTTGTTGACAATGAGTAAATAGTAATTACTTTTGCACATTTATTGCATGAATTTTTTTACATTTTAAATTTATTATTCATATATAAAAGGGCAAATTAATTATAGGTCAATATCAGATGGAGAGATTTACTTCCTAATCCCTGTCAAAGAAAAAGTACTCCAAATAATCCCTACTTTTAGTGAACTTTATCAATCAATATGTGAAAAGATAATTTGTCTTCTAATTTTTTTTTATTATACCTTTGATCTGTTTTTGTGTCATCAGATATATATATATATATATATATATATATATATGACCAATGTGTTTATACTTTAACGACAATTAAAATTTAAGTTCTAAGACGTTAAAATAAGAGCTCAAAATTGTTAAAATATGTGTGATTTAAAATAACTATTGATATGATTTAAAATATAATTGTTGGCATGATTAAAGTCTAAGTTTGAAAGTGTTAAAATGAGAGTTTGAAGATGTTAAGATATGTGTGACGAGTAGTTAAAATGTGTGAGACTTAAAGTTCTATTAATATGACTTAAAGTCTATGTTCTAAGGTGATAAAATAAGAATTTGAAGTTGTTAAAATATGTGTGATAATTGAGTTAAAATATATAAGACTTAAAATAATTATTAACATAAATTAAAGTATAAATTTGAAGAAGTTAAAGTAAGTGTTGGAATGTGTTAAAATAAGAGTTCAAAATTGTTAAAATATACATGATGATGAGTTAAAACGTGTGAGAGTTAAAGTAATATTGGTATGATTTAAAGTCAAATTTTCAGTGCAGATCTCAATAAAATAGAGATTAAAATTAATATTTTTAAAAATATCTAAAAATTTTATATAGATATTTCTGAAGATTTGTAGTTAAGATTCCCATGGGAAGATCTATAATTAATTTATCCTATATAAAATAGTTGAGATTTGAGAAGAAAACAAATATTTTCTAAAAATTTTAGACTGGCATGGGACTCACATTCTTCAATTCCCAATGGTTTGATTGGATTCGACCCACTTTTAAGTTTTAAAGGAGATCCATGCCTCCACACACACACAATGCGCTGCACTGGCACTGCGGAAGCTACCGAGGAGGGACCACGGATAAAATAAATGGACGGACGGACGGCAACAGCGGCGGCGGCAGCAGCAGCAGAAGCTTCTTCCTCTCCATTCCTATGCCTCCTTCCACGGACGCCAGCACGCCACGCACCGCCACCGCCCCTCCCCTACCCACTGCGCTCTGAACTGGCCGCCGGCACAGCCCTTCTTATCCGACCCTCGCCACCTCCGCACATTTTAACACAACCTCCCGCCGCCGCCAGCAAGAGCACCGCCCAACACAGCGCGGGGGACGCATGTGCTAGCTTTGGGAGACGAAAGAAGAGCTTGCAGATTGCAGACAGAAGAAGAGGTCACACTTACGGACAGGAATAAGATGAGAGATTAGTCATTCTCAAAATAAATAAATTATATATGCATATATAATATATTATGATACGACAGAATTTTTAAGTATAGTTCCACCATATCATCAGTGTTAATTATTAAATTTTAATTTAACGATCTATCTATAACAATATCGAGTAACACCAAACACCAAATATTCTGAATACCCAAACACCGAACACATACACTGTAATACATTGCCGTTGAATTGAAATCCAACAATTCACATTATACTACGACAGGATCGTATCAAAAATCTTCGCCGCACTATAATATTTTTCTCTCTATATATATATATATATATATATGAACAAATTATTTGAGAACGAAAGAAGCTATGTCAATCATATTGCAAAGTATTACTCATCATCATATGAATAAACTCACATAACCCACATGTCAATTCTTCTCGACCTATATAAGAAATGTAGCACACTTGAATACTGACGTAGTATTTCATGCCAAGGAGGCATACAGAAGAGAAGATTACACTGGCTGCTTTTTGCTAGTTTTGCCTTCCCTTTCTTTTATTCAAGTACAGAACAGATGATGCAGCAACCTACCACATAGCAATCTTTCCCTCCCTATACACAGGCCTTCCCACTTATCCAACACCTCCTCCCTCCTCCATTGCTACAAGGGAACCAAAAAAAAAAAAGAACCCTTTTTTATCTACAAGAAGTTAACAATCCACTATAAAATAGCAAAACAGAGACCCAAAATCTCTGGGTGGGGACTATATAGATATGTAAATATAATTATGTAGCTCCTATTTTGCCAAATAACCCAAAAAAAAGGCTCTGCAGCCACTTTTGGCGGGGTCAAGAGAGCCGGCCTGCTCGCCTGCAGACCCCTTCCAGTGTCTCGGCAAACAAGCCGGAGAAGCTGGTCATCGCCTGGAACACCCCGGGCAGACCCGTCTGAATGCTGTTCAGGGTCATCTCCCGCGTCACCTTGATGGCGTTGATGTGCCTGACCATCTCGTCCTCTACCCTCCGCCGGCATGCTTGGATCTCCGTCTTCTTGTCGGCCAGCGGGTCTCTCATGTCCAGGACCTGCCCGTTGCTGTCGGTGGTGCCGTCGGGAAGCCCGATGCCCACCATGGAGTAGGACTGGTAGTACTTCTTCTCGATGCTGCGCAGGGAGAGTGTCTTCTTCTCGAGCTCCTTTGAGTAGCTCTCCGCCCGTTTCCTGATCTTTAACTCTTCCGTCTGCTTCACGGATATGGTGTGCACAACATTCACGAAGCTCTTGATGGCTTCGGAGGCCACGGTGTCTGGGAGCCTCTCGAGCGCCTGCTTCCACTCATCGCAGAAGGCGCAGAGCTCGGTGGAGACTAAGGAAGAGTAGTGATCCTTCTCGGAGTTGTCGTTGCTGACCTGTATCTGGGTGAGCTTAAGCCAGCCGTAAAGAGAACGGACGTAGTCGCGCTGATGCTTTATGATGCGGGTGAAGCTCGAATGCCAGGCAGAAATGGCAGATTCGAGGTCCCTGGTGGCCTGCCGGAGGAGGTCGGACGTCGACTCGATGGCGGCCGCGTGGTTCACAAGGCCACGGACCTGCTGGACAATCTTGTTCTGCACCTCATGCAGTTCGTTCATTGATCTCCACATGCTCAAGAAGCTGCAAGAGATGTTGCATCTTAATTAACTTGGTGTATATATATGCAGTTGGGAATCAGAATGGAGCGCGGATGTTGCGTTATTGTTTTGGTTCAACAAGGGTGAGGAGAGAATGCAGTACCTGCAGCAGAGCTTGAGGAGTTGAGGAGCAAGCTCGTTGTCTCGAACTTTAATTATGGCGGAGGAGGTTGTGGATACAGCTTGTGATGTGACCATTATCTGCGAATGCAACTTTGCTATCGAGGCCTTGGTCTTGTCCAGCTTCTCATCCACTCTACCCCTGCGTTCCAAACTCTGCAGTGTTGATAACTTCTTCTCATGCTCAATCTTAACTCCTTCCCTATCCTGCAGTCAAGGGTTCAAACGTTCAGCTTTCAATGATGATAAATGATCAATATTCTTTCTTTGCTTACAAAAAGGAAACAATTTATTAGCTATGTGCAATAGATTGACAAAGAACAAACTCCCAGGGAACCAAAAGGGAATTTTGTCTATTTACCATATTAAATTACGATGGTATGCTACAGAAGACCAGGGAGAGGGGTCCATGAGATCTGCGGCCAGCACACGTTGAAGGGGAAAAAAATGTATTATTGTCTATTCTCTGAATATGTGAACCTAAGACGCATCAGTTCGAAGTTCTAACGAAGTGAATACCTCAGAAGTCAGAACATTCTACACCTGTTTTAAAAAAAAGAAAAAAAGAAACTTTCCATCAGTTTCCGCAGATGGTATTTCAGGTTTCAGGGTAACGAAGACTTTGTTAGAGTGTGATGGGCTCCACAATCCTCTTTTTCGAATCTACTTGATAATAAACTACTTATTGTAAGATCTGAGACAAAAAGTCACTATCTTGCACAGGCATACTGCCATTCCTTTGGGGTGCTCTGGTGTCCTGTTGTCTCCCTTGATCATGACAGCAGGCTTACAAAGTGTCAAACAATCCCTTTGCATTTCTTATCTTGAAGGGAGAAAACGTGGATTGAATATTTCATGCCAAAACCCAGAATTGTTCTCCCCATGGTGGTTGTCTTTCAGCAAGATATAATCCATATTCAAGGTACGTTGGTAACTTTCACCTTGCACACTAGAACGACAGAGAAAACATACACTGTCTTCATGACACAGTCCACGCAGTTACATGTTGTACCCTTTCATCAGTATGTGTATGAGTTCTGGACCCTTTCTCCGAGCTTTTTTCTCTTAAAGAATTTCAGCTCCTTAAGGGAGGTTAAATAGAACCATAATCTATGTGGCCATACTTCCGAAATCCTATTTAAATAGAGTACAATTTTTTTATATAATACTCCTATGTCTCCCTGTAGCCATCTTACCATGGTCTATATAGGCATCTTAAGTAACATAACCAAACACCGAAGATGTACCAAAAGCAATAGCAAATTTAACAGTGATGCCAGCATTTAGTACCAAACACCTAAAAGAATTAAAATTCAGAGGGAGGCAGCAGCGGGGAGCCCATGCCTAAAATCCACAGCTTGCAGTATGAGACAAAAACAAGGAAACCATCCTTATAGTTTCGCAATGAAAGTTTATCATCACTGATTTCACCATTCCCACCATCTTTCAAATATCAGATGAAATTATTAGCATCATGGTTTTAAAAGGTGGTCAGGACAACCCATGATCGTTTTAGTGCAAACCAAAGTCAAATTGCATAAAGTTAAAGATAATCTAATGAATTTGTCTCAAGGGATATATATATATATATATACTCTTCAAGAAATAGTTGACTAATAAATATGAAATTATTTGGCAACAAAAGTATCATCTAACTGATAAGATATGGGCAAAAGAAATGAGTATAATCCAGACTAAAAATGCTATTCAGGATGATGGATGGCATGCCATGCTAAGATGGTGATCAACGGCATGTGAAATTAGATCATAAAGGTTCACACAAGGAAATGCACCAAAATAATTACTGGAAGAAGAAAAATTATCAATGGTGCAAGGGCTTAGACATCCTTGCACAGGAGATTCCCCTGCTCCAGTCTAATTGTCTTGAATTGCTCACTATCCCTGTCATTCCTCAAAAATTAATTTACACGTTCAAAAAAAAATCCTCAAAAGTAATTTTAATGAAGTCTTGTCAACGTAATCATTCTGCAGGGAATTTTTACTCATTCATGATTCATGGGGCTTGCATCAAACTATCATTCTGTCCGCTCCTCCTATTTCTTAATCACATGAACAGAAATGCGAGAAATAGAGGTAACATGTTCTCAGCTTCACCCCCAGAAAACACCTGAGCACAGCTGCCTCTGGTCATCCAGTGGATGGATGTTCCATTTGAAAAGTGACGATGGATTATGTTTTCTTCCTTCACACCATCATTCCCTGCCCCCAAGACATTTAACAATTTTCGTTCTTCTTCACTTTGTAGATGTCCTCACTTGGGTGCTTCCATCAACATGCACGTATTACACAAACCACCCTTCTACAAACATAAATTTGCAAAGATTCTTCTCATTGAAAGCAAGCAGAGAACAGGAGCAGCAGTAGAACAGGCGGAGTCCACAAACTTAAACACTCTTTGTGGGGTTTAAATAAGCCAAAGCTATGGTCTAATTCTTACAAAAAACTTCCTCCCTCGTCTAGCCTTTGACTGCTAACTGGATAACAGATGAAAGGTGCTGATGGCAACCTATGCCACTAAATTTACAAGTGCATAAGGATGCCTGCCTTGTCATCGATTGCTGTGGTCCAGAAAGGCCTCTCAGCTGCTCAAAGATTCAAAGAGGCAACGACACTCGTAATATAACATCAACGGAAACGACATGACATGATCATATGCCACCAATCCGAACAGCTTCCACTATATCATCCATGGAAGACATCTGTTTTCAACCCAATAAAAGAGGAAAACGGAAACTTCCCTTCTTATCCCGATGCTGCTCTAGATATCACCTCATCCACGCCCAAGTGCGGATGATGCAGAGGACCAGTCCTTCCCAACTGGGCAGACACATGCCAGGAGGGGGACAATTCGGTCATTCTAAGGCGCTGCCAGAATAAACCCGGCTGTCTGCTGTCTGTTCTCCCTTCTCCCCACACCCATGAAAGCAACACGAGAGCCTTGCCGCTTGGAACTAGTAGAAAGAAAGAACACACCCATCTGAAGGACCCAGCGCAGTAGCATTAAATCTCTTCGCTCCTTGACACGGTAATCGTGTCCCATGGTGGGTTAGGTGATCAACCATGCCATCTCATACACCAACAATCCTAAAGATCTTTCTGATCAGAAAGGGGGACAAGAGAAAGCAAAAAGAATGCAACACGACAACGAGAGAGAGAGAGAGAGAGAGAGAGAGAGAGAGAGAGAGGACAGCCAGCTATTGATGAGGCGCACCTTCACTTCCTTGTACAGCTTCTTCTCCCACGTCAGCAGCCGCTCCAGGGCGGAGCAGTGGCTGCCCTTCCCACCGTCGCCGGCGGCGGCGGGGCCCTGCAGTGCGGCGGTGTCCAGCCGATACCTGATGGCCAGCGGTGGCTTCGACGTCCAGCTGGCCGACAGGTTGCTGAGTACGCTGTTGGAGTGGTAGACGGTCTCTGCATTAAACATAACAAAAGGGGAAAAAAAGGATTTTTATGATCGCCCCCTATCTTTTCGGCAAATTGCGAAGACAAGCCGCCCGAGAACCCTACTCACTCTTGAGCTGCCGGAAGCTGCGGTCGAACTGCGCCCGCCCCGTCTCCAGCAGATCGGAAACCCCCTCCCCCGCCGCCGCCGTCTTCGCGAAGTACTCCTCGATCGCCGCGACAATCTCCTTTAAATCGCGGTGGCGCACCACCATCTTCAGCAAGGAATGGTCGTCGGCGGCGCCGCCCCTCTCGTGCCTGATGGACGATTCGGGCCCCTCCGAGGAGGAGGTCGACATCGCCGTCGCCCCCTTCCGCCCCGACAACCCCGTGGCCGACGAGGACCCGAACTCCGAGGGTGGGCCGCGCCTGAGATGGTGGGGGAAGTGAGGGTGCCGGTGGCGGTCCATGGAGGACGACCCCAGGTCCGATCGCGGAGCGGATATCACCTCCGACCTGGTGTCCGCGTCGTCGTCCTCCAGTTCGTCGCCATTGCCGCTGCCGCCTCCGGATTTGAGGGAGGAGCTGCTGCTGGTGCTGTACCGGTCCCTCCAGTCGCTGCATTGGACCTCCTCCTGGTGCTCCTCCCTGCGGTGGAGCTTACCGTCGCCGTCGTCGCTCCCGTCGTCCTCGACATCGCTGTCCCGCCCATCCGGCAAGTGATGGCCGTCCAGATGACCGTCGTCGCGGCCAGCGACTCCGTGCTCCTCGCGCTCCCTCTCCTTCTGGAGCCGGTCAAAGTACTCGGAACCCGGAGGTGATGGCGGGTAGAATTTCTCCCAGTCCCAGGCGGACGACGCCTGCGACGGCGTCGTGGCGTAGGTGAAGTTCTCGGGGAGGTAGGGAAACTTCCGAGCGCCGCGCTTACTGTTCTTGCCCCTTCTCTCGGAGATCTCCGGAGTGGAGGTGGGGCTGGACTCGGAGAGAATATGGGGCACCTTGGAGCTGGTGATGGAGGGCGACGGCGGGATCGGCGCGAACTGCTTCACCGCAGGCGGAGGGGCCGCGGCAGCGTGGACTGCGGGGGCCACAGCCGCCGCCGCCGCCGCCCTCGGTGGGGAGGAGGGGTGCTGGTACCGGTACTGGTGCTGGTACTCGCGCCGGTCGGCGGAGACGACGTGGCGGAGGAGGACTGTGGGGGCGAGGTCGGGGGAGACGGAGAGGTGGGACTGGAAGGATGCGAAGGCAGAAAGTGCGGAGCCAGTGAGGCGGAGGGAGCGCAGGTAGTCGGAGTGGGCGGCGGCGAGGTGGTGGCGCGAGTGGACGGCTTCCTTCATGAGGCGGCGCCGGTCCCTGCACCGCCGCACCGTGTCCTCGCTGTCCACCTTCGACGACGTGCACCCCATCGCCGCCGGCGTCCCAGCGGCTTGGAGAGAGAATGGAAGAGGAGAGAGAGAGAGAGAGAGAGAGGAAGAAAGGGGAGAAAGCAGAGTGGAGCAGAGGTGGGAGGTCAGTGGTGTCCCCCCCCCTCCCTTTTCTTTTTTTTTTCCAAAACCTGGGAATATTATTTTATATTTTTAAGAGCGATGGGGTGTATTAACAAAGTCGAAATGTTGGGGTGTGCGGGTGGAAAAGACCACTTTATTGTGCGAGCACTGCGGGGTAAATAGAGTAGAACAAGCGCGAGAGGCGACAACATTCTTGTTGGCTACCTTTTCCCGCGCGTTTTTTTTGCCCTTTTTTTAACACTTTTCCCCCTTTCTTTTTTGGATTATTTTGTACATATACCCCTTCAATTTACCATATTTTGTTCATAAATTATTACAAACACGTCTATATAACAAGTAGATCTCACGAAGGCATGATAGAATCATAGAAGTAAGTTTTTTTTTCCTTTTATAAGTTTTTTTTTTCCTTTTTTTCTCTCGGTGAGTTATTTAAGTCAGAAGGTCAAGACTCAAGAGTGTCGATGCAGAGGGTCAGAGGCAAGAGATTACGGGGGTATATAGAAAAATAAAAACCTCTGGTGCCCTTTTTACTTATTAGGTTGGGTGGGTGGGCTCCCTCGTATAAAGACACGCGGGTGGGGACCGCGTTCCGACCAATCCGCGCCGTCTGTCCGTAGATACGGACGGCCCGAGACGAAGTGAAAGCAGATCGGGAGTTGGACCGGTTTCCCACTTATCCGCCGTCAGTAGTATACCAGCTCACCACCGGTATGTGTGTGTGTGTGTGATTTTTAGTAGCACCGTATTTATGTAGGCAAAATAACTTTTTTAATAAATAAATAAACTTTTTTATATTTAAGCTTTAATCTATTTATATCATATGTTCCTCCTTTTTTGAGGCAATGGATTTATATGTTCTTAAATCTTATGCTGCACTGTACAGTTAAATGTGAGAGCTGTGTGCCTATGAGATCTATCTGTTATATGTATAACAGTTAACTCTACTGTTTATTAGATTTTAGGGGAATATTGTGGTGTATTATATGAAGGTAGGGGTATAGATTTATATATATTAAGATTGTTAAGGGTTTAAGTTGTAATTAACATATAATATCAAGGTTAACCGTAGATAATATCATGATATACAGAGGTGAACTTTGAAAAGGTTTTTGATGGTTTTAATGAGCCTTTTGCAATAGTGCTTTGTGTTAAGCAATTACAGGGATATGCTGAAACATTTTTGAAATGATGAAGAGTATATTGAGAAGACCCAGATGTGGAAATGACTAGTTATGTGATTTGCATTGCAATACTTATCAAAAATAAATAAATTATAACCATAAAAGTAATCATAAATTAATAGTATACCCTATTTGGTAATTCACTGAGATATGCATAGCAACTACAAAGTAGTTTAGAATTATAAACTCAACAATTATAAGTTATAACCACTCAGGTAAATTTGAACCTTATTTTCTCTTTTAAGTAATGTGAGACTTAAAGGTATATGGAGGACCTTAATCATAGAGCCACTCATTTGAGTACAATTATCTGGATATTATTACACCTGTTAACAGCCAATAGCTCATAAAGAAAGGGCTTTAATCTTGATAATGCTAGTTACAAGGGGTAACTCATACTGATCTTGATATATGGTGGCATCCATAAAGAACATTCATCATAATAGATTCCTCTGTGAAACAATATATATATATATATATATATATATAATATATATATATATATATTACAAAATATTGAGAGATTTACTCAGAATGTATAATGCCCTGGTTTAATCCGTTGCCAATTAAAATCTAATAGTTATGTAAGTTTTTTTTTAAAAAATCCTCAACTGTTGGATCTTTCAAACAAGGTTAGTCGAACTATTATACTGGGTTGAATCGGATCTTGCTCGATATATTCTAGTATCGTATCGATCCAATTTGTACTCTAATTCAATTTAATAAATTTTAATTTTTTATAAAAAAATAGAAAACAAAGAACACTATGTATATTGAATCATATTAAGATAAAAAAATATCTAGCACGATATAATCCATATATATTGGACCAGTTTAGTTCGGTACGACTAACCATATTTTTAAGGACGTGTTCTGAACAAGGTTCGCCGTACCACCTGGATCGACCGTGCCGCATCCTCCGTGGGAAGGTACGTACCGTACCACTGAGGTACGGTGGAAAAATGACTTGTTTGATTTAATTTTTTAATTTTGTGACTTGGTTAATATTTAAAATGAGCAAACTTCAACAGAAGACTCTCCATCCAAACTCAAGATAGACTTTCCATCTCTTCTCATACATGCATCTTTTCTCTCTCCCCTTTCTCTATCATATTCTCCAGAACTATCAGAGATATCACGCCTTCTACAGCCTAAAAAAAGGTTAATATGTTCATGAGGTCTTCATCAAAGTTGTTCTATTCTTTTTCAGCATCGTCTTCAAAGTGAAATCACCATAATTGGTGATTTATGTCCAAAGTTATAATAGATTATTCTTCACATTCTCTCTCATATCATGATTTACATATATATGATTATCATACAATCCACATCTCAAATGAGGGTATATCTCTTCGAGACTTCCTCGTGAAAGGTGTTCCCCATGACTTTCTTTATTAGTTCCAACTAGAATCACATCAAATGAATATCTGTGCTTAAAGATACAGTAGATTATTCTGGACCGTCTATCTCATATCGCGATCTAAAAATTAGCAATGAGTGCGGCCTCTCTACAACTTGATCAATGAGGGTGATCTAATCTTTGGACTCTTCATGAAAGTTGTTCATGATATGACCAATATATTCCATTAATATCAACACCAAGAATTCGAAAACAGAAACAAAACTGTAACGTCTTAAACTGTATAATAAAATATTAATATGACACTAAAAAGGTAAAAGAGATAGTAAATTATACGTAAAACATGATCACTTATATAAAATATAATTATCTTTATTTTAAAATATTTTTATATTATTAATATAATTCTGGTACTATCTTTGATTGTGTACACTTCAATGAGACGACATTCGGTTCTAAAAATAAAGTCAAACTTGAAGTCATCATAATTACTAGAAAATTATACTGATTTTAAAAATATAAAATATCAGGAATTATTGATGCATAGATGTTGAGATTAAGTTGACCTAATGATTTTTTAGATAATTTTTACTTGATAAAAAATAATTAAAAAATTAAACTATAATTACTATAATTTGTATCATCTCTTAATTAATTTATGTTTAAAATTTCATCTCAATTAGACACCATTTAGACCCCTTAAGTGTACACAGGATTTGTCGATGTACGACGATCCCTCTGTGTATTTCAATGGGACGACATTTCGTTCCGAAAATAAAATCAAATTTAAAGTCATCATAATTACTAGAAAAATGTACTGATTATAAAAATATGAATATCATGAGTTATTGATGCATAGATGTTGAGATTAAGTTGACCTAATGATTTTTGAGACAATTTTTACTTGACAAAAATAATTTAAAAAATTAAAATAAAATTACTATAATTTGTATCATCTATTAATTAACTTATGTTTGAAATTTTATCTTAATTAGACATCATTTAGATCTCTTAGATGTTGAGATTAAGTCGATCTAATGATTTTTGGGACAATTTTTAGTTGGTAAAAAATTAATTTAAAAAATTAAACTAAAATTACTACAATTTGTATAATATCTTAATTAATTTATGTTTAAAATTTCATCTCAATTAGACGCCATGTAGATCCCTTAAATACACCGGATGTGAAAATAAAAGTAAAAAACAAAAAAACAAAACCGGACCGCCCAAAACCGGCCCGGACCGGTTCGTACCGGACCGACCCGGCCTGCGAACCACGGCGGTTCGCCTGGGTCGCCCAACCCAGGCGACCCGTCCGTGCCTGGGCACCGCCTGCGCCCAGACGTACAGTGCGGTTCGTACGTACTGCGACGGTACACCGCAGTACATCGAACCCTAGTTCTGAAGGCCAACTGTAGTATTTCAAGGTGGGTGGGTTCTGTTGTCGATCCACTTACTTATATCTAAAAGTAGATGGATAAATGTTTCTTGCAACCGGATGGAAAGTATTTCTCTTTCTATTTACAAATATGTTGGTGAGAGATTGCATACAAATTTTTCTTTTTCTTTTTTTAGTTGGCACATTACTGTTAGTTTTATTGATTAAATCTATTTAACCAACTTTTTTAGCCACTCTATACTATACAGATACATTTGGGTCACACTACAAGTCTACACCTAATGAGAATTGATTGATTAGGCCCCTCCTAATTAATACCAAGTTTGCAAAAGAAAGCAAAAGTTAAAAGCTAAAAAAAAAAGGAAAGAAAGCAAGAAAAGAAGAGTGTGGTAGGAGATCACTGTATTGTTCAAAAAGAAGTGACGGTACTGGAACAAATTCCACAAATAGAGTCCGTAAAAGGGAAGGAAAAAAAAGGGGACACTATAAACAAAGTATTATAGAAAAAAAAAAAAAAGGGAGGGTAGAAAAGGAAGGGAAAAAAAGTGAATTAAAAAAAGATATGTGTATAAAGAAGTTCTAAGTTACGTACGGGAGCCAAAGATTGGAACGCTCTAAAGATAATGGAAAACACACTCCTCTTTTCTTTACATCCTCTTTTCACCTCTTTTGTTGTTGTTTAAGTTTCGACCTTTTTTTCCGGTGCTCTAGATTATGGAGTAATATTTTATTCGCCGTATATATAAATATATGGCAATTAATAAGATAGTAGATGGAGAATGATAATATATAAGATGAGATGTATAATTATCTTATTTTATTTTGTTTCTTATATATATATATATATAGAGAGAGAGAGAGAGATGGACCACCTCATCTAGTACGCAAGTATTATTATTCTCTCGTAGCAGCTAGAAACAAGGCTTGCGAGAGGATGCTGTTGTCTCGGAGACATGTAATTGCATATGACGACATGGGGTGGAAAAGGTATGTTAAGTCACATTTTTCAATTACTATTGTTATTATTCCAATTTTATAATCATATTAAATTCTAGTTAGATAAAGGTATATTTATCTAAAACATTAAAATGTATCTCTCACACGTCGGATAGACGGCAAAATCTCACTAATTTTGTCGTTCCCAAATAAACAAAGTTCAAGAGAGTCTTACCTTCTAAGATTACACATTTTTTTAGTATTGTATCTAGAATGATGCCGTCTATACGAGAGTTTAATTTCTCTTTATTCAGTTACCAAAGAGATCCTTAAATTGATAATTTTTTTATCCATTATATTATTCAATATTTAGAAGTGGAAGTGTGATCCATGCACACGGTTGGTCAAATCACATCGTCTGAGTTATGGCACGGTCGGTTCACCTCGTTGGGGTGAATGCGGACCGGTACAGTCCAATCCATGGCAGGTTTTTTTTTTTTTAACTTCACCTCTCACATTTTGGTATCTAAGGGGTCATGGTATGCCTTTTTTGGGGTAAAAAAAAGGAAGTGTAGTTCCCAAGATATGGTTAAAATTTTAAGTTAGTCTTGTCCGATGCAATTTTTTTCCTTTCTTCATGCAAGGGAGGTACATTAACTTTTTTTTTTTTTAAAAGGAACACCATATTCTTACAAGTAGAGTGCAATAAGTCTAACCCAAAGAATATATACCCTTTATATCAAAGGATCTTCTTTAAATAAATAAAAAAAAAACTATTCTTCTACCAACAGCATCTGTGGGCTACGTGGAAGGGGATTCTCATGGAGGTAGGAGTAGAAAGGAGCTCCACCTCATCCCCCTCCTCTCTCCCTTTAGTGGGTGCATACCAAAACCTAAAAGTTGTTCTCCACCAAAGGCACAGAAAGGAGACCTGATTCGCTCAACCTTTGCATGATGTTCTTTGGAATATTGCAGGGGAGGGCCATGCATGGATGGGAGAAAACTAGGAAGTGGGGTTGCCACAGGAGGGGAAAACAATAGGAGATTCCTCTCTGTATATGTACTAAATAGTACTGATCATTGATGAGAAAAGATATAGATGGGGGAGGTGAGATGGGTTAAGGTTAAGTTGGAATCACATTTTTGTGGAAGTTTTAGGTTTATTTTTTCTATGGTATGATATGAGAGGAGAACTAAATTTAATCTTTAGATGTGCAATGAGACAAGAATATGAGAAGATTCATTGGTGATGGGGGAGGGCAATGAGATATAGTTCCCTTGACATCACACTTATTCTCTTTCAGAGACTTTAGGTTTAGATTTCACTTTTTCTCTTGAGAAATGTTGGGTGCCCAATCAATGATGTTATTGGTCGACGTTCGAACCCCAACCCACGCCAACACCGACTAATGATATAATTGGTTAGACAAATCATTTATCTGACCAGTTGAATAATCAGTATTTTTTATTGGGTAAGAAGAGAAATTTAATTTATATATATATATAGAGAGAGAGAGAGAATGTGAGAATGTAGGTAGGCCCTTGTGCATTGCTCTTAAGTCCCACCTACTCCCCTCAAGGGAATGACAAGTATGACACACCCACATGCAATGGAGACAAGTATTGAGAGAGTCAACCATAGCTGTCATTTGTTGTCTGGTTTGATGTAAAACGCTAAAACCACAATATAAAATATCACATTTTGTGTATTCCAGATTATATCATTGAAACTATTAAAAATATAAAGAGTGGGTCATATTTTTTGATGCATTGGATTGGTTAAAACTTCCACTTTTGCTGTAAAAAATCTAGCTATACAAGGCAAGGACTATTGCTACTGTTTGCCTCCAAGCCAACCTTGAAAAATGACCAAGTTTATGTAAGAACTTCGTCAAGATTTGATATCAGTGTATTAGGGCCCCCCAAATATCAGACTTTTCAGTGGTTGTCTTCCTTTGTTGTGCCATTAACACACTTTTTTTGACACAACTTTTAACATACCAATCAAAACACTCTACAATCCTCCGTTTAACAAGATGTTTAACTTTGAGTTCCTCCTGACATGCGATGATGTGACGTTTTGTATTAGTTGGAGTCAAATTTAATTAGTGTTAAGAAACGTATGTTAATAAAGCAATTTCTGACCCATTAAGAGGTCCCTCTTAGTCCCCGCACTTGAACCAAGGTGGCCCAATAGCTTAAGCCCAACAAAGTTGGCCCATTCATCCACGTATGTATGCACGTACGGCGATGCCCATCTCATTTAAGATGACAAAGCGCACCTAAAGATGGATCCCGAGAAGAGCAGGACAAACCCATAAAATCTCCCAATACCCAAAAAAAAATTGGACACATATCTCACAAATATTTCGCATTTTTAAAAAAGTGCCTTTTTCATCTAATTTTCTCTTAGGAAGAAATACAATGCTGAGACTACATATAGAACATTAGATAACAACGTTTTCTTATCTATCATGAATCTTATTTATTGAAGCAATATTTACTTGTCCGAGTGCCCTATGAATAAGAATATTATCCGTGCTTACACAAGGCTCGCTCGCGATGTTGGAACCGACTCCATACAATTGTCTTGTGTCTGCCACATGGGTCGAAAGTGCATTAAGCCTCAGTTTGACAATGGATTGGGATTAGAGATAACTCCAACCCATGACTAAAGTTATACATGGTTAACTCATTTTTTAGTTTGTTTTCTTGTGTGTTAATCCAGTTTAACTACAGTGAGTTAACCCACTTTCTCTTGGATTGCTTTGACAAGATAAAGTGAGTTAACCCACTTTCATATCAAAAAATGACTTGAAAAAAAGTAGCAATTAATGTTATGTTGAAAAAAGAGAAAGTATCAATTAATGTTGTGTACCGTCAAGATAAAAAAGTAGTTAACTCACTTGAGTTAACTCCAATCCACCTCTAGAGGTGGGTTGAAAAATTGTAAGTTAACTCACATCTGACCCACTTTTAATCTAACCCACTTGAGTTAACTTTTTTTTATTATCAAACTACATTTTCCTATAATATTTTGATAACACTTAACAAAAAAAAAATAACTTGCATCGATCTCAAAGTAGCTACCTCTTTTATAAGAACTGGTATAGAAAGGTGTAAGAGAAAGATGTTTCACTTATCATTAGTCCCGATCGAGTTCCAAACAATTAATAGGAACACCAAGAGCGGGCCGGCCTGGTTCGATAAGGCCGTGGGCTTATCGAGCTAGCGGCAGCCCTGCATCAGCTGCCTCCTCGCACTTGTCCAGCCCGAGACTGTAAGAACCATCCCCACACACACCCGCCGAAGCCCCGACAGCCGCCAGCCAAACCCACAAAAAGCCCAGAACGCAACGCGTCGTCTGCGGAGGCACCCGCGCCCATGCACGCTGTCGCACCTCCCCACCTGCGTGTAAACCCCAGCCAGCCTTCTCCTCCACGCGTCCTCGCCGGCCCCCTCACCTCCCCCTTCTTTATATCCATCGCCACCTCCTCACACTAGAGAGCGAAGGAGAGAGGGCAGTGCTGTGATCAGAGAGAGAGAGGAGCCGAAGGGATTTGTAACGTGATCAGGTAGTGTTATCATGGCAGAGCACCAGCCGCCGCACCGTGCCGGGGGAGTACTGCCCCATGAGCAGCAGCAGCAGCAGCCGTCGCACCAGGTGGCGAAGGCCGTGGGCGCCGCGACGGCGGGGGGGTCGATGCTGCTGCTGTCGGGGTTGACGCTGGCGGGGACGGTGGTGGGGCTGACCCTGGTGACGCCGCTGCTGGTCATCTTCAGCCCGGTGCTGGTGCCGGCGGGGATCGCAGTGGTGCTGATCGCGTTGGGGTTCCTGTCGTCGGGCGGGCTGGGGCTGGCTGCCATCTCCGTGCTCTCGTGGATATATCGGTACGTGACGGGGCAGCACCCGCCGGGGGCCGACCAGCTGGAGCACGCGCGCATGAAGCTGGCCGGCAAGGCCCGCGACGTCCGGGAGCGGGTCTCCTCCTAAACATTAAATGGTCGGAGACGAAGAAGCCCAAACATACCCAGCTAGCTAGCTAGCTACTACCCCTGCTCTCTCTCTCTCTCTCTTCGCTCCTGTGTGTGTGTGAGTTGTGTTCGTTGTTATGCCCATGTGTTTCTCTCCCTCTTTGTCGTTTACGTCTCTTTCGTGTTAGAAGGGCTGCGGAGGAGCTCCCCAATGGTCTTTACTTTATTGTACACAGCAAGATGGCTGGCATTTGGTGTTAACGTGAATAAGCTGCAGCTTCTTATTTGGGAATTAATGGAAGGACTGATCCGACCACACTCTAGTAATCTAGTTTTGATGTTTGATTTCGGAGAAAGATTTATTGCACTTTTATATTGCACCTTAAGCTTAATATGACTAGGCAACAAATTTATGTGATATCTATCAATTAGATTGTCATTTTATCACTCTCATGTGAGGGATGTCACATGAGTTATTGACTAGTCATATATGCAAGTGTAATAAATCTTTCTCTTGATTCCGAGCCCCGCTGGTGCGCAAATGTATGGTTAATGGGATTATTTTTTCCCTTCAATTATGTTTCTTCGGAACTTAAGTGGCACATACTTTCACTTAATTTCCTTGGGGGGGGGGATTTAAGAATGCAAACATATAACAAGTGTTGATGTGACGCATAATATTGGCTGCAATAACAAGGGTTGATGTGGCACCTACATCTCATATAAAGATAACAAGCTAGTTAGCTGCAGGGTTGCGAAGACTATTATGTGATTGTCTTTGTAACAATCAAGACTGATGTGATTAAATATATTTCTTATATAATCAATTCATATAAAAAAAACAAGTTAGTGAGTGTACATATAGACCAACAACGGCTGTTGCTCTGCATGGAAACAACAAAAACTAAGACAGAGAAGTGAGAGGAGGCCTATGCTTACCATTGCGCCTCCTCCCTCCGTGGTAAGAAAGCTGTGAGAACATTACCGGACATAAAAAATAGAACCCAACAAATATGGGTTACAACAGACTCAAATGTGATCATTAACTAGATTAATCCACGAAACATATCGACCGTAATTAGAAGCAAGACTTAGAACACTAGACCTGCTTGGATTCATGGATTAGATTCGCCAACTTTTTTATGCAAGGTCAGACCATATACATTCTTGAGGTATCCTTTTCCACCAACTTCCGGCTTACAAAGCATACGACAGAAGCTAACACCACCACCTGGAAAAATGACAAACATATCTTTGAACACTTGCCTGTGCACTCTAAATGGAGCTTTAATTTGGGAAGAAGTTGATGAATACATGCTAGAACCCATCTTGAACCTAAAAGAACTCAAAATCCAGGTATTTACCCCCGGACTTCACATCTGCCCCCATCATCCTCTTGCTGCTGCTGCCTGCTGCCACCCCCTCTGCTGCTGGCCCAAACTTCCCAGGAAGCTCTGCCTCGATGGGTCTCGGTACCTCAGGTGGCGTGCTGCAGCGTATCAATGCCCAGTTCACTCCTTCGAAGAATGGGTGTTGCTTGATCTCGGCCGCTCCTCGCTTCACACCCAACCGGTGCTGGGGCTCTTTAACCAGCAGCCCTCTGATGAGGTCCCTGCTTGAGTAGCTGGTTGCAGGTGAATCCGGAAATCTGAGCTGCTGCCCAACCACGTTGAACAGTGTGGCTCGGTTGCCTGAGCCCTTGAATGGTGTTTTCCCATATAAGAGCTCATGCAAGAAGATGCCAAACGTCCACCAATCCACTGCACTGCCATGGCCCTCGCCCTTGATGATTTCCGGAGCCAGATACTCGTGTGTTCCAACAAAAGACATTGATCTGGCAGTGGTCGGCTCTGCCACGAGCTCGGGGAGACTGGTCGACTGTATGCCTCGTTCAGCATGAGACTTCTTGTTCTTCTTGCTTTTCTGAGGGAATAGTTTTGGCATGAAGCATGAGGGCTGGATGCACACAGATGAAGGCTCGATGCATGCCGGTTGAACGCAGAACGATCCCGTTGCACGTCTGGAAGGGTCTGAATCGAAGGATGATGTTTTAATCAATGTGGGTGAGACTGCACACCTTAGCGAGAGATCAAAGTCCGAGAGCATTATGTGGCCGTCATCACGGACGAGAACGTTCTCCGGCTTCAAGTCCCTGTATACGACACCCAGCATGTGGAGATACTCTAGAGCCAACAGCACCTCTGCTGCATAAAATCTGCTCAGGAAAGATATACAAGTTATCGTTCAATTCAAAATGCCAGTTGCAGAAAAGTATAGACAACTCAAAGCCGACCCCTGCTTTCCTTGGACATAAAAATGCCCATCAATAAGGTAAGCTGTTAAACATCAAAGAACATGTTCTGATAGTTGAATTCCAAAGATTTTCAATATACATTAGCCCCAAGACATTGACTACGTCACAGATCCACCATAATAATCTATATGACCCTGATTAGGGCATTAAAACAGGGTGGTTCATAAGACCAGCAATTCCAAACAGGACGCTGTCAAGAACTGATCCGCTTTGCTTAACGATGTTAAACATGCGGTTGCAGGTCATTTTTGCTAAAAGCAGTTGTTTTATAACATTCAACTCTTGTGTGAATCCCTGCCAACTCCGTTGTTTAGATGGAGGGCCGGTCCGGAATCACTGCCTTAGCTTTGAACTAAATAAAGTTGGTACCGAAATTAGTTATCAATTTAATACGTTCCATGATCCTGATGGAGATTGGAACTGCATCAACAACAATGAGCCTAATATACCCGGGGGGGGGGGGGGGGGAGTCTGCTGTAAATTACCCTCTGCCATGTACATGCCTGTGCTTCACATTTATTTCGGATCCCAACATTAACAACCTGGGACGCTTAAACTATTGCTACATTGTAGGGAATTTGTCAACCAAGTTGTCAATAGGCTGAAGTTTCATCATCCAAAAAGAGCAACAGAGTCCACGTGTCTTTTTTTATTAAATTGTCTTTAATAATGCGCAGAAGTGGCGTCATAATAAATACCTTTTCAGCAACTGATGATGCAAAGTTCTTATGGCAATTTGAGATGAAATTAATTAGAGAGATATGGGTCAGGAGTTTAGTATGTGGTTTCTTAATGTAAACATTAGGGCTGCCAATGGCTTGGAGATGAAACCAAAGTGATACATTCCACTTCCATTCCTATAAGAAAACAGAAATGGAAATGGAAAGGAAATGGAAGCTTCAGTTGCAACCCAACGGCGGGTGAGGGTGGCACTAGCAGCAGCAGTAGAAGGGGTGGCTCTAGCAATGGAAGCGAACGAGCTAAGATCAATGTAGTCAGAAACGAGAGGCGACTGAGGCGATCAAGGGTTTGTCTCAGTCTCAAAACTCTAGACAATTGAGGTGATATATTATAAAATAATATATAGTTAAAAAAATATGAATATATCTATAAAGATCACCTACATATGTGCATGGAACTACTATATTTCATAAAATTAATCAATCATATATGTCAAATTATTGTATGACTTACTAAATCTATTCATTTCTATATGTAAAATAACTAAAATTTAAGAAACTAAATTGCAAGTACATAAATAAGCCAAGTGGACCTCTTCATGGGCCAATACATGGGCTGGACAAGGGCAAGAAGGTTGGAGTTGGTGGCTTGAAATTGTTGAGGCGAAGTGGGCCGGGGCGAGGTGATCTGAGGCCACCTCGCCTTGCTTCATGGCCTAGGCAATCGCCTTTGATAACATAGGCTAGGATTCTATTTGCAGGTTTAGGAGGAGTCAAGGGACTCACTCTAGAGTCTAGAGTTTCTCACTGTAAAAAAACGAGAATTTAAATGTATATATTTCATAAATAAATTACATATACATGGATATACGTATATTAAAACGAGAACAGAAAAATGGATGTGAAAACAACTGTTTCCATTTCCATTAAGTCAGAAAAGGGTCAAGATACCGGATATGAAATATCCATTGGCAGCCCTAGTAACTATGGGCATCAGAAGGGTTCTTCTTGTATCGCACATGCACCCATCTACAAGTTAATTTTAAGTACACTTTGAAGGGCAACGGATTAGGTAAGCATGTGATAACTAAGCTATCTATATGTTACTGGGAGAAACAAGGAAACCCAACAAGAATAGAAAGTTCTGCCTCAACTGCAGTAGAGTGTAAACAACATACATAGACTCTATACATAATGTAAATGGCATGTAATTCATTAAACAGCTGTCAAATGAAGTTAAATCCCAGATAAATCTTTGTAGCAGCATTAAGCCATTGAAAAGCTACCATATGAGTATGAAGATGAGATTATCATGAAATAAACATTCATGTCTGTAAAAATGCTACTATTTGATTAAGGTAAATTGCATAATGCAATGTTATTTAGTAGAATGTTTGAAAGCTAAAGATACTGTCATCCACAAATATAGGATGTCACTTGGTATCAGGCTTGGGTGGGGAGCCCAAACCCTATCCGAGCCCGATCCAGAATCGACCCGGACGATGTAATTTTCGAATATTAAAGGTTTAAATATTGTTTTATACACATGTAGGGGGTTTCACGGGTTTTGCACCCCAAGTTTCCTCAAAGCCGTTTTGGCCCTTTCATCCCTTTTTGCAGATGGAGCCAAACAAGGAGAGAGGCGGTTGGTGGCAGCTGCTGCAGCAGCCTGCGATATCAACAGCAGCTGAAGGCCATGGCTGTGATGGCAAGCATGAGGTAAGTTGGTTTTTGCTCTCTCTTCTTCTATTATTCCTCTTCCTCCTTTCTGATTCCTGGATAGACTGACAAATCGCCTGATCTAGTGTGTCTTCCGATCTGACCAAGCCCAGGCAGACAGACCCTCATATAGCCGACCCCAATAAGCATCAGGGGCAGTGGTCAGGCTCAGGTTGTTTTGGCCAGAATCTGATCGGATCAGCTGATACAGGCCAATCCAATCTGATAATCATAATAAGTATATATCTACATGGGTTGAAATGATAAGCATATATTTGTAAGCGTAATATGCATCACAAATATACATCCTTTCCTCCCCTCCCTCAAGCTTTTGAGCACTCCACAAATCTTCTATGCGGATGATGGGATGAGAGGGCACCATTTTCCCATCTGCAATACAATAATCTGTTTCATCCCTGTCAAATTTCGGGCTTCCAGCCCATAGTTTTCCAAAACCATGGTCCTAACTTGAATGGTTACCCAAAACCCAAATCCTTACAGAAATTCCACAAGAACATGCAAAGCTCTGCAACTCACTGCTAACAAATGAACCATCTTATGTAAGTAGAAGAGGCAAAAACCCTTATATCCAATGGCAACCCAAGAAAGTGTCAAATGGGCTACATCTCCATAAAATATTGATATGATCATATGAAGTTTCAAAAATCAATCTGTCCCAAGTGAAAAAAAAAAATTATTGGACGTGTCTTAAGTAAAATATCGTCTTTGATGCATCATGAGCTTTTCTTTTCACCAAGCTGGCTGCAACTCCTGATCTTCCTTTTATCACTCGGTGGGTCTTTCCCTTACTCCTGTGATTGGTGACCCTTCATCCTAACTGTAACAGATTTACCCTAGCAAATAGACACTCTAGTGTAGTACATTTCCCCAACTCTTCCCCACACCACAAGGAATACGTCGTTGTAAAAATATAAGTCCTCACTTACTGCTATCCTCTCCTTGGGAATAAAAATCCACCTGCCTATTGATAAAGTGCCAAACAGAAAAATAAGAGAAGGATGAATGCAGAAAAGGTTCAAATGGGCACCCATCACCACAGAATAATATGGTGAAGAAAAAGGAAGAATAAAGCTGGAAGAAAATAAAGCATAACTTACAGCTTGCGATAAAGTTCAAAAGTCACAAGTTTTTAAAAATAAGAAAATTTTGCATGCCAAGATGAGGATTACCGGCCCTCATACTTTTTGCATGCCAAATGTTACCATCTGAGAAGCTTCATTAAAAATAAGTATAAACAGATTATACCACTAGTTGGATATACAGTAGATTAAATTTAAAACTACCACATATTTCTTTAATGAACATCAGGCAGAAGTATAACACCCCACTACCCCAGGTTACGGCCAGCAACAATTTTAGTGGGGGAAGTAAATATGAGGAGACAAAAAGACCTGTTGATCTTGTTCATGCAAGCACAAACAGTAAATCCAAATTATAACCACACAATTATATCCGGCTAAGATTGGATCAAGGAAATGAACCGAAGCCAGATTGATTACTGAAGTGTCTAGTGAGAAAATCTGGAGGAAGAAGAGTGATTACACAAACCATCATTTTCAGTGCTCAAAATAACAAGTGACACCTGGAGAACAACAGAACCTAGAAGTACGCCGTATAGCTCAATAGACATCAAAAGGTACAGACTACACTACAGAGAGGTGCTCATAAGAAGAAAATCAATATCAAATTTCCGGTGTACCTTGCTGCATATTCAGAGAAGTGCTTCCCTGGCTGCCGCTGCCTCAAAGTGTGCAGATCGCCACCTGGGCAGAATTCCATTACCAACATGAAAACCTATCTGTCTCAAAGTGAGTGTACAAGGTTGGAAGGAACGGGTGATCCAACAATTGGAGGATCTCCCTTTCTGTCTGAGCCCTTGTCAATTTCTTCCTGCTTGCCAGGGATGCCTTGTCCATGACTTTCATTGCAAAGTAGCACCTGGTACCGCTCAACTCAGAAAGATAGACACTACCAATATCACCACAACCAAGCCTTTTAAGTAACCTAAAATGACTCATCCCTAGTATACCATCCCTGGCACGAACAGCAAGAATAGCCTTCCATCTTGGGTCATTTCCTTTGTGAGGCTTATTAGCACTTCCGGTAACATTGCTCCAGTTACTGTCATCACTAAGACCACTGCTGTCACTTGCTCTGCTGAGGCTAGTTTTTGCACTTTCCAGTGAATCTCCTCTAACGCTGCCCTTCGCACTCTCACAGGTTCTGTCCATGCTGAGCATACCATCACTTGTAACCCCATCACTCCTGTACGTGCTTGTGCAGCAACTGTTCACAATACTCATAGCTGTGACCAGACCAGTACTGTCAATGCTACTATGCGGGCTTACGTTACCACTTGGTGGCAGAGAAGCATCCCAGACACATTCCTTCTCCTCAGAATCCGGCTGCAAAAGTGTGGTCTCTGCTGCATGCGACACTAGTGGAATAGAGAATGGAGAGGACACTCCAGCCACTTCATTCGGCTCCTCAATCAAGCTTTCTGCAGGTGAAACAAGGATCACATCAGGTTTCACACCAGGAACCCTGATGGAGAGATCTTCTATGTAAGGACCCTTCACAGACAGGCCCTTCATCAAACAGCCAACGTCAGACTTGTTCTGATCTATCGTGACATACACTGTCCTCATCAGATCAGTATCCACAGGCTCTGGGGGATGACTCACACCAGAAAAGGAACCAGGCTCATCTTCACAAGCATCATCTCCCTTGAATGCAACAGCATCAGTCTTGGAGTCCAGTTCTTGCGAGGACCCCTGCCCTTTACAAGCATTTATAGGTGCAGTTGACTGTGAACTGTTAGGCTTATGTGCAGCCCCTTGTGGTCCTTGTTCCTCTTTCGAAGCACTCCCAGGTGAACCAGTCGCTGGCTGCCCCATTAGCTTTTTGGGTTCAGGCCCGCATTCCATGGCCGAATCTGTCTAGCATAACCCAGATTTCAGCAGATCTTAGCAGTACCTTCACAACCAAACGTCCATGAAGTCCCAAATCAACCCGATCCGATGAACCCACACCAAGATTTTGGACACTTCCTTCGAACGTCAACAAGATAAGCTCTTTCCTCCGCAGTAGAAATGGAACCAAATGCCAGAAAACATGTCTAGAAACTTGTCGATCGAGCAGCTTGCAACCTTCCTCGCCTTCCCCGCGGGCTTTCTGAAAACCCTACACAATCCAGAAAATTTCCTCAGAAAAATCAACAGCTTTCTTCCAGTTCCTCAACTATTGGAGAAAAACAGCAAGACAGAACTCTGCTGTAGCCAAAGAAAGGGGGGAAAACACAAGGTCCCTCACGAAACCCCTGAAACACCGCCGCCACACGCAAGTGAGAGGGAATGACAAAGGCAAGCAACGGAAACAAACAAACCAAAGAAACCCCCCCCCCCCACATTTCCTTCACAAGCACCCTCCACCTCCAAGACGCACACTTCCTCTCTCTCTCTCTCTCTCCCCCCCCCCCCCCCCAAACCACGGATCCCCCAGGTGAACGCAAGAAATCTCCAGAGCGAGATCCCTCCCAATCGAATCACAAACAAAGGAGCAAGAGGAAAGAAATGCCGACCTCCCGCGCGTCCCCGACGAGCATAAGAGTCGCAGGGGGGGCAAAAAAGGGGGAGATTGTCCACGGCGGAGCGAAGCGAGCCCCCTAGCCCAGGCCTCCTCCACCGATCTCTACGCTCCCCCGCCGCTCTCTGCTAGGGATTCGCGAGTCCAGTACGCACCCCCCCCCCCGCCCCTCCCCCCCTCTTCAAACGCCTTGCCTTGCGCACCTCAAAAGGGGTGGGAGGGAGAGTGTAGCACTGGCACAGCGGGCAGCAGCAGCAGCAACAGGGGCGGTCGAGGACGGGGGGAGAACAATTGCAGCCGCAACGGCAGCAGCAGCAGCAGCGCAGAGAGGAGGGGAGAGAGAGAAGGGGGAGTGGGGAGGACCGCTGCTGCGACCTGGACTGGGATTAGCTTTAGCTTTTGCTTTTGCTTTCTGGACACATAACAATTTAACAATCACCCCCTCCCCCCTATTATTATTGATTTATTTATTTATTATTATCATCATTATTTTATCAATGTAATTATTTATTATTATTACTACTAATACCATCTATGTAGATGTACGTGTAATCTAATAATATATATTATTATTATTAGTATCAGAGAAACTTTTAGATATAACCTTTTTCATAAATAGTTATCAAAATATATCTAGTTCCATTGTATTTACAAAACGATGTATGATTATAACAGATTTATAAAACCATATCCGGATAGTTTACATAAATATGTTATAATTTACACAAATTTATGTAAGTGACAGTAAAAATATATAAGCTACACGAATTTGTGTCCGTTATAACATATTTATAATCAATTTACGTAAATTATAGTATATTTGTGTAAGTATCTTGAATTTGTATAAATTACAATATTGTGTAAAATATAGTTTTGTGAATATACTAAAATTGAGTATATTTTAATAAATAATTCTTAAAATGTTATTTTAAAAAAAATCTTTAGTAATATTTCCATCTGTGTAGATATAAAAGATGTAATCTAATATCCATGAAGCGACGCCAACGCCAGCGTGCGTGACGGCGCGAAACACTCATCCAACGTGGCCCCGCGGCTGCCGTGGCAAGATCGTAAATAAAAACCCCACACACACGAATACGTGAAACGAGTAGCTACTAGCTAGCCGTCTCCGTCCCGACACTCCCGTTGATACCGTTTAAAATCTTGTGAAAGATTCTTTTCCTTGCTTGCAAAGTCCCACCAGATTCGTGCGGGCTAATAAATGGTAAGTTCCAAAAATATGCAACTCATTTGAAACTATCTATTCGTCCCTGCCCGCAGCAATACATGTTTCTGCGTTGGAATAAGAAGATCTGTCCCATTGGAATTTAATTTTTCTCTTCTTTTTTATATTTTTAATGGTCCGGACAGATCATTAAAAGTGGAGTTAAGGAGGAATAGTGTTTTGAGAGTGGGGGTAAATTAATTCTGTGATTTTGGGGGTTAAAGAAGATAGGGATGGGGTTAAACTATCCCATCTTTTTTGTAGGATAGTTTTAACTTTCCAACTCTATTTATCTATTAGATGTACATATCTTTTTCAAAATATTTTTATTAAAATATGGTTAACACATATTGTACTTAATTAGGTACTAAATTTTGATGAATAGTGTTAATACACAAGAAGTATATGGGAAAATTTGGGTTAGGAAATAGTTTTTAGGAAAACTTAATTTTTTTATATCATTTGTTATCCTGTAAAAATAAAATCCGTAAAAATAAATCCTAAGATTACCGGATTTTGGCATCCACGCAAAAAGTACGGATGTCATTTTCTCGGTTGCAACAATCTGCTGCGCCATTTCCCAGGAGTACTATTCATTCTAGATGAGTTTTTATTTTTGTTCCACTCATTAAAATAGTATTTGTCAAATTTAATTATTTTCATTAGTTAATTTATTTTTTACTTTTTTATTAAAATATATGTAGAATACTATTCATTCAAATTGTGTTTTTATTTTATTTCTCCTACTTTAATTATATTTGTCAAAGTTACTTATTTTTTATTAGTTATCTAATTTTTTATTTTTTAAAAATATTAAAATAAAAAAAAATAAAAAATAAAATTTTGATAAATAATATTAATACACAAGGAGTATATGACTCTCTCTCATTTGAGTAGATCATAAGTCCTCATACTCCTCCATACAACTTTATATTTTCTTAACAACTAAATAGATAATTATATTTTTATTTTCACGTAAAAATTTTTCGTAAAAATTATTTTCCTCTAAAACTGTTTTTACATACAACCAAATAAGCCCAAATCTTTCTACTCCACATTTCTACCCAAATTTATATGAGAAATAAATTTATATGGAGAATAATGGAATATTTTTTTATAAATACTTTTTCTTTCCTCTTCCTCACGTGTCCTTACGATGGAGCGCCGCCGGCGCCGCGACCCCGTCGCTTGAGCCGGCTAGCTGGGCGGGATGGGAGCGGTCCAGCCCCGAGCGCGGCTACTGTGGACTGGTGGGGGCCGGCTGCGGGCCTCTCCTGCGCCCGCATCCCGAGCCACAACATCCAGCCTGGCACTGGCCCTCGGTGGTAGCGCCCAGAGCAGTGCTCTCACTCACTCACACACGACCACGGCCCCAGACCCCCTCGGTGACGCCAGCGAATGGGAAGGAGCAAAAGCCACGTCACAGCTTTTTTTTGTCCAAGAGACAACTCTTTGTAATTATTTATAACTGTTTTTTTAATGTCTGTAACTTGACTATTTAAGTCTGAAGTGGAAAAACTTAGCTCTTAATTAATTGTGAAATTAAGTCACATAAAAAGGCATACTTAATAGGGACTTCATCGCTAAATAGTCAAGTTGCAAGGATTAAAAAACTAATTATAATAAATTACGGAGATTACAATTTTAGTGGGTCATAAATCTATTATCCTTTAGGAAAGTGGTAATTTGTGCTTTTCCTCGTAAGTAAACTTTGGATGGATGTAAAATGTTAAGGATGTCATTTCTTGTCGTCAAAATGACATGATCTATAAAAATAAAATAAATATCACGTCAATCTCCCCTAAAATTACTCCCACAGAACATAGAGCCTGTTGACTTGGGTTTTGTAAAATTATATATGATTGGACAACATTAATTTTCTGAATCTCAAGTTATTTTTTTATAAATAATAGAAAGAATTACTGATCAACCCTTATTTTTTAGAGAATTAATTTTAAGTTATTGACTTACATAATTATAATTACAGAGAGAAGTATGTAACTACATGATTTTCTAAAAGATTTACATAGTTTTCTGAAAACCTAAAAATAAATTCTCAAAAAATAAAAATGGATCAATAATTCTCCCTAAATAATATAAAATTTTGATCCTAATCAACAAACATGTCATGTACGGGATCGAACTGCCGCCATAATGTAGGGCTGTAAACAAATCCGGATAATCTCCGAATCTGATTCGAATTAGTATCCAATTTTGTGGATATTATCTGTTTAATTGATATTTAGCGGGGCGAATTTCGAATACGGATATTATCCGAATATTAAACAGAGTGGACGTAAAAATAGGTGATCTGCTCTTTTTAAGATCCGATTCGAAACTGAATTAATATTGGCCATTAGATCCTAGATCCAATGACCCATACCTAATATATAAATATACAAATCTAAAACCCTACCTCCCCGTCCCCCAAATTCCATCGGCAAATGACCTACCCTTGCCTTGCCCAATCTAAAATTCCGTTGCACTCCCCTCGTCGTCCTCGCCATTGGTCGTCGGCCATCCCTGCCCTCTCCCCTTGCAGGCACCGTGATGCCTTTGCCATCAGCCTACCCTCGTCGTCGGCTTGCCCCCGGCCATCATGCCACTCGGCAGTCGACACCCCGACACGGCGACGCCCTCGGCCTACCCCCCTCTCCCTCGCCCCTCCCCGACACACACGGCGCCTCCTCTATGCGGTGGTTGGAGGCAGCTCTAGCGACTCCACTACACAACGGCAAGTGGGCCCTCTCTCTCTCTCTCTCTCTCTCTCTCTCTCTCCTCCACTGGTGCTGAAGGAGGCTCCGACACCCATCCCTATCAGTGCAGTCCTTCCCCCTCCCTCTGTCTCTCTGGATCTCTCTCCCTCTCCTTGCCAGTGCCGGAGGAAGCTCCGGCACCCCTCCTCTCGTGAGTTGTCTTTCACTGCATATACCATAAAACTGAGTATTTTGTTGTCTTTCGTTGTGCTTCCAAACAGCTCGCACTCACATATTTTCAAAACGGATAATATCTATATCCGTTCTGAATTTAAATATTATCCGATTAAGATATCCACTCTATATCTAAATTTTATTCGAAACAGATATAAATTATCTAATTAAAATTTCAAAACGAACACGAAAAACTCATATTCGCTCCGCTTAAAGCTATACCATAGTGCTCACTGCTAATGGAACCGGACTCTGGTCGGATGTCCGAGACTCCGAAGCGATGAACTGGATCTATTTTGTTCAAGCGGCGTGTGTCAGCTGGAGATGTGGGGAAGTTGTCATTTTCTATTATATATTTATTATTATTATTAAAATAATAATAATAATAATATATTTTTCTCTCGTGTTGACGGATGGGAAAAGTGGGTAAGGACGAAACCCTTTGTGCACGTATTAGAGCGGGTACCGTTTCTTTCAGGTTATATATATACAGAATCTATAACAAATATATGTATTTGAAATAGATAATACCCATTCACTTTAAAATGTGTGGCGAATGATTTCTCTTATAAGTTATATGAGTCTGTGGATGGGTCGAAGGGGCCAATTAGCTTAAGAGAAATATTTACTATACCTTTTTTTAATATATTTTGAATGCACTTTGAACCTCCTATATATATTAGTCATTACATTAGTGGCACATTTATAATTATTTAATTAAAAAGTTAAAAGTGTAATAGAAAGATAATAATAAATACTTTTCTTAATTTAATTAATTAGTTGGATGAGATTTTTTTTTTAGTTGTCGTTGATGGTGTAACAGCTTTTAACTGTCACGGTGTCACCATGTTATAAGAAATGATGGCCTCGTGCCTTGTCCAAAAAGAAAAGATTGGCCCTGTGCGGGGGCCACGTGGTTTCTTCGTTATTTCATCTGGATTCTTGTGTGTAACTCCCCCACTTGTGCTCCCCTTTGTGGAGTTCTTTGTATTCCCATGGGATGTTATAATCTCATGTTGTTGTTCTTGTTCTATAACGTGCCCTGGTTTATCTAATTAATAGAAGTTTTTATGATCCAAAAAAGTTCACGTGAGAGGATAAAGTAGGGTTTGTCGTATCATACCGTGTTAAGGGGATGCGAGCTCTTGACATGGTCGATCTGATCTAACTATTTTATTTATTTATTTATTTGTTTATTATTTTATAATTATATCATTCGAATCAAAAATATATCAATACAATATGTGTTGATCCAACTTGTGTCAACGAAAGCTCGACACGGTTGATCTTCATGACATGACCAAACTTGGGATAAGGATCCAAAATAAAATGTATAAAATTTTCGTTATCTCATGTCATATTACTTTTCTGGTATGTCCAAGACTAGAAAAAGAAAAAAAAAAGACATTGATCATGGCGACCTTAATTATCGGGGCCTTGTGCTTCACTGCCAACCCTACTTTCTTGTACCTACCATGTTAATATTTGATACATATTTAGATGTTTAGCAAATATTTACTCATATTTTAATCAAGCATGTAGAAGAGGTTTTACGTTTGTTACGGTAGTTGTAACATAGGTCGGTCCAGACCGAGGTGACCACTGAGGTGCTTCTCGTCGAAGAATGAGCCGAGACGACCAAGCCGATGAATTCCGTTGAGGCGCGCTTGGCCGACGTGCGACGCTGGTTCTGAGCTCCCGACCTGACCTGCAAAGCCCGCCAAGAGAATTCGGCTGGAAGACACTTCGACGCTCTTGTCAGTCGCTAGCCGAGTAGAATAGCCTAGCTGGGGGTAGAACATTGTACCTGCGCCTGTGGAGTGTCTCCCTCTTATATAGTGATAGGACACTTATATGACAGCTGGACGACTCCGCCAATCTCGCTGGGGGTTTCCGTGGATTACCGGAAATGACTCGAGCACGCCGCCCACGAACTCGCCCACGACTTCCGCAGACCGGGGTCAAAGACGGCAGGTGGGGTTGGATAGATCCCGGTTGCTCCAAGGCCAGCTAGCATGTGCGGCCTGTAGCCGTGATCTTCGGGCCCTACCGTTACTGTACCTTCCTCTTACGATCGTGCGAGGCAAAACTGGGGAAGTTCGGGTCAGCGCATTCCTGTATCATCACGACCTGTGGTCTTAGTAGTCGCAGTTACTGGTCCCGCGATCATCGGACCTTGCTTATTTGCCTCGTCCGTCACGTGAAGAACGCTTCGGGGAACGCGCGAGCATGCCGGGCATCAGGTCGGCCTGTCCAAGCCGAAAGATCGTCTTTCTGCCGAGCTCCTGAAGACGACCTGAGGAGCAAAAGGATTCATTGTTTTAACCATACACGTCGGTCAGCTAATGTTTGCCTGTTTGATAAAGGTCGTCGCCCTTTGCCTTCAATGAGGTCGGCTGATGGCAGGAACAGAGCCGACCTGCCTAGATATCACCGTATCAACGTTTATTCATTGGATAAGAGGTTTTTCACAAATATGTTATAACTAAGGTGGTTTGTGCGATTGCTCGACTCAGACACAAAAATTAGGCCCAACCAACACGCACAATGCTATATGAGGCTCAGTCCTTGTACCTGGGTCGAGTAATTTAACTTGACCCTGCGTGTTGCAACTAATAAGTCTCCGGATCACCCTTGTTTAGGGTTTTAGTTTCATTGGATGAGCTCGTATTGTGGTGCTATTTCACACACTTTGCATGAGTGTGTCTTCCGAGCTTCATCTGATCTCTAATTATTTTGTGAAACAGGCCGACCAACAATGTTATTAAGTCCTATTTAAGCCTTGTTTAGTCTGATTAGGTACATTTTTTAAGTGTGATTAAGTTTGATTAAGTATTGTTTAACGATCTATTTAACTCTGATTAAGTCAGATTATGCTTGATTAAACATTGTTTAAGTCTGTTTGACTTTAATTAAGTCAGATTAAACATGATTAAGTATTATTTAAGTCTATTTAACTTTGATTAAGTCTGATTAAGCCCTTTTTAAGCCTTGTTAAGTCTGATTAAGTACTATTTAAATGTGATTAAGCTTGATTAAGTAGAATTAAGTCATATTAAGTTTGATTAAGTCCTAATTAACTCTAATTAAGTCTTATTAATCCCTAATTAACCTTGATTAAATTCAATTAAGTCATGATTAAGCTTAAATAAGTTCTATTAAGTTTTTATTAAGCATGATTTTCATACTTCATGCAATATAAAATTTGTTTAACTCATTTGTAAATATGTTAATAACTTGAAATCTTATTCTAATATTCTTAATGATATGATCATGTCTCTGTTATTATATGATTGATCTTATTCATCATCTTATGCTCAATTTATGGTTAAAATGATAACGTAAACTTGAATGAAAATTTGCTTGATGATAATGGCATGTAGAGAACCTTACCTTAACCATGCATAGCTTTTAATTTATTCTACATGTTACATAATGATCTTGCTTTATTTAGACTTTCTTGATTTTAACTTGTCATAATAGTTACTTCCTATGTTTGTCATAATTCCCTTGCTATTTTATATCACATGTGATTTGACAAGTTTTCGATACACGTTGCACTTGTACACTTGCACAGTTAGACAACCCCTTCTTGACAAATTGGAATCTCTATGTTAGACATTCCGTTCTGGCAGACTAAGAATATTTTTGTTAAGATCTCTGTAAGTCTCCGTACTTTGTAGATTCTTTCATGGAGACCGAGCTAGTTGTACCATTGAAGTTCCCTAGAGATAGCGTGTACTTTTCTTTCTCATCTTACTCTCTCAGTATTAGTTCAAATTGAATGACAAGACTTTAATGGATTGTTAAACTAAATTAAATTACGCCTGATTGCTCTCTTGACAATCGTGATCCTGAATCCTTGTCCTTGACATGATAGTCTTGAACTTTCTTGACCAGTCCATCTTTATTGACACACATTCTTGTGATACAATCTTGAAGTGCTTTCTAATGATATGAATAAGATTGGAATCATGGACTCAAAACACGTTCTTGTTACCCATGAGTCGACGGGATCATTGGGACATATGCCAGTATTGCACAATACGAATCTGACTGAGGGCCCGTATCTGGTCCTGGAGATTCTGGCAAAGTCCTGTTACCTGTGGGTGTGATTGTCGAATTCGCCCCCGACAAAGTATTGTTTACCCCAAGGTGTTGATTGCCCAATTTTTCCAAAGATGTTCGTTACCCCAGGAGTTGATCGTTAGGTTGATCCCCTAATAAAGTCGTGTGCCTGGCGTGGTGCGGAATCATGATTGGTGCTTGACATGGCACGTACTTGTTACATATGATACACTTGCTTGACTTGACTTGTCACTTGTCACTACATGCTGGTCCTAAACCCAAGTAGTAGAAGGACGTACTTGCTTGAGACACAATAGACCTTGCGTGATATTATTGTGGAGTGCCCAGAACGAGTTACTCAAATGATTGCTAGAGAATAGTCCTACGTGCTTGTACTTCCCAATGCTATCATGATCTATTGAAAGATACTCTAGTGATCTTCCTGCATGAAAGAACTTTCTTGCATAATCCCGACTGTTCCCTCTTCAATGATATTGACACATGAGTTATCCTAACCTTCTTAAACTATTGACCATGTTTATTACTTCCAAATGTGAATACTCTCATGTACATGTGATATACTTTTTAGCGTGATAATCTCTCTACTTGATCGTCCTTCTCACATAATATCTCAAATTCATTGGACATCTCTTGAACACATTGCTAATTATGTTTTCACTAGATTTATCATGCATGTTAGAACATCTTGTTTATACTCGTGCCTGCCAGAGTAAAATATTGATCACTTATATCATTGACGGCATATCGAGATGTAAATTCTACTGGGCGAGTGAGCTCATACCTACTTTCCTAATATTTTCAAGAAGCAAGGATGAAAAATAAAGCTTAATGATGAGATTGTGTGCTGAGCGTGAAGTACACCTAAGAGAATTTTTATTTATTTTAGTAGTGAGAGTTTGGTCATCATTGTAATTTTATCTTCTTTTGAGAGATAGCTATGACTAGTAAGTAGACAATTGTTCTTATTTTGACATTGAAGATTGTAGTATTAATTTATTATGATGAATAGAGTTTTGATTAGTGAATTATGGGCCCTACTGGTATTAGTCATTTGTCTATGACTTCTAAATACATGTTTGTTCGTCGGATTCCCGATTAATTCTGCTGCTAAAAATCGGGGCGTGACATTGTGCATGTTGGTTAGGCCTAACTTTTGTGTTTGAGTCGAGCAATCACACAAAGTTCTTCCCTTTTTGTCTTACCTCTTCTTCTCTCGAATTAAGCTGGCACTATCTTGAGCGTCTAAGAATTTACTTAAGGAACCTTTTTCTCGAGCTAACTCTTGTCTTTTGAAGTCATCTTAGTCTAGGTAAATAACGATCACAGTCTTCCACATTAAAACAAATAACCGAACTCCTAAAATCCGATCTTGAGCTTAATGGCATTGGCCAACAAATGCATTGGCCTCATCATTAACTATTGTAGACACACGTTTTTGACCTATAAGTCGGGTCTTTTTTTGTTCACACCGTTGATGTCCCAAAGTTTTCTATCATCTTTAAGTATTTCTTTGGCCCATCATGAGCCCAATTATCCTTGATTCCATTCTTACATTTGAGCCCATAAAAAAATTCACTCAAAACGTCAAAACTATGTGATTTGCCCCACCCATCAAATATCCTATCATTTCTAAGGCTCATAAATCCTTCATTTATTGCTACAATCTGGTATATCATAGTACCATTTTGTAGCCCTTCGAGTCTAGAATCCAACGCATAAACGGCAGGTAGATCAGACATATGTGGAGGGAGATATGATCAAAATGGTGGACCCTGCGTAGAGGGCCTGAACGCGGGCTGAGAGGTACCCGCGTTTTGAACACGGTCACGCAATAGGGCGTGTTCATGTTCACGCACATAGATCTATTTTTTTAGTTGTTTTGGACTTCTCTTTGATCCTAAAACCTATCTAAGGATTCTTAGTGTTGGATTAGGGTCCAAACACGTCACACTTATAGGGTGTTTGGTTACAGTTTTTTTTAAATTATTTCTAACTAAAAAATTATAGTGTGCCAATTTTTTACTAAAATTTTGAAATTGAAAAAAAACTGTTATTATTGTTTGGTAAAATTAGTATAATTTTTAAAACTTGTAAAGACATGTTTGGTAGACACTTTTCACTATTTTTTTTTTATAATAAAAGTGACGAGGAGGAGGGGTGCAGAGGGTCGCCGGGCAGTGGGGTGGGGGGGGTGGCGGGGGAGGAGGAGGGGGCACAACACAGGGGGGAGAGAGGGAGAAGGGGGCGGCGGTGGGGGGGGGGGGTGGCGGGCGGGGGAGGAGGAGGGGGCGCAGCGCACGGGGGGAGAGGAGAGAAGGAGGGGGCGCCGACAGGGGGAGGAGGAGGGGCGCGCGGGGGGTGGGAGGTGGGGGGCGGCGTAGGGGGGGAGAGGAGGAGGGCGCCGGTGGGGGAGGAGGAGGGGGCGCAGGGGGGGCGCACGGAGGAGGGGGAGAGAGGAGAAGGAGGGGCACCGAACGGGGGTGGAGGAGGAGGAGGGAGACGCAGGTAGGGGTGTTCATGGTTTAGTTATAAAAGATTTTTAAAAAATCAACCCAAACCAAATTCGGACCCAACCCGAACCAACCCATCGAAGTCCCTTGAAACTAAACCAACCAAACCGAAGTAAATTCGGGTTGGTTCGGTTTAACTTAAAATCAATGGGCCTTTAGATTCTCTTAGTCTTAAATAAGATTTAAGGACTTATTCTCTAATAAATTACTATCAAATAAGATTTGAAATGAAGTAATAAAATTAATGACTATATACCCTCTATATATATATTTTTACGTAATATATTGAATAAACTTGATAGATATATATAAATTAAAACGTATTATTGTAATTCGGTTAATCGGTTGGTTTGGTTTGGTTTGGTTTATAAAAGCTTAGAAAAAGAATCAAAAACTGAATTTTATTTTTTTTGGTTTGGGTTTGAAACAAACCAAATTTTTTCATGTTCAAACCGAACCAAACCAAACGATCGCTCGGTTCAGTTTGGTTTTTCGGTTTGAACCGAATAGTGAACATCCCTAGGCGTAGGGGGGCACGGCGCTGGGGGGGGGGGGAGGAGAAGGAGGGGGCACGGCGGGGGGGGGGGGGGGGGGGGGGGGGGGGGGGGCGCAGGGGGCGGGGAGGAGGAGGAGGAGGGGAGGGAGGCACAGGGAGGGGGGGGAGGATCGAGGAGGAGGGGACACAGTGGGTGGGGAGGGCGCCGGCGGGGGGGGGGGGGGGGAGGGAGGCGGAGGAGGCCGCGGGGGGGAGGGGGATGGGGCGCGGCGCAGGAGGGGGGAGGAGGAGGAGGGCGGCACGGGGAGGGGGGGGCAGACATGTGCACGAGAGTTTAAAAAAAAAAAATTGGTGAAGAGTTGTTTTTCTCAGAGAGTTTTAGATAGGTGGGATTCCTTCCCTAAAAAAAGATATGTCTTACCAAACGTGTGTTAGTGAACATCTTCTCTTTTTTAAAAAATTTTAGAGAAAAAAGAGGTAAAAAACTACAACCAAACACCCTATTATCTTCTATAACCTCTAGAACTCATCCAAAGTTGGATTTGGCTCTCAAGTTCAAGTTAAAATGGGATTCTTTCTCTAACTCGGGTTTAGACCTCTCTCTCCTATATATAAAGACATATCCTAGGGCTCTAACTCAAGGAGGAAGGATACCATCACGAAAAAAGATCTCGGGAGACTCTTCTCATCAAGTCCCAACACTGAGGAGAATGTGTTTTGGCGTTTTATCTTTTCTCTCATTTTCTTCAAGACAAGTAGAGATATTTCGTCATCCACAGCCCAAATCAAGCATCTTCATCCCGAGGTATTTTCATCAAAATTGTTCCTAGCTCTCAACATCAACTTCATCCTCGAACTGGAAGACACGATTGGTAGTTAGTTTGTGCTCAAAGTTACAGAATATTATTCTCTCATATCCTCCCAGACCAGCGGGATTATCGTGGCTTCTACAACCCAAACGACGGCTCATATATTCAAGAGGTCTTCATCAAAGTTGTTCCTCACGGCCTTCTCTACGACCTTCAACTCGAATCACATCAAACAGGGTAGTATTCATTTAGGTTTTATTCTTACATTATTTTCTACGTTTTATCTACTTACATACATACTAGATAAGTTGTTTCTATCCCTTTCTCTCTCTATCTCTATTTTAAATTTCTTCATGATATCATCTACCTACTCTTCATCCCATAGGGATTAAAAACAACACTCATGTACGTTCTCCCCTTGTTATTTAATGCTCTTTTCATGCTTTGAATAGATTCTACACTAACCAAGTTCTAATATGGTGTTTGTTTATGTTCCTCATCTTTGACAGGCATAAACAGAGTACACAAGCATGAGGCCCTGGCCATAAACTCCTATATATTCAAAGTACCTACATATTATCAAACCAGACCCATTAGGTAACACATTCCAAAGAATTCAATATTCAACCTTGCATGTCTTTTTTTTTTTTGCTATATTAAATCAATTGACTTAATTTTGAACTGTATAACAGGTTTTGAGTTTAAAATTTAAGACGCTCATTTAAATCTTATTTATTTATAATTAATTTTAAAAATATATTTAATAATCTTATTAAATTTGAGAATCGAATTCCTAATTTCCTGATACTTGCATGCCTTATGTTAACCTCTGGAGACACCTCCCTCCTCCTAGGTCGTTCTTTGCCTTCTGCATGGCTCGGTGATTAATATGGCTTTTCAACTTTGTCGCTACCGTATTAATAACACTTGACATGTAGGTATGTAACATAAGACATAAATGTGATAAAGAAAAATAGTTATTATAAGAAAGACTCTTAAATAACACTTGACATCTACGTATGTTCTTTAAGATTACAGTACTGGAAAAGTATAAATAAAGCGTCGTACGAACTCCTGTCCGAACGGCACAACCTAACATGCAGCGGTGCCGATCTTTGAGGAGTACTCTGCGGTCTGAAGGGTGGGGTGGAAGTAGTTGGACGTTGACCCTTGTTCGAAGTCCAAGGCTTTGACTGTTGTACGCCTGCAGGCTGCAGCTTCTGCACTAGCTAAGGTGCTTTCTCGAGCCAAGGTGGCTAAAGTTGTCAAATTAAATTAAAACAATAAATGTTTCTTCTATAATATTGTAAATTTAATATGTATTAGTTTAATCAGGGGCCGACCCACTTTGGGGGGTGGGGGGGGGGGGGCATGGCCTGGCTCCTCTAATAATTTTATCTCTTTTATATTTTAATAAAATAATAATTGATAAATTTAATAATTTATAATTTAACTTCTTTTTATTTTATTTTGTGCATTTCTTAATTCGACCCCTCTTATAATTAGTCATGTGTCCGTTCCTGAGTTAATCCATATGTATCACAAATGAAAAATAAAGGTTCAATTAAACTGAAAAAAAAACTTACAAATCTAACCAAATGATCAAATTAACCATGAACACGGCATCTTAGTATGGTATTATCTGTTAATCCAACCTCTGCCTGTCCATTTTGATAGTTATAATTCAAAGACATATGAGGGTAAGAACAAAAATATTCTTCATCCATATCTTGTCATGTTCATATATATGAATCACTCTTAAAAAAAGGGTTCATATGAATCACTCATTATCATGTTGCTGCACACATGAATATACAGCAAGTCATGTCACTCCATTCTTCACCATGTGGAGAGAGAGAGAGAGGAGAGAGAGCTGCAATGACAATGAGACAATATGGGGTGGGGGAGGGGAGATAGAAAGAAGTAGCCAAGGATAGAGAAGGGAAGGCCATGTGGGGGTGTTGGGGCTGGACAAAGGGTGCTTGGAGGAGGGGACAATAACCTATTGACTAGATGGAATGGAGTTGGATCTGATCTATATTACAATGAAAGATATGGGTGGAATTTGCATTAACAACCACAACATGTGGAGTATATGGGTGGCAAGAGACCAACCGCTTTGGCTTTGAGGTCCCCTCCTCCACCCTTCCAGCCCTTGTTAACACACCCTAGAGGGGAAGATGAGGCAGCTGTTTGATGGGCCCATGAAGGATGGGTGAGCATGTGATGTGTCTGTGTGTTTGCCCCTAGTGTCTAGTGATCTGTGTCCAATGGCCAGCCACACACATATATAGAAGTATACCTAGATAATTCTGGATTCATAACCTATACCCATCAGAGCATCTTCCCTGGAAGGTGTGTAGGAGAGAGTGATCAGATCAGAGTGACCAATTAGTGTTATTCTTAATTATAGCTAAGGGTGGGGAGGTGGGGGGTGATGGATGGGTTACAAACATGCCCCACTGGCACTAGGCAGAGTCCAACCTAGCTAATCCCCCCTCCCCCCACCCCTTCTTTTGCCTGCTTTCTCCTCTTTACATGCAGCTGGTAGGGTGTAATATATAACATAGTGATAAAGTTGCATGAAAGCAACCATGGATAACATACATTAATTAGCTTTTGGGAAAGCAGGGGTTATATATTGGTAGCAAGCAGCAGTACAGCTGCACTTTTGGAGGGTTTAATGTCATCTCTGAGGGGGTATGACCTTTAGAGGGAGGGGGCAATTGGGGAGGAGAGTTGGGCTGTTTGGGTGTTCAAAAGTTTTGCAGTCCCTCGTTTCATGTCCACCTTGATCCATTTAAGTTGACCCAAAAATAAGAAAATAGAACCGGGCTGGAGGTAAGCCCAACCAAATTGGAAGTGGGCTTGATGGGCTACATTTGGGCCGGCCCACTTAAGTGTATGGCACTGTGCTGTGGGTTGGATTTGATCCGGCCCACGGTCCCAAATGTCCATTTTTCGCTGTCACATGCACTCTCAACCTCCGCCCAATCGTATAGGTGCCGACGAATTTTTAATTGCGAGTTACGAATTAGCATTCAATAAGTGACTCGGTTAGTAAGACCTTCAATTTAAACCATATATATTGTGTTTGAAACAAGTTTGATTCAAGTTTAGAGGAAGATAGTCTCTCGCCGCTAGGCGGGTTGGACACAAGGGGTGCGGGGGGAGCAACGCCTCGAGTTCAATTCAGAGGCGGTGCTGGGTTGTTCAATGACGGATGCCACTGAACTATTAACCAAAAAAAAAAAATTAGAGGAAGATAAAAAATTGTACTTGAATAGGATGGACGGCACCCACCAAAGAAAAAAAGGGGTGATCCGCAATCCCTGATTTGGATTTGCTGATAAAAGATAGATTGAGAACATTGTTGATGGTGCATGAGAAAGCAAAGAACATAATGGGTTATAACATTAAAGGTTTAAAAATGTGGGTTTCCAAAAAGCTAGACCTATACCAAGAAATGATGTGCATGTATATGTGTCCTTAGTGATGCTATAACATATCATGAACCAATACTTCTTTTGCCAATCAAGGGTTCCAAGAAAAAAATCAAATTCTAGAGCCTACATCTAGTTGAGATAATGCCACCAAAATCTATTATTTTTCTTATCATGATTGCCATTGTCACTGTTATCATTATCATCTCCAAGTCTTATTCTTTTGTCATCAATATATAATTGGGATAGGATTTAAAATGTCAGAGCCCAAGATTTAAACAAGATTCTCTTGCCAATTGAGAGCAAAATGGTAGGTAACCTTTCAATTTTTGTGACAGATCCCGGTTATAGCTCGACAACATCAGATAAGGAATCCCCTTGAGATCAGTGTCAAAATATGTTTGATTATAAAGTGAATTCGGAAAATAGATCATTCCAGATATTATTGGAATAAGACATATTTCATACCTAATGGTTTATTTTACCACTTGACTTATTTTACTGCCAAACATCACTAGTTCAAAGACAGACCGTAGGTATCTTATTTTTTGTGGGGTGTCAAATTGCCACTTGTTGGGTCAAAGGTAAATTGCCGATTTCTATTGGGAGAAAATGATAATTAAATGATAATTCTCATGTTTCTATGATGACTTGAAACCTTATCTTGCTGCAAAATTAAGAGAAATGAATCCAACTTCACTTCTCTTTCATGTTCATTTTAGCTATTAGTCTCAAGACTAGGTCAATTTGTACGATAAAGTTAAGAAGCTTCTAATTAACTAGGAATAAATAAGGCATTGGTAAATGAGATCCAAGATAATGTACATGGGCCTCTTTAGATAACTTCAAATGATATATGGTGGGTTAGGGTTTGTCTGACTTACAAAAGTTTTGATGGGCCAACCTTTGGAGACTCGAGTCCAAAGCTCAAAAAAAAAAAAAAGAGAGACAATAATCTTATCGGGAATCCCTGCCCTGTGCTAACGAACCATATGATTGCTGCTTGCGTAATGCATATATATGCCATTCAAATTAGTGGCATAAAAAAGACACCATGCATATGCAACAGAAGTATAGAACAACAAATGGGAGCAACACATCCATGTTGGATATATACTGCAGGCTGCAACAAGTATTTAATTATATCTACATGGTTCCATTCCATATAACTGATCTATATTATATGAAACCTTTATGTGGGTCTACACAAGATCCGGAATAAATAATCATGTAGGGTTTGCTTTGCTTGCCTTGTGGAGGATGGCAGCTGCCGTGCGCTCCTCCCTCTCCTTCTTCAACTTTCTTCCCCTTGGAATATCTTGAGAGGGACAGGTGACCCTTCACATAGAAGGAAATAGAGAGAGAGAGAGAGAGTTAGAGAGAGAGAGAGAGAGAGAGAGACTGGTTGTTTGAGGTCAATTCAAAGATGACTGACTGGTTTAGAAGTAGAATCAGCATCTACTATATGGAGAATGAGCATCATCAAAAGATCAGCTTCTTATCTTAACCACTAAGGAGGTAAGTTCTAGAGATATCTTTGGTCTGAAAGTTCTCAATAATTGCTCACAAATCTACTATAACATGATGGGAAATAACAAGGTGATGCAGAGTTTATATATATATAATAATAGAATAATATATTGTAATTGAAAAGTAGTAAAAAGGTATTGACACTCAAAATATTCTATTTAATTCTCTGTGTATCACATCACTCCATATATTATATTTTTTTGCGGAGAGTGATCCACATATATTGTAGACGAGTTAATATAATATAAAATAACACTTATTACGACATCATAAGGTGTAGCGAGAGTCTCTCTTCATCTCTTATGTATTTACTAACATGTTCTTTGTTCCCTTAATTAAATTATGATATTAAAAAAATATCTTGACACTTGTTGCACTTCATGACATTGGATTATGCGGGCAAGCATTGCTTAATTATGCAATACACTACTTTCGTACTTTTTATTGGTTTTTTTATATTAATCTTTACAAATTTAGTTAATTACAAATTAGTCCCTCAAATTTAATTAATATCATATTAGTGTCTCAAAACTTTTAAAATTTTGTAGAAAAATTTCTCTAATAGGAACTAATATGTAAGATTTAGAGATTTGAGAGACAAATATGATAACGTTGAATTAATCTACAATCAGTTAAATTTGTAGGAATTAATATGTAGACAAACTTATTTATTTAATGAAAGAAATTATTGGCATTAAAAAAATAAATATGTCATTCTGGAGACGACCGCGAGGACCTGACCGGACCGGTAAGTTGGAACATGTCTGTTTGTGGGGTCGTCGCCCATGGAAGTCTCGGTCTCACCGCGTTGGCCACGACCCGGACGGCACGGATCGGGGTCCGGCGCGCCCCCCGACCGGAACAGCACACCAGAGAGGACGCCTAGCAGCTGTCGAACCGCCGGAGCAGCAGAAGGTAAGGTCATCCGCGAGTGAGGGGAACAAGACACCCGGGGCCGACATCGGCTGTGCCCTTACTTCGAGCATCTTTGTTTATATGTCATTTGCAAGTTATGCAAATGCAAAAAAGTCCTAATGTTGTTATATTCTGCTGCTGTATCCTTGAAAATTCGGAACATGAATTCGCTTAAACCACGGCTTTTGGACTCAGTTAATATTCAGCTCAATATATATATGTGAAAGGTAGGGATGCGCATGATTCGAGTCGGTCCGGTTCAATAATTATTTAGACAAATCGAAATCGATCTGAAGAGGTGGTCAAATCGAATTGAACTTGAACTGAAAAAGAAAAAAAACAGACATTTTATAGATGATCTTAGGTTTCAAACCCAAAATCTCCATGGTGAAAATGAGGTGCGCAATCAACTATGTCATAATTCTGTTGTAAAATAATACATAATATATTATTTTTATTATATATTCGGTTCAATCGTTTTGACAATGTAAAACCGAATTGAACTAAGGGGGTCCCCCAAATTGAATCGAAAGTATGGTTCAAATACGGCTACCAATGGATATTCGCTTTTTGACTTTTCGACCCGTTTCCGACTTTTCCGTATCCATTTTTTCGTTTTCGATTATTTTTCATTTTTTCATTTCCGTTTCTGATAAGATATAAATTTTATTTTATTTACAAAATATATTTCTTAAAATCTTATTTCTTAATATTAAACATTTTAGACTAAGTTTTAGTTTCTCCTTAATTTGTAAATAGAATCTAATTAACTTATCTCTCTCGTATATTTATTAGACCTATTATTAACAAAGACATCTCTTTAACCATTACTCTTAATGTTACATACATCTATCATTTGATCGTATAAAATGTTTCCTTCCGTTTCCGACCCGTTTCCGATTTTCTTATAAGAAATGGATGCGAAAAAGTGTCATTTTCGATTCCGACTCCGACCCGTTGGCTGCCCTAGGTTCAATTTTTCAATTTGGACCAAACTATGCACAGCTCTAGTGAAAAGAGTGAGAGGATAAACAAAAATATTCTTTTAATATTTTGGGGCACATTGTTAAATACAAAATATGGTTCGTTGAATCGACGAATCGTGCTAAATCGGTAATAATGTGGTATGGTACGGACGATATACTATACCAATTTAGTACAATTTTGTATTATTTTCTTCTTCGCCAACCTCTGCACTCGTCTCTACAGCAACATAGGCAGGAAGAGTTCCCTCACCTTGTGACGGGACAAGTTGTGTGTCGCAACTAGAGCAGAGGGTGCTGGGGAGCACAAGCCTCATGGTGAGTTGCGTCGGCTTCAGTGCCTCCCCTTTTGACAATGTCTTCGCCCCTATTTCTAACGAGGACACTCTCATTGCCATCTGCCGCACCTTCAAGTTCGGCATCAATTTCTTTGACACCTCCTTGTGCATGCCGCCACTCCTACCTCTCTCTCTCACATACACACATGTAGTATGTGGGATGACATGTACTATAGGGACACCGTGTCGGAGGCAGTGTTGGGAAAAGTGCTTGCGGGCAATGGAGTGAATACGTCATCTCCACCATGATATGTCGAGGGCTTCAACTTCAGTGTTTAGAGAGTCACCAGGATTAGGAGCGGCGGGAAGAGATGTCCCCTCTGCATCTCTCCCTCTATGTCGACTGATTTGATTCGACGTGTCTAAGATACAATACTTAGACACGATGTGGCATAGGTATATCGCACTGGTATGGTACGATTAAAGCCAACCTTGATACAACAGATTTAAGTTTACGTAAGTAAATTTATAACTTTGATGCATGTCGTTATCTGATTTTTTTCCTTGATTTTTATTGCATCAAGGTAAAAGTTTTAAGAAAAATAAATTATTTAATACAGATATTAAAGGGGGGAAAATATGAAAGTTTTTAAGCACAGTATTTATGATTTGCCATGTCGTTACAGATCACAACAGCACAATCGAGTATTCGAGTCGACTCATATCAGGAGAAGGTGAGCCCCTAACACCGCTTAGTATTAAATCCCAAAGCTTTTGTTCTTCATTATTTATTATATTATTTCTTTTATAATATCATACGGATCAATGCATATTAATACAGTATGTTTTACCCGCAAGGCGAAGCTTGAGTCGGTATTTGAAATTAATTTGAAACGATAAGGTTCAATTGGTTATGCTTCCAGAAGGGATTCTTATCCACACCATAAACGGCCACTTTAAATGTTCTTTATTAATATCGTTATATTAATTCCATTAATAACGATGGTTCACCGTCTCCATAAATAAGGTCTTAAAAAAAAAACTATCAAAATTTTACTTGCCATCGTGCCTTTTACGTTAGAGAGAGATTTACTGTACAAGTATATTAAATGCATTAAAATTAAGACGGCACTCATATAACATCTAATATGACGTCACGAGAACAACCACATAAGTAAGTAGAAAATAACAAACATCAGCGGCAGTCGGTAGGTGGTTGACGACGACGGATTAAAATGTTATAAAACTCTAAAAATACCCTATTCATGAGACATAAAATACAATTAATACCACATCTTACATGTGAAAACGGATCAAAACGTTATAAAACTCTAAAAATACATTGTTCATGGGACAAAATACAATACCTATATCAACTTCTTCATTTTGTTAGTACAAAATAAACTGTAGTGGTTAGGAACGATACATCTATTTACAATTTAAGACACGGAAAGAAGTTTGGTTGGTGGACGTGAAGAACTCGTAAGAACTGAAGAAGACATCAAAAGGGCCCTGATTTGGAGAATCGAAAAGAACTCTCTGATATCTAAGTTAGAACTCATTATATATAAAGGTCTTGAAAAAATTCTAATAGTAAAGTTTGAGTACGTCGTGTGGAAGGTTCCAATCCTCTTATATAGCTATTACTAGGGCTATTCATCAGCCAATCGTGAGATGTAGTTATGACCCCAATAGAAAGATTGTGACATGAGAGCCGTCCGAATTGTGGGGAGTGACCTCACCAAACTTTCGTTACGAAGAGTTATGCACTTCTAGGGGATGCAAAAATTGTCGTGACGAGAGCCACTATCACATCTAGAAACATATATAGTCGATGAATCCATGACGAGAAGGGCTCAAAGATCCGAGGACAACTGGCAAGACCCACACGCATATGTTTGGACAGATGTTTGCTCAGAGATCCTCGAGATATCTGAGGACGCACCGAAGGCGCGCAAGTGGATAGGAGGCCAAAATGAGCCATCTTTGGTCTGTGAATCTAGTAGACATGAAATAACCTCCTCATAAACAAACCCTTAAATACAATTGCCGCAGTAATCAAGTTTTTACTTATGTAAGTTTTATATGATTAATCTCTATATAATACATACAAAATAAAATACCTCTCAGGAAATCTTAGGTCTCATGACTCTCATCTATCCATGCCCCCCCCAAAAAAAACTCATCCATTTAGTTTTTTCTTTAAAAAATATATTTTCATATCAATCGACTATTAAGTAACAGTATTTTGTGCGTCAAGCAAAATATCACTAGTTCGAGGTATATTTGTATTATGTGGCAATTGTTTGGGGTATATAAACAAAAAGGGCCTCACTTTATTTGCGTCGCCGTAGTTGGTGCCTCGGTGTCGCCCGTGTGTAGCGGGGTTTTCGCCTACAAAACCCGGAGAGCAGGCAGCAGCGAGCATTGCGGGATCCCCCCTCTCTAAATTCTCTCTCTCTCTAAATCCTCCGACGAGGCGTCGCCCGCCGCATTCCATCGCCGCGACACCGCCAGCACACCTGCTCCCCCCGACCCCCCAGCCTCTCTCACCCTCTCCGCCGCGGAACCGTGTGCGGAGCCTTCGCGATCGGTTGGCCCGGAGAAGGCGGTCCCCGCTGGTATGGCCGGCGAGTCGTCCCACGGCGGCAAGGACAGCAACGACCCTTCCCGCCGTGCCTCTTCCGCTTCGGACGTCGACGCCGACAATCTCATGGTGAGCTGAACTCGTCGAGCACACTCCATTCCCCCCCCCCCCCCCCCCCCACCAGCGCTCCTTCTCGATCAACGGGGTTTTTGCTTTCCCGAGGATCAAATTATGCGACACCACAGTGATGAGAAAGAGGATCCTTGTTTTGGTTTCATGTTTTTGTTAAAAAATGTAAATGTGAGTATGTTATGGGTGGTGGTGGACCTGACGGAGATCTCTGTTGCAGACCCAGGTGTTGAATAGCAGGAGCGAGGAGTACCGGCTGCTTTTTCGTCTTCCGCAATCTGATGTAAGTGGTGCTTTGAAGTGGGGGGGGGGAGTTGAAACCTTTGTTTCCTTTTCGTGGTACTATTTTAGGTGCTTCGAATTATTTTTGCAATCCTGACATATCCAGCTCGTAACGATCCTGATATTAGATCGGGGTGTGCCAGAGTCTACTCTTCTGCATCATGCACAGATGATTTCCTTTTTAAATTTTGATTAGCAGATCACTAATTCGATAAGAAGGTTACTTTATGTCCGGTCTAAATTTCAGACTGTTCTTATGTTCTCGTATGTTATAGCAGTTCAGATGTTTAGTAATCAACTGTAACTCCTTCGCGTAGGACCATAGCACGTTTACACCTTTTTTTCTTGAAAAGGCATATAAAAGGAAGAAATTGTGTGTCAACATCCGGTAACTGAAGGAAACTGCCCCTACCACATGCTTACAACATTTAAGAATAATGTAACAACTGAAGCCTTTCAAGTATCCACCTGAAGCATGTTGAAAAGAAAGATCCACATCTTGGTCCAGGCTAGTAATGTGCTTTGGAGCTTGGGGATTCATAGCTTTGTTTAGTTTCCTTCTCCTTTTTGTCGTGGCATGCGACTATGTCGGTTGTGATATTTCAAAAGCAGGATTATTTTCATATCCAATATCAATTTATGTATTATTTCTCACTCAATACAACCAGCATATAGGAAGATGATTTCATTCGTCTTGAAATAAATATCTAACAGCATGTTTTATCCTTTCTTCATGGTCAAACAAATTTTTTATAAGTGTTTAACAGACAGATGATAGTAAAAATGATTGAGGAGGATCAATTGAGGTTTATTCTTCTATGTTCACTTCAGGTCGGCTACATGTATGCCCTGCCATGCCATTTGAGGACTAATTCAAACCTATATCTAGGGGGCCATTTGGCTTTTGTTCTTTTTCTAATTTTTATTTTTAGGTTTGATTGTTACCATGATCTAGAAAATTTTGATTCGGACCCAAAATCAGCCACACAAAAAAAAAACGTGTTTCACAAAAGCAAGGCCCACCTGTTGACAATCTTAGTAGTCACTTCCAAGGATTGCGTTTGTTATTTCTTCCACACCAGATGACTCACTATACAATAAATATAGTTAAAAAATATTCACATGCCATTTCTTAGATTGTTCTTTTAAACAAACAACATATCTATATTTGAGGTGGTTTGTCAAAGTTCATTGACACAAACTGTAGTCTGCACCTTCGTAATATAGACTGTTAATATATTGTCCTGGTAAGATGATATCTTATCTAACCTTCATGACACTTTTTGATATAGGAACTTGTTCAAGATTTTAATTGTGCACTCCACGAGAATTTTCTGATTCAGGTACTTGCTTCTCTCATGTTGATTTTTGTGTTTAAACCTTTTTGGATATGTTAACTTGGCACTGATGATAATGTTCTCTTTCATGAGTTAATTTAATCATGAGAAATTACTCAGACTTACCTTTTTTATTCACATGTTCATCAGGGTCACATGTACTTGTTTGTTCACCACATCTGCTTCTATGCCAACATTTTTGGGTTTGAGACAAAGGTATTACTCTTATTCATTATTTGACTAAAACCAAATATATTGATGGAACATGTTTATGCAAGCTCATCAGGTTTGCATGATTTACATCCATGTAACGTACACCCAATGATCACATGTTTATTTGTAGTAATTTTTAGAAGAGGCCCCTATATTCTTTCATATGCACCAAATGAATGTGTTAACTGTAGAAGGTTTTAGCAAATAGAGATGCCTTTTTGTGAATATGAAAGGATATAAGTTTCTTCCTCTATTTTTTTTCTAATGTGTACTACGACAAACATGCTGATCAACAGATGCTGATAAATACATTTTTATGCATCAGTCTCAAGTTGCATAACTTTTGACTCTTACATAATATGCAGAGTTGTAGATAACAGATGGGAGTTGACTTTTCTCAAGAGCATTATCTAGCAAGGGCAATGATGCAATCTAGGACTCATCAGACTAGAAATCTTTGCTTGTGATTCTTTCAAAGAATTCATCCAAGGGAAACCCTTTGTACTGGATGAACACTCGTTAGAAATTGGAGAACTTAATACTCCTGTCCAAACCATAGGCAATGAAGCCAATATTTTTACCCTGGAAAGGCAGATGGATTGGGGATGCTAGCCGAGAAGTAGCTAATGGCAGTGTCTTACCAGTGGCAAATGGTTAGAGATTGCTATCAAATTCCTGATGATGATGCTTTTTGGTATCCACAGGTAGGCAGAGCCTTGAAAATAATGAAGTTGATGATTTATGTTAGCATGCTCACATTTTTTGCAGTTCCCTCCTTTAGACAGAAAGTGATGACAGCTTTTTCTGAGATCTGAACAAGTGTTAATGTGTCCAAACAATATATGGGCTGATAGAGGAAAAGCAAGGAAATTTTTGAAATAGCTTGAGCATGGAACTTTACTTTACAATTGAAATGCATTGCAAAATGTGAGGACATAATGTCTTATGTGTTTTTTGTGGGTCTTTTGATGAAGACATTGCTTTTTGTGAAAATTTTGACGAAGTTGTTGCCATCTATTCTTCACCTGCCATATGAGCTGAGGTCTGTAGGGCTATTGAATCCTAAGCACGTTCTAGCTAGGGTCCAAACGACACATGGGGTGTGGAGTTTTTTTTTTTTCCCCTAGAAGCTAAAGACTTGAGGCAAAAGGATTTTGAGGTTTAGAGTCTTCCAAGCACATCATGGCTTGAATGTCACTACTGTCTTTTTCATATTCAACATTTTAAAGGTAAAATAGTGTTATGTTGTTTCTGCCTTATTAGTCATGTTCTAGTTTTAATAAATTTATTTAGTGGTTTGTTCTAACTCTGTGAATTTATGAGTATAGAAAACAATTGCTATTCATGAAATCACAATGGTACGGAAAGCAAAAACCGCGGGGATATTTCCCAATGCCATCGAGATAATGGTTGGGGAGAAAAAGGTATACCAGAAAAGAAGCTAATTTCCGGATTACCTATAATCTAAAAGTTTCATATTTTCCTCAAGTGAATGGAAGAAGTAAATAATTTGTTATACCTCTGATTTGTTGTACAATTCTTTGTGGTTGTTACCATCTTTGACCAATAAGAATGATATGTATGGTGCAGCATTTTTTTGGATCCTTTTTATCTCGCGATGAAGCTTATCGCCTCATTGTCGATGGATGGTCACAACATAGTAGTGATGCTAAGAAATTTCTTGATCCTCAGGTTCTATACATTTTTCTCTGTCTCTCTTATTTGTTCAGATGGTATATCTGATGTATATGTTTATGTTACTTACCTCAATCCTTTTCCGAGTAGCTTTCAATGCTGTCATATTCTTTGAAGATGGATGATACAACATTTATATTGAAGAAGAAATGTGAGCAAGGGAATATACAAGTTGAGAAGTGTAGCTCTCAAAAGAAACCCTGTACAAAAAAAGAACACACCAACCTGGTGTCATTCTCTCCCCCATACATTGCACACAACTAAAGACCTTATGATCAGATTTCTCTAACTGATCAGTTTGGATCAGAATTATCTGATCCAAAAATTCCTAGAGTATAGGTGTAGAATTGTCTATTCCATTATACATCCTGCCTGTTTAACGAATGAAATATTGACATACTCATTTCTCTTGAGGAGTTCTTTCAGGACAAAATATCTCACAATGAACCATGGTAGCTTGAGATTATACCTAGAAATATGCAAAGAACTAAAAGGTGGATGGTTCAGATTTTTCTGGTTGATTTGCACAGGAGGACATTCTTTTGAAGTTTGATTGGAATACTTCTCTTTCAGTGTGTTGCATATTTGTAAACTGCCTAGTAGAGGTTTCATTTGCCTGAACTATGGTTTGCCTATATCTCATGAAGATGTTTTTTTTCCCCTTAGGATTCCAAAACTGACAATAGTAGCCCAGATAACACTATTGTTACAGTAGAAAGTGTAAAAGACTCGAAACAGCCTGCAGATGATTTAAATTTTACAGACAGGTATTATTAACTTCTATGCTCTGAATTGGCATATTATTCCACCTGATGCTGATAAAAAATATGTTATTTTTCCTCGGACTAGTATGAATACCATACATATTAGTCTACCAGATGGGTTTTCAGAGATCCAGGCAAATGGAGTGGAGAGTCTCGGCAATGCATCTCTTGGAGTGTCATCCGTTTGGCAGATTGATGATGTTGATGCTCCCAAGGGTTAGTTATCTCATGAATTATGAAATGATCAATTTTTACATCTTGTTTTGCATTCAGTAACTCAAAATTTGAATTCCCAGTTCATTTGAATATCCTTTTAAATGATGCTGCAAAATTCTGATATAGTATTACACTAACATTTATTCACTTTATGAGAGCATCTGTAGATTCTGTACACTAGGTACTTTGATATATGTTGTTTTTTATTCACGTACAAGTGCTATCTAGTTTCTACCTTTTCTGTCTAGTATTGTAACTAGCGTCGAATATGTATGTCTTGGCATTTACTTGACAGTGCCAGAGCACTTCACACTGATTGCCGAGGCAAAATTTCCGGTAAGTTGAATTACATTATTGCTGAACTATATTTTTACTGTAACTTCATCTGATCCAGGTTGATTCATTTTTGTTGGCTTGTTTAGGTCGGTATAGAGGATTTCTTCCACTACTTATTCTCAGATGATGCCATTGACTTCTTTCAAACTTTCCGGAGAACCTGTGGGGATACGGGTAATTTCTTTAGCAATTCTGTCATGCTTTTCAGACTTGTGGTGGAGAAAGTTTAGTCCTTTCTTTATTACCCATCTAAGTTTTGTGTCCTTCAGGCTTTAAGTGCACTCCCTGGCGGCGGCATGAACAATTTGGACATGTTCGTGATTTGTCATTTGATCATCCAGTTAAAATACTTTTTGGTACTACTTTTCCTAGCATTTTATTGTTTTATCTTGGATTTTTCTTGTTTTTCTTTTTCCGTATTCCTATTTCATTCTGGGATGTGTTCTAACCATTGCTAGTTGCATTTGAGGTCCAAAATCTGGTCATTGTCAGGAAAGGCAGAAGTTTCGTGCCTATAGAGACAGGTGATCTCTATTACTCTATTGGCCTGTTTTAGCTTATAATGACATGCACTTTAGTCCATGAAGTATTTATATGCTTTCATCTTGCATTGTGGTAAGCATATCTGCTTGCATGCATAGAAAATTTGATTATCTATTAAGTAGTAGAATGATAGATGGTCAACAAGATCATCAAAGTTTTCTGATTGGTCAGATCTACTTGCTTATGTTCACTGGAAATCTGGATTAACCTCTTGTCGTTAAGTGCCTGGCTTTCCCTCTCTCTTAAGTAAGCATGGAGGTCTTCTCTTTGCATTTCAGCATGTGGGGTGTGTGGTTGTGCAAGCGGCATCTGCTGTTCAGTCTTGCCAGGCACGCAATTGCATGTGCACTTTTGATGTTGGGCTCAGGGTTGCTGCCCACTGCAGTGCTGACGTGGGTAGGGCAGATTAGAAGGGCAAGGACTGCAGGGCTGTCTGCAGTGCCTGCCTCCTCCCTATCATATGCATGTAGAGAAGCATGATTTGGAAATCATTTTCTCTTAACTTAGCCTTCTATAAACTCTGAAGATAATTGAATGGCTGAGCTATTGTGTAGTGGGTGCAGACAAACTTCCCTGCAACCACACTCTCTTTCTGTACATATGTCTTTACATGCTTGGGCATGGTAAAACAAGCTAGCCCCCGGGCTCATCCAACTTAGATGGCATTCCCCTTTAATTTAACCATTTCTTTTCCTGAGCCAATCCCCCAAAAGGGATGATGGTAAGAAGTATATGTGTTAAAATACCTGTGACAGTTCATAGTCAAATTTGTGTTGAATGTTTTTGTGAAAATTTATGTACATTTATGGAAGGTGTGTCAAACAAAGAAAAGAAAGGCGAAAGTAATAATAAAAAGGAAATTATGATGACCATTTTAGTCCTATCTTCTACTTATCAACTGTAAATTAATGATCAGAAGAGGGTGTAATTCGTGTAAAGTGAGCAGGCTCTGATTTTATCTGCATCCTGCATGTTGGTGCTTACACCTTTGGAAGATCCCTGAAGTTCTTCAGAGCAGCTTCCATCTTAGTCTTGCCTAATCTGCTGTGTCCGCATGGGGTTCCATGCATGATCTTTTCTCCATACAAACTGCACTTCTGCCTGCACTGAATCTCATTACATTTTTCCACACAAATATTGATCCTTTTCTGCTTTATTCCTCTATTTATCTTTGCACGGAGATTCTTGTTGTGAACATCTGTGTTTATTCTGCATAACATTTTTTTAGTATTTCTAGTGTTAATGTGTTGACTTTTGATTATATTGGCAGACGTCTAGTGATTGAGACATCACAGCAAATTAGTGATGTGCCTTTTGGGGATTACTTTCATGTTCAGGTGGGTTTTGGAAAATATTACCCATGATTTTGTGTTAAAAATGGGACACCTGTGATCTGCCTGATATGAGAATACAGTGTATGCTGAATATCTGTAAATCTCCTGAGGTGTAGTGCAGCCTTTGTTTTTCTTTTCCCTAATGTTTGTTGAAACTAATTTTGGTTAATATGAATATCTGTGCAGCCTTCATTTTTTTTCTTTCTTTTCTCTCATCCTACTTGGAAGTGATTTTCGCTAATCTGAATATCTGCTCGCAAGTATCCTGTTGCACTTTTGTTTATTGCTTTTGACACTTGATGGTTACAGATCAGGGCAAGAAATTATTTTGAAAAAGAACAAAAAACAAGAAAATGTTGGAAGAAGTCTCTAAATGTGGAAACCTCTAAATATATGAGTTCGATATATTTTTCTGTGTCCCTGATAGTGTAAATACTGGGATAATGTTAGACATAGTCTAGTGCCATCCACAAACTCAAAATTGCTCACAAGGTGTGAGCTTTTATCACTATGCTGGACACTTTAGCTCCTAAATTGCTAGGAAGTGTGGCTTTAGAACTTAATGAGATTTGGATTCAAGTGACATGTCCAGTGATAGGTCTTTAGAACCTTAATAACGATAAGTTTGCTTGTTTCCTAGTTCATTAATAAGTCATTTTCATGAATTAATCATCATTCACTAGCCAAAAAGATCAGTTGATTGCTTCACTGTCATCAGAGATCAGAAGGGTCAATTATTACTTCTGTTACTCCAAGAGCGTTGTTTTTGTTGCTCCAGGATTACTCAAATGGCCATAAATTTTCTCTTCGGAGAAGTCCAATGAAATTGCATTGCAGTTTCCAATCTTATCATGGCCTCAATCATGTAATGCTTAGAATTTGACCTTCTATTTTTGGTTTTTTTAAGTGGTTGGTACCACAATGTATTAAAGAAAAGAATGTACAAATATAGGCAGTGTACTCCAAAAAACAGCTCCCACCCCCATACAATTGAGAACCACACTAAGGTCGTGTGGAAACATCTAATCTCCCAACAAAACAATAAGAGAGGAAGTAGAGGAATCCACATATAGATGGTGACCACCCATTCCTTAACTAGATTTAACCTTCTATCTGTCACCCTCCCTTCACCCCTATCTTTAAAACAAGGCCAAAAAGGAAAAGGAAGAAAACCATCCTGCACTTGTTTTTTATGCATCAATAATTTTTGATACTTACAAAAGCAAAAGAAGGATGTGATTTTTCCTTTCTTTATAACATACGTTCAGATTGGTAATACTCATGCCAGTTGCTAATTGCAGTGAGAACTTGTTGTTCCGTTTTTATTCTGCTCTTCAAAAGAAGGATGTGATTTTTTCTATTCCCTTACAATGTATGCTCAGATTGGTAATACTCATGCCAGTTGCTAATTGCAGTGAGAACTTGTTGTTCACTTTTTATTCTGCTCTACCCACTCTTATTTTTGGCTCATCTGGTATTTGGGATAGGATCTCGCTGTATGGTGCAACTGAGAGGGGTTAATTCAAATTGGTAGATTTTTGGAGCCTTTTGCTCTACTGTAATACTATTAAATCATCTTTGTCTTAAGATAACACATCTCCATTAGGCATTGTCTCTCATTTATCAGTTTTTTTAGTAGATAACCCGTCATGCATCTGGTTATGGAAACTTTCCAGAGTTCTATTGAGTTGTCTGTCTGTTTATCTTATGGATATACTTGTGATTTTCTTTAATTTCCAATGTTGTATATTTATACTATCGTATGTCAGACATAAATTGGAGTGTAGACAACCTCAGATGCTAACTGTATGGTCTGAGGAGCATTTGTCATTGTCTTCCAGGGCCTTTGGGATGTGGAACAAGATGGCACTGAAGAAAGTAATTGTCATATGAAGGTGTATATAAATGTGGTCTTCTCCAGAAAGCTCTTGTGGAAAGGTACTGCTCTCTGTTTATGCTGAAGATAAGGCAGAAGTTGAGTTTCGCCAATTCAGTACCTATGCCTTTGTTTTTGTAATCTGAAATACATTTTACTTAGAAAATTGTCAGGGACTCTATTACTTCTTTGTATATTGAAAGATTCATCTCACATTTGTTTTAAATGTTACTAGGGGAACTATTAAAAGTTGCCATCTGAAATCTTGTTTAAAGTGGCTATTCAATATTCTGTTTTCTGACGCTAGCACAACCTTCTAGCATGCTTGCATTTTTTTTAATGTTGCTAATGGGTAAGACTTGGATTTAATATTTGCTTACTAATTGCAAACCTTGCTGCAGGGAAAATTGAACAATCAACACAAGAGGAATGCCGTGAGGTTTATGGAACTTGGATAAAGAATGTATTGTTCTGCATCTTCTGTGGCATTCCTTCTCTTTTTCTTCTTTGTCTACTTTGATGGTGACATTCCAATTTTGTCTACTTATTGGGATTTTGAAATGTTATTTTAGGCACGTGAACTGTTGAAGCAAAAAATAGGGGGAAAAGAACAAGGTTTGATGCCAACATGCTATTATCCCTTGTCAATGTTAAATTACTAAAAATAACCTTTGATTATAATATTGTGGATACCCTCCTGTAGACGAAGAAAAATTGTCACGATTATCCTTTTGCCACTGAAGAAGTACAATGCGTAAACTGTCCTACTACCCAGTACCCGTGGGGAAATATCTAAAACTCTAAAAGGAATATCGTTATGTCTTTTACTTAAAGAGGGTATCCAAGATAGTGTAATCTGGTGTACTAGAATTTTAATTGGGTAAATGTGTAGCGTCTCTTCTTTTTGATATTTTTTCAAAAATAGACTGTAAGTTATTGGAGTTTCATTTTTACTGTTTTCTGCATGTGTTCCATTGGCAGATGTTCCTTGTGCCCTAGATAGTGAAGCCAGTGATACGGGTGGTTTACCAAAGCTCGAAGGACCTTCAGAACATTCGCCCGTTATCATGTTTTCCAAAAGGATGCCTATGGCATTTCTTGATTTCAGGGATCTTTGTTCACAAATTGTGGGCCTATACAAGAAGCTCTTAGATCATCCACCTGTGTGGTATCCACTTTTAAAGAATCTTCCACATCTTTCTTCATGCATCTGAAAAGGCAACCTAATCCCCATCTGACTTTGGTTGTGGCGTTTGTGGTGCTCTCTTTTCTAATGCAGGTAATTGAAATACTTTTTCCATTTGAGGTTTCTTGCAAGTTGAATGTGGGATATAATTGGCATTTTGTTGTTGCATTCACCATGAGAAACGTAAAATTGGATTTGATTCAAGGAACTAGGATGTGGTGGGCTGAACCTGGCATTTAAATATGTGCTGCTTCTGCTGTGTTGGCTAATCAATTTAGAGCCAGTAGATAAACATAAGGTTCCTTTTACTTTTATGTTTCTGGATTGATGATACCTTTCCCTTTTTACAACTAAATTGAATCGAATTCCCGTGTCTGAACCCAATCGGGTATAAGCATGCCCTAATCCCGTCTGCAATAATACCTCAATATGCTATTTTTACTGCAACAGCTCACATTGCTCAGCACTTAGGCCAACATTTGTCAACTCATCTATTTCCATGAAAAGTTGTCTCGTAACTCCTATACAGTTCGTGATTCACCCTGCATGGCATGAATAATGAATACACTACGCACCCATAAATTCCACACTCTGAAACATAATTATTCATTCTGTTCCTCCCTTCCATAGAAACCTATACTTGTTAATTTTCTGTTTTTGGGAATACTGAGAGTAAACCTTCCCACTCAAGATTGAGCTTGAATCATCGCAATCCCAACAGCCCTTGCCTCTATGGTAATGGATAAGTACAATAACTAGGCACCCTTGTAGAGGAAAATTAGATTGCATTCACATTCACTATTGTATAGGGGATAAAGCTGTAGCTCTGTGAGGATAGCCATCTACAGACATCCTACGAAAGGACAGACTGGAAAATGCTGAGATGGTTTTCTAGATGACAGTTTCACATGAGTTGCCATCAAACAGCTTTCTTTATACTTACGTGAAGCTAGAGTCAGGGAAACCTGCTGACTCCACCTTCCATATTTCCGCATTCTGCCATTCTGACTGGGAAAATATTTAGTGCACACCATTTGGTGTGCACAAATTGTGCACACCAAATGGTGGTGTGCCACCTCAACCCCTTGTGGTTGAAAAAGTTGGGATGGGAGTATATTAAATGCCCCCCATCCCTTAGGTGGCACACCATCATTTGGTGTGCACTAAGTCCTCCTCTTCTGACTGATAGGGTGCTGCAAACTTGACTCTAGTCAACACGGCAAGAATGGACAGATGAGTAGAAGATTTGTCGACTGTTCAGAACATCTATGACAAATCAAATTTTATTCTTCTGAATTGTTAATCTCTATTACGAAGGCCCTGTGTTTTTGTTGCTGCATCCATGTATGTGTATATATATATAAATACGTATGTTCCATGTAATTTGAAGATGTGCTTATGGGTGATAAATTTCTATTTACTGGTTGCAGTTGATCATCATACTTCTACTAAGTAAATCCCCAAGAATTCATATAGTCTCGCAAGGGAACTATATCAACAGTCTTGGTGGTGAGAGGTCAGAGAGCATACGTTGGCTGGAAGAACGGGTGCACAACCTGAATCAAGAAATGCAATTGATGGAAGGCCGGTTGGAGAGGATGCGACATGAATACATGTTCTTGCGGACACATCTGCAGGATTTACACATGCTCAGAACTGAATCTTGAAACCCCCCCTCCCCCGAAGGTGGACGAATCCATCCTTCGTTGTACAAAAATAACTTGCTAAGTTTTATCATCTTTTGGAAAGAGAGTACTTGCTGGAGTTTTGGTGACCATGGTAGACATCGAAGGAAAGTTGAGTTTTCCGTCCCCAATTAAAAGTTCCTGACGGTAAACACCCTGGAAAAGGGGCTCTACCAGAAAAGCTTGCCTTGGCATCTGGTGCTTGCCGAGTCTTTTGAAGAGTGTGTGTACTGGCAACTTTCTGCCAAGGGTTTGTCCCTTGGTTTTGAAAATTAGTGTGCAACCACTCTATAGCATAAGCAGTTTAAACAAATGCGACATGTAAAGCTGCATCGAGCATGGACACACTGCAGCAGAAAGGTCGACTTGCTGACGAGTGAACAGAACTAAGCTTGCCCATCAGACAATGCCATCTGTGTTCAAATCAATTTTAACAGGTCAGGATGGTAGGGCATTTATACGAAAAAGTGCTTATATATATTGATTTAGAGAAAGCATATGATTTGATAGATATTAAGAAAGAAGTTACTCAAAGATATGTTGACTTGGTTCAAGATATGTATAAAGGTGTTATTATTAGTGTGATAACTATTATTGAAGAGATCTGTGCATTATCGGTCGTTATAAAAGTTCTGCATTAAGTCTCTGTCTCTTTACTCTGGTTATGGATGAAATAACAAAACAATTGCATGATGATATTTTTTATGTATGTTATTTGTAAATGATATTATATTAATTGATGAGTATTGATAGTTTAAATGTTAAGTTTAAAAGTTGGAGGTATGTTTTAGAATCTAAAAGATTTTAAAATTAGTAGATGCAAGTTAGAATTTATGCATATAATTGTAACAATGAGATAGTATTATAGGAAAACATGGTTCTAATTGATGAACAAAATAATCTTTAAGAGTAATATTTTTTGTTACTTAAGAGTATCATTCAAGGGAATAGAGATATTTATGACAATATTGCATATAGGACTAAAACATCGTGGTTAAAATAGAAAAGTGCATAAAAAATCCTGTGATCGTCATATACCCATGAAACTGAAAAGGGAAGTTTCATAAAATAGTTATGAGACCTATGGTGTGGAGTGTTAGATAGTATAAAAAGAATACATTAACAAAATATGTATAATAGAGATGAAGACGTTAAGATGATGTGTGATAGGATTAAGAAAGATAAGATTATAAATAAATATTTTATGAAGACTTGAAGATAATTTCAATTGATTGTAAAATGAGAGAAAATAAACTCCAATGATTTATATGTGCATTGTCACCTTAACTCGGTATTAAGTAAAAGACGTGATCAATCTTAGTAGATATTAGTAAAAAAAAATTGAAGACGGTCTAAAATAAGATGACACAATGTCATTAGAAAGAATATTGGTATTTAAATAAATATAAATATAACACTTGATAGAAATCTTCAAAGGAACAAGATTTATGTAGCCAACCTTAAATAATGGGATAAGAGTTTGATGATGATAAATGTTCGAAAGCAAACGGACCTTGTTCTAGACTTGGCTAATATAGGGGAACAAAATCCCAAAGAAGTTTCTTCTGGATGGTTGTCAGCACCTTTCTAATTAACGTTGATCAAAGTAGCTGTAAAAACTGCAATCTTATTTGCAGCAGATAATCCTGTCATCAACCTAAAATTTGCTGATTTTAGAGAAGGTTCGACTCCAAGCATTTGGGTAGCTTTCTCAGGCGGCTGTCAATATCGTCTTCTTGATCGATAGATTTCTTGTCCAATGCAAGACATGAGGTCCATGTAAAGTGGATGTCTGCAGTAATGACAAAAAGAGGGCAGAATCCCAAAAAAATATAGCAAAATTAGGTATCGTAATTTAGGTTTGTAGTTTAGCATACTAATGAAAGAACACATCACATGGATTCAGGAAATACATATACATCAGCTACAGCTACCTATGCACAGTGCCAGAAGGCAAAGCACCACATATATCGACTGGTGAACTCATCAGTCAATACAAGTGACTTTGTCCCTACTCTTTCATGGCTTTTGGCTCTATTTTACTGTTGAACAAAAAAAAAATGCACAAAAATTGAAAATCCCACGGGAGATCATGTAGAAAATTTAACTAATATTCCTTGGCCTTTCTCCGCAACTCGTTAAGCTCACTTTCGATCTCCATGTCTCGAAATGGGTAACTAGCATTTGAGCTGCTAACTGTAGTTCTACCAGCTGGAAGCTCTCCTTTCTGTTAACAGAAAAAGATAGAAACATTAGCCAACACTTTCGGATCATTTCAAACAAACACCAGCAAGCGTAACATACCCATTACAAGTAATAAGAATGCTAAATAGGTAGCTGGAAACTTTCTGCCAACAAATATATTTGACACATACTAGTAATACATACTTCTGACCTAGTGCAGGACCTTTGGAGAACAGACCCAGACAGCATGACTAGCGGTTGAGGTAACATGTACCAGGGAAGCCAGGTTTATTGGAAAAAGTAACAGATGCCAACCTCAAAAATTAGATGAACTTAACAGGTAAACCAACCAATGTGAATAAGCCAAAGTCACTTTTGTAGAAGAGTTTTAACATATGAGAGAGAGAGCTTGGTGCATAGAGTAGAATGGTAGTTAGGGCACGTCTCACAAATTCTGGAGGTACAGTGTGTTATTCTTTTCTTTCCATGGGGTTAGGGGAGGGGGTGATTTACGTGCAAGGGATGGCCCCTGTCACACCAGGGGAAGTGTCCTTGCCTACCATATAGAAAGAAAAAGAAATGAGAAGTTTGGAACTTTTTCTCATAAAGAACAGTCAACAATCTTTTTAGAAGTTTTTGGATTGTATAATGGAGAACAATAGGTACCAGTGAACTTCCTGACAGCTCTCTTTTCAAATTTGCAAGGTCATCATCCACAGATGAGCTCTCCAACAAAGCAAACTGCACAATGAAATGTGAACATTTTTTTTTGGTACGTAAGATGTGAAACTTGATTTATATATTTTATGGAACAAAAATGGGGGCGACCTGTGCAAGAGAACATACTTCCCTTCAAGATCATCAGAAGTTAACTGATTAAGAGCCTCTGCTTGGGATTCCATAGCCATAACTATTTAGAAAGAACAAGGTAACTTTAATTAGCAAGATCCAATTTAAATTTCTTTAACATATCATCCGCTGATAGATGAGACAAGGTGGCTGGGAATCTAGAAGAGCATAAAAAAATGACTACTAAATAGAACAAAATTGGCACCTTAAACGTTTCACATGAAAAATCAAAAGCAGAACAGAGAGTATCGAAACTCCATTGAATATTTGTATATCAGAATAGATTAATAACATAATGGAATAACATGGACCAAGAAATAAAATTCATCAAGAGCATAAGTCAAATAACAGGCAGTTAAGGATTCTGAACATTCCAGACCAGCCAGTGACACATTGTTTAATATTTGTCTTCAATAAACTTGAGTTTCTATTGGGTGTGGCACATTGATTGAGGGTTTGATTCAGTCAAGTTTTTATTGTATTGGACATATTGATTGCCTATGCCCTTCAATTCAGTCAAGTTTTTATTGCACTTAGATGCAGACAGACTATGATAATGGGCAAGTGAGTAGGTAGGCAGGCAGGCAGGATAGCGAGCATCAATTTTCAGTAGAAACATAATCTACAATAAACCCCAATCAATTTATGAAATCTCCCTTTGTTTTCAGATGAAAAAAGTTTCTTACTAGAACTACTTATTGTGATGGTCTCCAACACAGGGCAAGTAAGTAGAACAATTCAAATGACTCAATAAGGAGAATTCTTAAAATCACTGATACATACAGAAAAAATCAAGTTATGATTGCATTTTCTGCACAGTTGAAAGACTTCCTCCTGATTTTTTTTCCACATAGAAAAAGAGTGCTTTATTCAGATTTCTTACCCTTTTCCTCCATCTTCTCAAATGCTGAAAGTGCGCTACTCGTATTGACATTCCCCAACATCTCATTCACTTTAGTTGCAGTCCTACAGTGATCATTCCTCAACAATTTATTGCCAAATATTTGGAGAAAAAGCAGACAATTTAAAACTGTCATCAGATAAATGCGATAAAAGAAAAGACCTTGCAGACTGTGCACGAGCCTTAAGAGTATCTTTCTTTGACTTTGCTTCTTGCATCTTGCTCTCCAAAAGCTAGAAATACAGGTATAGAAAGCAATTACTGGTATATAATGTTTCACCACCTGTTACTAATCTATGGCATAATAATTCAAAGCATAAAAACCAAACTGAGGAGAACCACTAGTGTCATAATTGTAATTTAGGAATTAACTTGACGAAAAGGAACAGCCTGAGCTTCAAATGATGAGGCTATGCAGATCATGAGTTATATGAGGTGCTAATTCTGCTCCTCCCCAGTACTTCAGCACATGGTATGAAGTAGTATAAGAAGAATCTTGCAAGTTTACATTTCCCGACCTCATTTCTAAAACTAATGTTGTATCCTGTCAAAGCCGGTTGCATCTAGAAAACAATACTCCACATCCTCAGAACTCCGTCCACTTAGAATGCAAAAAGTAGCACAGATGCTGAGCCATTTGCTTATCTTTAATCAGGCACCCTGCACTCTCTAGTTGGATAAATACTGGGCCATATGTTGATCAAGTGACTATTTACCTTCCCCACCCCCCTACCGTTCATTTTTTAGATGAACACATTTACAATCATGGCCTCAGTGCTGCTAATCTTTGTCGTACAAATGAATCAAAAAGATCTTTTTCCACATTCAACCACTATGGCATATGTACAAATGAATTAAGATTGTGTTTTCTCCCTTTTCTAGTAGAAGCAATAGCCTTCAAAGACAATGAGCCATTCTGCGGCATGAGAAATTCATCAAACAAAAGAAACACACATTAATCCAGTGTGATGTTCGTACAGCCAGATACTGCATAGAACATAGAAGTGAATGTGCACATTGTTCCCATTTAAATTATATGCAGATTATATGATGAATTGTGTCTTCAAGGATAAAAACAGAAGTTTTTGCAGGAGATCAATTTCAATCTACCATCCTCCACAGAAAAAACTCACCCGAGTATTGGAAACAAGATTTTCAACCACGCCCTTTTGCTGATCAAGCTGAGACTTCAGGGAACTTGCATTGTCCTGAGAGGTAGGAAAAGGGGGTTGGGGGGGGGGGGGGATGGTTAGTGGAGTAATACTTAAGTAGCTACCTAAAGCTGCTACTTCAAGAGCAAAAAGAGTTCAACAAGATGGTCTTATGTCACTTCACGTGCTCCAAAGGTAATAAGTATGATAGACAGCACCATGACGTTTTATCTCCGGAAACACGGTCCAACCCAAGATGAAATATACTTACAGCATAAGATTTACGTCTTTTTAAGGCTTCACGGGCAAGATCCTCATCTCCTTTGGAAAGAGCCAATTGTGCTCTACGGTACCTATAGAGAAGAGAAAATTACATAAAGTACAGATGTAAAGATATAATTAACTTTGTAATGTGGGCTCAACATAGAAATTCTTTACCAATCATCTGAAGCTTGTTGTGCAGCTTTATATTTGTTTTCCAAACGCTTCTGTGATGCTAAAACCTTGGGAGAGGAGAAAGCTGTTAAAAGTTTTGTTCATGTAATGGAGTACAACAAAGATTACTTATGCCACTAAGCCCATGGTAGATCAACAATGATCAGATCTGGTAAAAAATGCAACCAAGAAGAAAGTTAGAAGCCATAGTTTATCCACTCAAAGATAGAACTAAGGGATCAACTTAAACAATTGAGTGTCCATTTTGATCACATGAATATAACCTATGACACTAAGAGCACTGAGCCCTAAGCCACTACGCTGGGTCCTCGTCAGTCAAAAAAAAAAAAAAAAAGAGAAGACAACTTGATCCAACAGTCATCTATTTCACTTGTCAACACAGTGATTCAAATGGCTCTCACAACCATGACTTACTTGCATAGGTCCTGAATTGCATAGACTAGCCTGCAACCCCTAAAGGGCCTAAACCGCCTGCCAATCATGGATTCATGGGGGGTTCGAGTACATGTCCTATATCTCTAAGGCAAGCTTTGAACTGAAATTTAAAAGAGCCAAGCCATAAGAACTTCTTTACACAGTCTGAATACAAGAAATCTTGGGATTTGCAAGAAATTTGGCTCATGTGCATGTGGGTCTGGTGGACATTGTCCACCTGGTGACTATGACCTTATAGACCTCATAAGTTTCCATGTTGGAAGTTTCAGCATTTTCATGGCCCTTAACTAGGCCATGTCAAATTGGATAGGATGTCGCCCAACTATCAGATGTGCACATATGAATGTTGATGGACCATAAGCATTCCATCCACACATCAATCCTTGTGTTTATCGGATATAGACTCTTTATTGTACAGCTCCATAATCCAAAAGTTGAAAATTACAATCAAACGTCACAAGCAGTTGAGAAAAGAAGGTACCTGCGCTGTTGCCTGGCGCATCTTCGTCAAGTCATCATTCATTTCAAGCACAGCTTGCTCCAGAATCTTTTCAGGGTCTTCTACAGAACTTAATATTGAATTTGCATATGACTTGGCAAAAGCACAATAATAAATACGATCATCAGACTATAGTTTGAAATAAATGTTACATTGCATTCACATAGAACTACTATTTAATCATTTTTCCACAAATTTACTCACCCTAATTACTCTAGCAAGCCTATCAAACAAGTTCATCTGGGCCCCAAGTGCCCCCCCACCATGTCCGCCGCATTTCAATCTGTTGGGATTGGATATTTTGATCCTTAAAGATCCAACTACCAAACAAGTAAACAACCACAAAACGCAGTGAGCCATCAGTGATATCAAATAGGTCTTTCATTCTAATTCATTCTAACGCTAAGACATAAACCAGTCCCCATCACACAGGTATAGCAACACTAGATTTTTCAAATCCAGCGAGGCATAATTATCCTACTGACCAGGAATAAACACAAAAAGGCACGGTGAAACACGTACATCACTGTAGAGACGGGCAATATCAAACACAAAGGTAATTCAACACATTGTTCCTTTTCCTTACACAAAGTACTTCGCTTTTCTTTCACAAACCACTAGAGGCATTGGAATTTCCCAGCAAATGCAAGCAAAGCAAGCGGCAAAAAGGAAATTGAAGAGCGAGTACCAAAAGGGTCCAAGAAAGCCACAAGGAAATGAAAAATCGCACACCTCCGCCATTGAAAAAGGAGGTCTTGAGGGATGCGCTGCCAACGAGGAGCCTCCTGGACGGAGCCAGGAAAGGAGGCGGCGCCGCCAGCGAAGGCCTCAAAGTGAGTCCAGTGGCAGGAGCCTTCATCGCCATCTCCGGCGAGCTTTCAAGACCCTCCAAACAGCGGCGAGGAGCACTACCAGGCGCTGGGTCGCCGCGAGAAGGATTCGCGGTGGAGAAGGGAGATAGAAAGAAGTGGTCTGTGTTTTCGTTGCAGACCGCCCCCCGCGGCTCGCGCCCGGCTTCTTCCCAGGGAGAACGGAGACAGGGCCTTCGGATCCAGATTCCAGAAAAGATCACGACCGTCCAAATCTTTGCAACCGATTTGTCTGACGCCCACAAACGCAAAGAATTTGTGCATATACCCCTCCGTAAGTTTTCTACTAATATAATATTTTTCAATTTTGGTGCTGCCAATCTGCCACATGACTGCACTAGAACACTTCTAACTATTTCTATCTAATTTTTTTATATTAAAATATAGTAATACTGCTGGACAGTTCTTCATTTTTCAAAAATTTTCCTTTATTTTTAAAACCTTCCAAATATATAAAAGATATAAGGAAAGACAGGATATGAGACTGAGAACTTTCTTCTGTTTACCTTTCCGATCTATACTATCTATATTATTTATATTATACTAATAATTCTTAGTTTTAGAAAGTACAGGAGACGGTATAAAAAATCTTATTTTCGCCTAAATTTTCTCTCTCACCTCTTTTCTTTATTGGGAAATTAATATCCGGTCTAAATTAATAAGGTTAATTAATTTACAATCCGAAGACCAAAAAATAATTTAGATCTCTTTGACTGTTAACTTTCTATTTTAAATCCAACATCTTCACGCCGCCCTTGGTTAAGTTTTTTAAAACCCCAAAATACCATCTTAATTGGACCATAAATCTGTTGGCCCATTAGATCTTATGTAACTGTGTTCATATGGTGTCTATTTGTATTAAAATTTCAACCATAGGCTAATGTAATAGTTTTATAAATTATGGTGATTTTATTTTAATTTTTAGATTTTATTTTATACTATATGAAAAATCACCCAGAAATTAGTTGTGTCGGCTTAATCTCAAAATTCGTACGTCAACAAATTCAGATATTTATATTTCTGATACCACCATATTTTTCTAAAAATTATGGTGTTCTCAGATTTCAATTTCGTTATAAATTTTTCGATGTCGCCTTGTCGGAGTGCGTACCTCTGTTACTATATTGAGATAACGTTATTAACACTAATTAATTCTAAATTTTAATTATTTCAATCTAATTATAATATTAATATATAATAACCACATTATTTATATTTTTCCAACAATTAAATTTTTCGAGACGTTACATAAACATTAAAGATAAAAGATCGAAAATTTAAAACTAGGACTTAGAATTAAAAGGAATGACAAGCCAGGTAATATTTATTAATTAAGTAGGGTATTTCTGATATTCTCATAACCAAGTTTCACAGCTTCCATCTATTTTGGATTGAAAATTAAAATTAGGTCAAAAAAGGACCAAATATTTATATTTCTAAACGCGTGGGCTAAAAATTAACTCACCTACTCTAAAATGGATCGGGAATCAAATTCCGTTCTTTATTAGGTCGTGACAGCACATGACACATTTTTTTGCCGCCTAAGTCCGCCTCCCACCTTCACTCTTATATCTGTCTTTTTTTTTGTAACAAAGAAATCCCGCCCGTGTGGTTTTATGGGCTGGATTGGTGTTCATGAATTTCAAGATCAGGATTTAGCAGCTCCTACTTTCCGTGTACCCATATTGTTCTTACCTCACTTGACTAAGGGTGTCAATTGGGCCGGGCCGGCCCGGAGGCCCGGAAGCCCGGCCCGGTTTTAACCGGGCTTGGGCCGGAAAAATGAGCCCGCTAAAAGTTTTTGGCCCAGTCCGGCCCGGCCCGGAAAAAAATAGGACCGGCCGGCCCGGTCGGCCCGAAAAATATAAATATTTTTTATGTTAAATATAAAATTTATATTTAAAAGAGAATTATATTTATTTTTTTCACAATAAATCTACTCCAAATATAATCTTTTATAAATTAAAGCTATGCACCCAATTTTTCATTTAAAAAACATTTAAACATTTATGATACATAACAAAACCGTCCAAAATTTTCTAAAAATTGATGGCAAAATGAGTTAGAGTAGATATATTATATATTATATAAATAAAAATAATATTTTTGGGCCGGGCCGGGCCATGCTTTTCGGGCTTTTTTCGGGCCTGGGCTGGGCCCGGGCCGGCTTTTAAAAAACTGGGCCTGGGCCGGGCCCGGGCCGACTTTTAGAAAACCGGGCCTGGGCCGGGCCTAGCAAGGCCCGGTCCAGGCCCGGCCCATTGACACCCTTACACTTGACCGAAAAAATTCATTATCTACACACCTCGAGAATTACATATAAATCAAGTAACCCCCCCCCCCCCCCCCCCCCCCCCCCAAGAAATATGTCTGCTTTTGCTGCTTTTATTTGAATTTTTCTGAATTACTTTGTGAAGTTTCACCGAGGCAACGTTCATATTTCTACGGAAAATTGAACAGGCGGCGGCGATGCGGAAAATTGACGTTTCTGTTTTCAACGTGAGTGTTTTCTTTTTTTCTTCTTCTTCTTCTTCTTCTTCTTCTTCTTCTCTCTCTCTCTCTCTCTCTCTCTCATCTCTCTCTCTCTCTCTCTCTCCTCTCTCTCTCTCCTCTCTCTCTCTCTCAACTGTGCTTTTCAGGAAGATAGCTGGGCGATGCGGAGTACTCCTCCATCGTCACTGTCTCCCCGCTGCTCCTCATCGATGCGGAGACCTTCGCCGCCTTCTACTACGGCGCCGACGTCGCCATCACCCCCTTCAACGTTGCGCCACTCTGCATCGCCGCCGAGCTGTTGGAGATGGCGGAGGACGAGACTAGCGGCTAGAGCCTGGTAGGGTGGAAGGATTATGGGCGAGCCTATTGTATGTGCACATAACAATATAAATTTATACTTTGCATGTTTGTGTTCCTTATTGGGTACTACATAGAGTCATAGACACATATATAATTTATACTTTTCTGAGATCTTCTTCTTCTTGCAGCTTTGGTAATGGTGAATGGACCCCTGCTTCAAGAGTAGGCTACAATGTTTGAGATATCATGGTTCGTTCCATTGTACGGGTCTCTCTCTCTCTCTCTCTCTCTCTCTCTTACACACACACACACCCCTTTCGCTCGAGTGTCCATGGATCGAATCATACTGTACTGTGTTTCTCTTTCCATACAAAGAAGCCTGCAGCATACAGCGCTAGAAGAAATGTTAAGAGGTGAATCGTGGCCAGTTTCCCTTGACAAGTGCAGGTCTATCCCGGCAGATGGGCTGCAGTTTTAGCATACCTCGACAACCCCGACATGTGGAACTTGCTATCGCAGTTGCTGGATATTTGGTACTTGGGCGAAGAACACTACCTGAGGGTCTACGACGCCGATATACCCAACCCCGCTAAAGAGCTAAAGAACTGCCTCCCCCAGGAGACCTCCTCTGCGGTAGGCCATCGTCTATACTTACCAATCAGAACTATGTAGTGCTATCTTAGTAATCCCACATGACCCATATATCATATAGACTTTTGGCTGGGCATGCATGCTTCTAGTAGTTCCCCGGCACCGATGCCAGCAATGACTCCGGCAACCACAATGGCCAGCAATGAAGAATTTAAGAATTCTTTCTTTTTAACTTCTCCCAACTAGGTTTCCCTTTTGTTAAGTACAAAAAGTATACATTAATGTGGTTAATTGCATGGTACTAGACAGTTAACAAGATAACGTAAAAAAAAAGTTATTTAAACTTAATTATGTCTTTAATTCATTAGTATTATGAAAATACTTTTAATAAATCAATAAATTTTCTCTATTTCACTGTGCCTGTAAAATATAAATGTTATTGTGCAATGCATGTTATGGCAATGTATGTTACTGAAGCTACCTAGCTCCAACAAGTTTATAATCTCTATCCTCACAACCAAAAATTGTCCGATTATTTCAATTGTAAAGATGCACAAATGTTAATGTTTCTTGAATATTATGTATATATAATAATATATGTTTACTACAAATTATATGTTAATGTTTCTTGAATATGTTGTATATATAATAATTACGCATATCTTTGTGAGGAGAAAATTATATACTTGAAACATATATATGTTTAAATCTTTTCTATCATATTATAGAACTAACATCACTTCGTTGAAGATGACTAAGTACTTTAGACTCAATCGTTGAGAAGATCTATCTGGTGAATATGTTAAAAAAGATGAAGAAGATTAAAGTTAAAAAAGAATATGTTAAAAAATGACAATTTATCTTATGTTTATAGCTTTAATTATTTATAGACTTACCTTTTATGAGATAGACCACTTTTTCATATGGAATTTTAATTTATTGAAGATATTTAACTTAACACTATTATATTTCTTATGAATCTTATGATATTTTTAAATATGTTGTTCTTTTTTTAATTATTTTCATCTTTTTAAAAAAATGTACATAAAATGTTGTAAAATATTTGTAGAATAAGTTAAAAAAATACATAAATTTTTAGATATATAAATAGATAAAAATATTTAAATTTAAAAACTTCCTGTGCATCGCACGGGCTTAGAACTAGTTTAATATTATTATGAGCAATGTTGGCCGGGCGATTTGGTTGTGCCGCATCGTGCCTAGTAAAAGTCGATATCAGATACGATCGGCATATTTCTCCCCTCATACACCGCTCTTCTTCCCTCTTTCTCTCTCCAATTTTGCCGCCACACTGTAGGGAGAAGGCCCTGCTGTCACTGCCACGCAGCACCACTGAAGCCCTCGCCACCTTTGCCGCTGCACCACTCTCACCACTTGCTGCCGCAGAGGGGGAAGGTTCGATCGAAGAGGAGGAGGTGACAGAGGGGAGGGAGGGGGCAGGGGGGGGGGTTGGACCCAAGAGGGGGGGGGGTGAGATGATGGGGGTGGTGGGGGGGGAGGAGACAGAGGAGGGGAAATGTTGGACGGAGGAGGGGGGCGAGATGGGGGGGGGAGGAGACAGAGGAGGGGAAATGTTGACGGAGGAGGGGGGCGAGATGGGGGGGGAGGAGACAGAGGGGAGGAAGGAGTCTTTTGGGGGGGGGAGGGCACTAGATGGAGGAGGGGGAGAGACGGTGGGGGGAGGAGACAAACGGAGGGGAGGGAGAGCTCGGGGTGTTGGGGGGGGGGGGGGGGGGGGGTTGGATAGAGGAAGGGGGGAGGGGGACATAAGGAGAGAGGGGGTTGGGGAGATGAGACGGAGGAGGGGGTGAGGGTGGCGAAACGAGACGGAGGAGGGGCCATGGCTGTACATGGTGTATTGTACCGTCCCAAAAAAAATTCGAGTCGACGCGGTACATCGGTACGACAATACCTGATTATGAGATATAAAAATATCTCTGAATATTCTCAAATGTTGTAGCTGTACATTTCTGATTCCTCTATCTTAAAAAAATGGCATGAAAATTTTGAATAATTGTAAATAAAAACTAAAAACACAACTTGTATTAAACTTAAAGGGCAGACTCATAATTTCAGCAATTTAAACTGTACTGGGATCACGGTGAGAATCTTAAGATCAAAGTTTGTCGAACCGAATATATTAGATTTTCTATGATACGATAAGAATTGGAGCAGATCGATACGATACACTTTAATTAAGTCTAATTTACTTTTAAATTTAATAATAAAATAAATAATAAAATTATAGTATCGAACTGAACATACCTATATATTGTATTTCTTCAAATATGATGCGTTACATATATACTACATGTATTAGTATGAATGTATGATGTACACACGTATTTGAATTGTTGCATCCATAAGTATTTTCGGTAACAAATGAAAGATACGAGTATGGAAATTATAGGGATGTATATACATGAAAGAGTATGGAAATATAGGGATGTATATACATGAAAGATAGGAGTATATACATATGTAAATATGTCAAACTATAGGAATATATGGAGAAAAAGCCTTACATACATTGGTGATTGGTCCAGCATTCTAGGGTCATCCACAACATACTGAGCCAAAACTTTCTAGAAAAGTGTAAGTCCATAATTTTATGATATGTCCAACTAAGCATGACCCACATTTTTAGTACACAAACTCAGCCCAACAAATGATGGCCCACTTTAATATATAAGAGAAATGAATGATTGATACCTGGCTAATACCTATCTTTATATGTAAATAGAATATATTAAAGAAATATTTGTCTTTGACGTATATAAAATCGTTTTCAATATATAATAATTCCTGATGTGTGGCATAAGCTCAGTATGTGCATTTCTATCAAAAACATATATAAAAAAGGAAAAAATTCATGTTAATATTTATGTTTTTAAAAAGAGAAATGTTTTGTGCACGGCTCACGTGGGGCCCACACGCGGCCGACCAATCAGGTCGGCTGCGCGGTGGTTCCACGTCGGCTTTTTACCCGGGCGGCCGGGTAAAAAGTATTTCTCTTTAAAAAAAGGCTACTAACTTTGTCCTCACCGCCACGACAGCGTGGCGGCGCCGCACCCACCAGTTTTGTTGGCCTTCCACGTGTAGCAACGCCACTGGCCAACTGATCCGGCGACCGGATAGCGGAGGATTCCCCCGTATGGGCCGGAAAAGGGGAAAAAACAGAGGAACCGGGAAACGTCACAGCCTAGAACGACGACGACGGTGCCCGCCGCCATGGCTCTGCTCATTCGGCAGCCGCCCTCCGCCTCTACCCCCACCGACACGGCGTCCCACGGCTGTCACCGGGACGCACGAAGATGCCCCTCTTGCCTGGCTCTGCCGCCGCTTCTTCCTCGGAGATGGCCTGCCGGCTGGGGGAGGAGGAGCGGCAGCAACCGCAGCAGCGCGATCGTAATGGCGACTCTCGCGGCGGAGGAAGGGCAGCTGGAACGGCCGCGGTGGGCTGGGGAGACGCCCCTCTCCCGCCTGGTGGGGGCTCTCATCTCTTTCAAACCCCTATATTTCCTCATGAAGATGGCGGCCAGGGAGCTCATCATCAGGTGGGTTCCCTCTCCTTTGCCCTCGCTTGCTGCACAATCTCTCTCTCTCTCTAAAAGTTCTAATTTGGTCGTTTGTTTGCTTGTTCTGGTGGCGATATGTTTGGTTTTCCTTTCGTCTAAGCAGCACGGCAGAGAAGTCCAACGTTCCATGGCGCGCCATGGCCAATGAGATCCTGGAATCGGATGTTTACAAGGAGATGGAAAGAATCCAAAACACCTCCCTCGTTTACCCCGACTGTGAGTCCTTGTGCCTTCTTCTCTCCTTTCAACCCCTTTTGGCGTTGCTTGTCCTGTTGAACGCTGTAAATTTGGTTTAGTAAGGAGACCACGTTCCTATGAAACAAAAACCTTTCCTTTCAGTTGATGCATAGCGACATGACATGATGTCGTCTCCTTGGAGTTCATTTCTGTTGTCGAGTTTCTGACAAGTGAAGAAGAATTCAGAGAAGTGCTATAAAAACAGTCCGTAGCAAAACGTTGGGTGGAGAATAGATTGTGCATGCTTTGAAGGGATCATCCACGCAGACAAACAATGAATTGGTTGGTTCACTGGAAATGAGATTAGCTGAAAGTGAAATCTGGGAGACTTTGGGAAATTTGGAACCTTATCTACCTTTGACATTTGATGCCTGAAGGAAAGTAGTGCAGGTTCTCCAGCCAACGACATGAACTTGTGCATGGAGTGGGCACAGGAGTGATGACTCGGAAATTTGAACAAGATGGGAGAAGAGTAAGAATTTGAATTTTTTTTCTTTGGAGAGAGTTAGGATAGGGGGAGCAAAAACGCTTTGAGTGGGATCATGGCAAGAAGAGTGAACTACTTTCTAAGGCATGCAAAGTCCAAATGCTCTGTAGAAGATCTTAGTAAAAGTTTGAATTTGAACTTTAAGGTAGGTCCTGTTCCGTTTTGGCATTTTCTTGGAAAGATTGGAGATGTTTTTCTCAGTTTTCTTGTTGCTGTCAGTTTATATTTTATATTCTTGTGTTTTATATATTAGAATAATGAATTGATGCTCTATCTACTTTATACGCAGATTATCTAAAGCCATTCCACGCATATGAAGAGGGCAACCTCTCTTGGCTGGTAAAATTCACTATCCAATAAAGCTTCCAAGGACTGCTTCATGGCGAATGAATTGGTTGTTTCCCCTTCTTTTTGGTAGTATGTTGGTTTCCACCACATTGTCTGTGCCCTTTACTGTATCTTACACTAGGTCATCAGATAAGAAATCAATGGAATGTTTCAAGGCCCACATTGAAATGCAACAAAATGATTTGTCAATTGAAAAAAAAAACTGGTCATCACTGCATATGCTCTCCATGTTATCACTGTTCTCATGTTACGTAGAAATCTTCCAAGGAAAACATAAGACACGATGTTTCAATGGCAGGCTGCCGCAGAAGCAGAAGCTGCAACAATGGCAATTGCAAAAAGGGCAGTTCCAGATGCTTCAATTGATGAGGCAAATAGGATTGTGCGTGGGAAGTGGCTTCATGCAATTGAACAACACATCCAACAGTATTCAGGAAACCATGCCATCAATGACATTTTGGACATTGGCTGTTCCATAGGCTTCAGCACACGCTGTCTTGCTGGGAAGTATCCATCTGCAAAACTCACAGTAAGTTGGGAATGATTTGATCCTCAAGACAACTTCCAAGAATCCTCGAGGATTCAAAAGCTTAATTGGTAGCATAGTATTTACAATCTTCGTGGACTCGAAAATTCTGTTGGTAGCATGGCATCAACAATCTTCATAGACTTGAAAGCTTTGTTGGTAGCATGGTATTCACTAGGACAAGGCATCTTAATATTATTGGTTCCTGTCAATTAGATGAAAGAGAAGCAACACAAATGTGTTATTACTGGAGTCACATTAGGGCTGCAACTGGGTTGGGTTCGGAACCAGAAACACAAGTTCCGATTCTGATAACCGAAATATAGTTTCGATTTCGATAAAATCAGAATGGTTAATTCCAATTTCGATAACATTACCGGAACCGAAATTCCGAAAAGTTAAAGTGCTTACCATAGTTTTGTCTTTGAGTTTATGAATAATTTATCAGAACAATCAATACTGATTCCGATTATTTTTCAATTCTAATTCCGATAGCTTATTGAAATATCCGATACCGATTCCGATAAACTATTGGTATCATTTTTCAATTCCAAATCGATAATTTTTATCGAATCGGGTCGAAATATCGGTTCCGTTTGCAGCCCTAATTCGCATGTTATGGACATACCATAAGCTGAATGTCAAAGAGGGCTAACATGACATGATATGTATGCTAGCGAGGTGCTCAAATTTTTTGGCTCTTACAAACAGAATAAGTTGCATTCCTTTGTTAACAGAAGGTTAGGCATTCGTTTGGATTACCTATTCGGCTATACCTATGTAACAACTCATCATTTTTGTTTCACAGGGACTAGATCTATCGCCTTATTTTCTTTCAGTAGCTCAATTCAAAGAAAACAAGAAAGGATTTACAAGCAAACCAATCATCTGGATCCACGCGAACGGAGAAGATACTGGCTTACCCCCAGAATCATTGACTTGGTTTCAATTGCTTATGTGGTACTCTTCTTCTTCAATAAACTTGATAGTAAGCTACCCAGCTAATATGATTTGGCTCTTAGGATTCCTCCACCAACCTTTTGCTTATATGCAGGCAATGGTCATGATCTTCACATATTAGATGCTCGGAAGTAAAATTGGAGATTTTTCTCTCCATGTGAAAGTTATGTTAACATTTTCTGTAACCTTAAATTTGCAGCTACATGAATGTCCTGCTCAGGCAATAACTAACATAATTAAGGAGTCTTTCCGTCTCCTTCGGCGTGGAGGGACAATCGCTATTACTGACAACTCGGTAACTGGCCATTACTTTCTTTCCTTTCATTAACTTTGTGATTAGTAATTATCTTTTTCTTCTGAATTGGATCTAATGCATCATTCTTTTTGCTTCTAATGCAGCCGAAGTCCAAGGTTTTGCAGGTGACACCTTCATCTATCCTTTCTCTTGAGCTTTATCTTTGCATCATTCAGCAGAAGGGTAATTAGGGGTGTTCATAATATGGTCCAACCTGAAAAATCGAACCGAACCGACCGGTCCGGGTTGACAGGTCCCGCGGTTCAGTTCGATTTGTTGCTGAAAAACCGATTGAACCGAATCTATATTAAATATATTTAATCATACATTATATCAATGAGAAAATGTGGCCCAGTTGGTGAGGGCGCTTCATTCCGCATGAGGAGGAGTCCCGAGTTCGAACTTGGGACTGCCATTAAATCTCTGGATTTTTTTTTTCGGTTCAAACGGTTCGGTTCGGTTTGCTTGTAGGTTTGGTTTGATTTTCAGAAAAAAAATAGTCCAAACCGGACCGAACCGTGAACACTCCTAAGGGTAATACTTAAAACCCGCATAGGGCAGATACCTGTCGAGTACCTGCCCTCACATGTTGGTGGGTACCTGTCCGGGGGCAGGTACCCGACGGGTACGGCAGCAAGTCATTCAATCAGCAGAATGTTTTACCATATTGGACACAATGCCATGTTTTTTTCTCTTCTGGTAGAACTGATCATCATGTAGAGCGTGTTTTATGCACCAATTCCCTGATTTGTATATATGTAGTGAATTGTGTGCATGCATGAAACGTGCATCTAATTAACTTACCAAAAACAAAAAACATGCAGCTAATTACAACGACTACTGAATTCTCTTGTAGGAAATGCCTCCAGTTCTATTTACTCTGATGAAATGCACAGAGCCGTTCCTGGACGAGTACTACCTTCTGGATCTGGAGAACACAATGAGAGAAGCTGGGTTTGTGAATGTTACCACAGTCATGACAGACCCCAGGCATAGAACAGTTACCGCGACAGTGCCTGCCCAGTGATGCACATCTAGTGACGACTGTGCAATTCTGCGGCGTGTGATGATTCGAGATCTTTGATATATAACCCAAGATGTTCCATTACACTGTCTTCAAGATGAGACTGTTCAAACCCAGTTCGTGTTTTGACTGTGGATAATTCCACAGTGATATCCGTCACTTGTATTATAGCTGCCTGTACAATCTAGTACAGGTTCGCCCAAGATGGGCAACTTTTTGGGTGTAACATGTCACCATTTTGTCTAAATGTGCGACAGATAATTACATTTTAATGGACATTTTCTTTCATACTCCCTGCAAAAATGTCTTGGACACAACTCTCAGAGTCATACTGCCTTGCTGATCTTAAAGTTCTCTGTCTTCACCTGTCTCTACTTTTCCTGGCACGGGAACGTCGTGTGTTACTCTGTTTGGCAACAAGGTTTTGTCGATTAAAAGTAGCCATCACAGCATCCGGTGTGGATGGATAGTGTGTGGGTAATTGTGTGGTATGTTTGATATTAGGATAGATCAGGGATAAAGTGAGGATATCTTAAAAAATTTTAGGATATCTTCACTTTATCCCCGAACTATTCTAATACCAAACATTAAAAATTTCACTGGCTTTCCTTTGGTTCCTTATGCCTATTATTAATTATGCTGCAGCGCAGATGAAAATTACCGGTTAGAAGAAAACAGTGAGAGATTGATAGCGATCTGTGAACTCTATGGAAAAAAAAGAGGAGATTTTGATCCGCGCGTTACTAAGCATTTGGTTTGTTCAAAAAGAAATAACAGCTTGCATGGGTAACTATTCTCTCTTAAGATATGTTTGATATTAAAATAGATCAAAAATAGATTAAAAATATTCTCAAAATTTTAAAATTTTTAAAAAATTTAAAATATTCTCAATCTATTTTGATACCAAACATATCCAGAGTACCCTCAGATTGCGTAAAGGTAGAAGTAAATTATTCCCCAAGCGACCCTATTGTGACAAATAAGAGATTAAATATGACAAATAACTTCAAAAACTGTTGATCATTTGTAAAAGTGAAACATAGTCAATTAAAGAAGATAAATAATTTTTATTAAAAATATTTGCATAAAAAAGAGCGAAAAAAAATAATACACCACATGCGTGATCCAATGGATTACAAGTGCCATTCCGCACATTTGTTCCAGTAAAATATTGTTACCCAATGTCATTCCGCACGATTGTTCCAGCAAAACATTAGACTATTATTGTTCAAATATGAATCGACTGCCAATTAGCCCTGAAAATTGATTTATACACGACCAAAAGCATTCATTACACAATGCTCTCACTTAAAAATATCTTTATAGCCGCGCTGGAGGGGCCGTGCGCGCAGGGCCCCCCAACATTAAATGTCGTTTTTTTTTAATTTTTATGTACTTTTGTGTGCACAAATTATATATTTATATGCATAAATACATCATTTATGTACACAAATTATATAAAAAAATAACATTAAATGCTGGAAGGATCCATACCCTCCAGCGGTGCGCGCTGGGGGACGCGCGGCCCCTCCAAGGAGGCTGGGCTCCCGGCAGTGTCGGGAGCCTAGCATTTCTCTCTTTATATTACCTACTTCCAGTTCGCCGCACTGAAGAAGGGGGGGGGGGAGCATCGGACCTCACATCTCTCTTGCGAGCAAGGTTAAAAAGGTAGTAGGTAAGAATGAAAAAAAACCATTTTAAACGTCGGCCTTTACACTATGTTCGCACTCTGTATGTAGTACATTGGGTAATAACATTCTTATCACTGAAGCGAGCCTGTTTGGTTTATTGATGTCTGGGCTCTTGACAGCACGATATAATTCACTATAACGATAGTAAGTTCCCAAAAACCTCGATACAATGAATCATGTTCCCTGATGGCAGCGAGAGCATTGTTGGAACGGATGGTGAAGTTGAAAACTCGAACTGGATAGAAAATTAGTAAAAGACAAATTAGATGAAAGATCAGAATAATACCGTTCTCATGGGTACATTCCACGCCTAACCCAAAAGAGAGAATATGACAAAAAAATGCGAGTCCCCACTATTTCACTGTTTCACCCGACACTGGTATGATCAAAAGCAGAAAGTGCAAGTATGACGCAGCAAAGGAAAACAGACACAGGGAAACTCGTAAGAGACCGACCGCCTAAATTTGTACATCTTTTTGCCTCAGAGAGAAATACTTGTTCGCTTAGTCGACCTCCTCCATCTTGCTCTCTTCGTTCCCGTCGTCCTCCAACGCCGGCATATCGGCATCCTCACCACCAGCCTCTCCTCCTCGATGCTCAGACCCAGCTTCAACATCCTGTGGATCCTAGCCGCGAAGGTGTTGGGCTCGTCCAGGCTGAACCCAGAGGTCAGCAGCGCGGTCTCGTAGAGAAGCAGCACCAGGTCCTTGACGGACTTGTCGTTCTTGTCCGCTTCCGCCCTCTTCCTCAGCTCCTCCATGATCCCGTTCTCGGGGTTGATCTCCATGGTCTTCTTGCTGGACATGTAGGAGCCCATGCTGCTGTCCCTCAGCGCCTGCGCCTTCATGATCCTCTCCATGTTGGCCGTCCAACCGTACTCGCCTGTCACCAGGCAGCAGGGGGAGTCCACGATCCTGTCGGAAACCACCACCTTCTCTACCTTGTCGCCCAGGATGTCCTTGATGGTCTTGCACAAGCTCTCGAATGCGGCCTTCTTCTCTTCCTTCTTCTTCTTCTCCTCCTCGCTCTCCTCAAGCTTCAGACCCTCCTTGGTCGCGGAAACGAGCTTCTTGCCGTCGTACTCCTTCAACTGTCCCACTGCGTACTCATCAATGGCGTCGACCATGAACAGGACCTCGTAGCCCTTCTTCTTTAGCCGCTCAAGGAAGGGGGAGTTCTCGACGGCCTTCTTGCTCTCACCAGTGATGTAATAGATCTCACTCTGGCCCTCCTTCATCCGGGTTACGTAGTCCTTGAGGCTGGTCAGCTCATCACCGCTCTTGGTGGAGTGATACCGGAGGAGGTCGGCCAGCTTGGCCCTGTTCTGATTGTCCTCGTGGATACCCAGCTTCAGGTTCTTGGAGAAGGCTTCGTAGAACTTGTTGTAGTCTTCCTTGTTCTCAGCGATCTCAAAGAAGAGCTCCACGCACTTCTTGACCAGGTTTTTCCTTATCACCTTGAGGATCTTGTTCTGCTGGAGCATCTCACGGGAGATGTTGAGGGGCAGGTCGTCAGAGTCCACCACCCCCTTGATGAATCCCAGGTACTCCGGGATCAGCTCCTCGCAGTTGTCCATGATGAACACCCTCCTGACATAGAGCTTGATGTTGTTCATCTTCTTCCGGGTGTCGAAGAGATCAAACGGCGCCCTCTTGGGGACGAAGAGGATGGCCTTGAACTCCAGCTGCCCCTCCACTGAGAAGTGCTTCACGGCGAGGTGGTCCTCCCAGTCGTTGGTCAGGCTCTTGTAGAAGGAGGCGTACTCCTCCTTAGTGATCTCCTCCGGCTTCCGAAGCCAGATGGGCTTCTGCTTGTTGATGAGGGCCCACTCGTGGGACACCTCCTTCACCTTCTTCTTCTTAGATTTCTTCTCCTTCTCTTCGTCGACGTCTTCGATGTCGCCTTCTTCTTCCTTCTTGGCGTCCTCATCCTCGTCGTCGCTGATTTCCTTCTCGGTGGTCTTCTCGGACCAAAGGTAGATTGGATAGCTAATGAACTCGGAGTGCTTCTTCACCAGATCCTTGATCCTCCTCTCCTCCAGGTACTCTAGCTGCACATAAGATTATGACGACAACAGTTAACAACCAGAACAAGTAAGAACAGGGGGCAGGGTGGATACCGGAAACACACCCACAAAAAAAATGGAGAAAGTTTTGCCTTTACCTGGTCTTCCTTGAGGAAGAGGGTGATCTTCGTACCCCTGCCCAGTTGCTCCCCGTCGACATCCCTGGTGACAGTGAAGGAACCTCCCGCCTGGGATTCCCAGATGTACTGCTCGTCGTCGTTGTGCTTGGTGGTCACGATGACCTTTTCAGCGACCAAGTATGCTGAGTAGAACCCAACACCAAACTGACCGATCATGCTCACATCAGCGCCAGCCTGCAGCGCCTCCATGAACTCCTTGGTTCCAGACCTTGCAATTGTTCCCAAATTGTTGACCAAGTCTGCCACGTTGAGGCCAAAAATCGTCAGAAATCCATCTATTCAATGCAAGATTGGAAGAAAAAGCATATGAACATTGCTTAAAGTTCAAGCCACGAACTC
>CM024759.1:107516629-107561580 GCA_014218235.1 Colocasia esculenta | reverse complement strand
TTAAGTACAAAAAGTATACATTAATGTGGTTAATTGCATGGTACTAGACAGTTAACAAGATAACGTAAAAAAAAAGTTATTTAAACTTATGTCTTTAATTCATTAGTATTATGAAAATACTTTTAATAAATCAATAAATTTTCTCTATTTCACTGTGCCTGTAAAATATAAATGTTATTGTGCAATGCATGTTATGGCAATGTATGTTACTGAAGCTACCTAGCTCCAACAAGTTTATAATCTCTATCCTCACAACCAAAAATTGTCCGATTATTTCAATTGTAAAGATGCACAAATGTTAATGTTTCTTGAATATTATGTATATATAATAATATATGTTTACTACAAATTATATGTTAATGTTTCTTGAATATGTTGTATATATAATAATTACGCATATCTTTGTGAGGAGAAAATTATATACTTGAAACATATATATGTTTAAATCTTTTCTATCATATTATAGAACTAACATCACTTCGTTGAAGATGACTAAGTACTTTAGACTCAATCGTTGAGAAGATCTATCTGGTGAATATGTTAAAAAAGATGAAGAAGATTAAAGTTAAAAAAGAATATGTTAAAAAATGACAATTTATCTTATGTTTATAGCTTTAATTATTTATAGACTTACCTTTTATGAGATAGACCACTTTTTCATATGGAATTTTAATTTATTGAAGATATTTAACTTAACACTATTATATTTCTTATGAATCTTATGATATTTTTAAATATGTTGTTCTTTTTTTAATTATTTTCATCTTTTTAAAAAAATGTACATAAAATGTTGTAAAATATTTGTAGAATAAGTTAAAAAAATACATAAATTTTTAGATATATAAATAGATAAAAATATTTAAATTTAAAAACTTCCTGTGCATCGCACGGGCTTAGAACTAGTTTAATATTATATGAGCAATGTTGGCCGGGCGATTTGGTTGTGCCGCATCGTGCCTAGTAAAAGTCGATATCAGATACGATCGGCATATTTCTCCCCTCATACACCGCTCTTCTTCCCTCTTTCTCTCTCCAATTTTGCCGCCACACTGTAGGGAGAAGGCCCTGCTGTCACTGCCACGCAGCACCACTGAAGCCCTCGCCACCTTTGCCGCTGCACCACTCTCACCACTTGCTGCCGCAGAGGGGGAAGGTTCGATCGAAGAGGAGGAGGTGACAGAGGGGAGGGAGGGGGCAGGGGGGGGGGTTGGACCCAAGAGGGGGGGGGGTGAGATGATGGGGGTGGTGGGGGGGGGAGGAGACAGAGGAGGGGAAATGTTGGACGGAGGAGGGGGGCGAGATGGGGGGGGGAGGAGACAGAGGGGAGGAAGGAGTCTTTTGGGGGGGGGAGGGCACTAGATGGAGGAGGGGGAGAGACGGTGGGGGGAGGAGACAAACGGAGGGGAGGGAGAGCTCGGGGTGTTGGGGGGGGGGGGGGGGGGGGGTTGGATAGAGGAAGGGGGGAGGGGGACATAAGGAGAGAGGGGGTTGGGGAGATGAGACGGAGGAGGGGGTGAGGGTGGCGAAACGAGACGGAGGAGGGGCCATGGCTGTACATGGTGTATTGTACCGTCCCAAAAAAAATTCGAGTCGACGCGGTACATCGGTACGACAATACCTGATTATGAGATATAAAAATATCTCTGAATATTCTCAAATGTTGTAGCTGTACATTTCTGATTCCTCTATCTTAAAAAAATGGCATGAAAATTTTGAATAATTGTAAATAAAAACTAAAAACACAACTTGTATTAAACTTAAAGGGCAGACTCATAATTTCAGCAATTTAAACTGTACTGGGATCACGGTGAGAATCTTAAGATCAAAGTTTGTCGAACCGAATATATTAGATTTTCTATGATACGATAAGAATTGGAGCAGATCGATACGATACACTTTAATTAAGTCTAATTTACTTTTAAATTTAATAATAAAATAAATAATAAAATTATAGTATCGAACTGAACATACCTATATATTGTATTTCTTCAAATATGATGCGTTACATATATACTACATGTATTAGTATGAATGTATGATGTACACACGTATTTGAATTGTTGCATCCATAAGTATTTTCGGTAACAAATGAAAGATACGAGTATGGAAATTATAGGGATGTATATACATGAAAGAGTATGGAAATATAGGGATGTATATACATGAAAGATAGGAGTATATACATATGTAAATATGTCAAACTATAGGAATATATGGAGAAAAAGCCTTACATACATTGGTGATTGGTCCAGCATTCTAGGGTCATCCACAACATACTGAGCCAAAACTTTCTAGAAAAGTGTAAGTCCATAATTTTATGATATGTCCAACTAAGCATGACCCACATTTTTAGTACACAAACTCAGCCCAACAAATGATGGCCCACTTTAATATATAAGAGAAATGAATGATTGATACCTGGCTAATACCTATCTTTATATGTAAATAGAATATATTAAAGAAATATTTGTCTTTGACGTATATAAAATCGTTTTCAATATATAATAATTCCTGATGTGTGGCATAAGCTCAGTATGTGCATTTCTATCAAAAACATATATAAAAAAGGAAAAAATTCATGTTAATATTTATGTTTTTAAAAAGAGAAATGTTTTGTGCACGGCTCACGTGGGGCCCACACGCGGCCGACCAATCAGGTCGGCTGCGCGGTGGTTCCACGTCGGCTTTTTACCCGGGCGGCCGGGTAAAAAGTATTTCTCTTTAAAAAAAGGCTACTAACTTTGTCCTCACCGCCACGACAGCGTGGCGGCGCCGCACCCACCAGTTTTGTTGGCCTTCCACGTGTAGCAACGCCACTGGCCAACTGATCCGGCGACCGGATAGCGGAGGATTCCCCCGTATGGGCCGGAAAAGGGGAAAAAACAGAGGAACCGGGAAACGTCACAGCCTAGAACGACGACGACGGTGCCCGCCGCCATGGCTCTGCTCATTCGGCAGCCGCCCTCCGCCTCTACCCCCACCGACACGGCGTCCCACGGCTGTCACCGGGACGCACGAAGATGCCCCTCTTGCCTGGCTCTGCCGCCGCTTCTTCCTCGGAGATGGCCTGCCGGCTGGGGGAGGAGGAGCGGCAGCAACCGCAGCAGCGCGATCGTAATGGCGACTCTCGCGGCGGAGGAAGGGCAGCTGGAACGGCCGCGGTGGGCTGGGGAGACGCCCCTCTCCCGCCTGGTGGGGGCTCTCATCTCTTTCAAACCCCTATATTTCCTCATGAAGATGGCGGCCAGGGAGCTCATCATCAGGTGGGTTCCCTCTCCTTTGCCCTCGCTTGCTGCACAATCTCTCTCTCTCTCTAAAAGTTCTAATTTGGTCGTTTGTTTGCTTGTTCTGGTGGCGATATGTTTGGTTTTCCTTTCGTCTAAGCAGCACGGCAGAGAAGTCCAACGTTCCATGGCGCGCCATGGCCAATGAGATCCTGGAATCGGATGTTTACAAGGAGATGGAAAGAATCCAAAACACCTCCCTCGTTTACCCCGACTGTGAGTCCTTGTGCCTTCTTCTCTCCTTTCAACCCCTTTTGGCGTTGCTTGTCCTGTTGAACGCTGTAAATTTGGTTTAGTAAGGAGACCACGTTCCTATGAAACAAAAACCTTTCCTTTCAGTTGATGCATAGCGACATGACATGATGTCGTCTCCTTGGAGTTCATTTCTGTTGTCGAGTTTCTGACAAGTGAAGAAGAATTCAGAGAAGTGCTATAAAAACAGTCCGTAGCAAAACGTTGGGTGGAGAATAGATTGTGCATGCTTTGAAGGGATCATCCACGCAGACAAACAATGAATTGGTTGGTTCACTGGAAATGAGATTAGCTGAAAGTGAAATCTGGGAGACTTTGGGAAATTTGGAACCTTATCTACCTTTGACATTTGATGCCTGAAGGAAAGTAGTGCAGGTTCTCCAGCCAACGACATGAACTTGTGCATGGAGTGGGCACAGGAGTGATGACTCGGAAATTTGAACAAGATGGGAGAAGAGTAAGAATTTGAATTTTTTTTCTTTGGAGAGAGTTAGGATAGGGGGAGCAAAAACGCTTTGAGTGGGATCATGGCAAGAAGAGTGAACTACTTTCTAAGGCATGCAAAGTCCAAATGCTCTGTAGAAGATCTTAGTAAAAGTTTGAATTTGAACTTTAAGGTAGGTCCTGTTCCGTTTTGGCATTTTCTTGGAAAGATTGGAGATGTTTTTCTCAGTTTTCTTGTTGCTGTCAGTTTATATTTTATATTCTTGTGTTTTATATATTAGAATAATGAATTGATGCTCTATCTACTTTATACGCAGATTATCTAAAGCCATTCCACGCATATGAAGAGGGCAACCTCTCTTGGCTGGTAAAATTCACTATCCAATAAAGCTTCCAAGGACTGCTTCATGGCGAATGAATTGGTTGTTTCCCCTTCTTTTTGGTAGTATGTTGGTTTCCACCACATTGTCTGTGCCCTTTACTGTATCTTACACTAGGTCATCAGATAAGAAATCAATGGAATGTTTCAAGGCCCACATTGAAATGCAACAAAATGATTTGTCAATTGAAAAAAAAAACTGGTCATCACTGCATATGCTCTCCATGTTATCACTGTTCTCATGTTACGTAGAAATCTTCCAAGGAAAACATAAGACACGATGTTTCAATGGCAGGCTGCCGCAGAAGCAGAAGCTGCAACAATGGCAATTGCAAAAAGGGCAGTTCCAGATGCTTCAATTGATGAGGCAAATAGGATTGTGCGTGGGAAGTGGCTTCATGCAATTGAACAACACATCCAACAGTATTCAGGAAACCATGCCATCAATGACATTTTGGACATTGGCTGTTCCATAGGCTTCAGCACACGCTGTCTTGCTGGGAAGTATCCATCTGCAAAACTCACAGTAAGTTGGGAATGATTTGATCCTCAAGACAACTTCCAAGAATCCTCGAGGATTCAAAAGCTTAATTGGTAGCATAGTATTTACAATCTTCGTGGACTCGAAAATTCTGTTGGTAGCATGGCATCAACAATCTTCATAGACTTGAAAGCTTTGTTGGTAGCATGGTATTCACTAGGACAAGGCATCTTAATATTATTGGTTCCTGTCAATTAGATGAAAGAGAAGCAACACAAATGTGTTATTACTGGAGTCACATTAGGGCTGCAACTGGGTTGGGTTCGGAACCAGAAACACAAGTTCCGATTCTGATAACCGAAATATAGTTTCGATTTCGATAAAATCAGAATGGTTAATTCCAATTTCGATAACATTACCGGAACCGAAATTCCGAAAAGTTAAAGTGCTTACCATAGTTTTGTCTTTGAGTTTATGAATAATTTATCAGAACAATCAATACTGATTCCGATTATTTTTCAATTCTAATTCCGATAGCTTATTGAAATATCCGATACCGATTCCGATAAACTATTGGTATCATTTTTCAATTCCAAATCGATAATTTTTATCGAATCGGGTCGAAATATCGGTTCCGTTTGCAGCCCTAATTCGCATGTTATGGACATACCATAAGCTGAATGTCAAAGAGGGCTAACATGACATGATATGTATGCTAGCGAGGTGCTCAAATTTTTTGGCTCTTACAAACAGAATAAGTTGCATTCCTTTGTTAACAGAAGGTTAGGCATTCGTTTGGATTACCTATTCGGCTATACCTATGTAACAACTCATCATTTTTGTTTCACAGGGACTAGATCTATCGCCTTATTTTCTTTCAGTAGCTCAATTCAAAGAAAACAAGAAAGGATTTACAAGCAAACCAATCATCTGGATCCACGCGAACGGAGAAGATACTGGCTTACCCCCAGAATCATTGACTTGGTTTCAATTGCTTATGTGGTACTCTTCTTCTTCAATAAACTTGATAGTAAGCTACCCAGCTAATATGATTTGGCTCTTAGGATTCCTCCACCAACCTTTTGCTTATATGCAGGCAATGGTCATGATCTTCACATATTAGATGCTCGGAAGTAAAATTGGAGATTTTTCTCTCCATGTGAAAGTTATGTTAACATTTTCTGTAACCTTAAATTTGCAGCTACATGAATGTCCTGCTCAGGCAATAACTAACATAATTAAGGAGTCTTTCCGTCTCCTTCGGCGTGGAGGGACAATCGCTATTACTGACAACTCGGTAACTGGCCATTACTTTCTTTCCTTTCATTAACTTTGTGATTAGTAATTATCTTTTTCTTCTGAATTGGATCTAATGCATCATTCTTTTTGCTTCTAATGCAGCCGAAGTCCAAGGTTTTGCAGGTGACACCTTCATCTATCCTTTCTCTTGAGCTTTATCTTTGCATCATTCAGCAGAAGGGTAATTAGGGGTGTTCATAATATGGTCCAACCTGAAAAATCGAACCGAACCGACCGGTCCGGGTTGACAGGTCCCGCGGTTCAGTTCGATTTGTTGCTGAAAAACCGATTGAACCGAATCTATATTAAATATATTTAATCATACATTATATCAATGAGAAAATGTGGCCCAGTTGGTGAGGGCGCTTCATTCCGCATGAGGAGGAGTCCCGAGTTCGAACTTGGGACTGCCATTAAATCTCTGGATTTTTTTTTTCGGTTCAAACGGTTCGGTTCGGTTTGCTTGTAGGTTTGGTTTGATTTTCAGAAAAAAAATAGTCCAAACCGGACCGAACCGTGAACACTCCTAAGGGTAATACTTAAAACCCGCATAGGGCAGATACCTGTCGAGTACCTGCCCTCACATGTTGGTGGGTACCTGTCCGGGGGCAGGTACCCGACGGGTACGGCAGCAAGTCATTCAATCAGCAGAATGTTTTACCATATTGGACACAATGCCATGTTTTTTCTCTTCTGGTAGAACTGATCATCATGTAGAGCGTGTTTTATGCACCAATTCCCTGATTTGTATATATGTAGTGAATTGTGTGCATGCATGAAACGTGCATCTAATTAACTTACCAAAAACAAAAAACATGCAGCTAATTACAACGACTACTGAATTCTCTTGTAGGAAATGCCTCCAGTTCTATTTACTCTGATGAAATGCACAGAGCCGTTCCTGGACGAGTACTACCTTCTGGATCTGGAGAACACAATGAGAGAAGCTGGGTTTGTGAATGTTACCACAGTCATGACAGACCCCAGGCATAGAACAGTTACCGCGACAGTGCCTGCCCAGTGATGCACATCTAGTGACGACTGTGCAATTCTGCGGCGTGTGATGATTCGAGATCTTTGATATATAACCCAAGATGTTCCATTACACTGTCTTCAAGATGAGACTGTTCAAACCCAGTTCGTGTTTTGACTGTGGATAATTCCACAGTGATATCCGTCACTTGTATTATAGCTGCCTGTACAATCTAGTACAGGTTCGCCCAAGATGGGCAACTTTTTGGGTGTAACATGTCACCATTTTGTCTAAATGTGCGACAGATAATTACATTTTAATGGACATTTTCTTTCATACTCCCTGCAAAAATGTCTTGGACACAACTCTCAGAGTCATACTGCCTTGCTGATCTTAAAGTTCTCTGTCTTCACCTGTCTCTACTTTTCCTGGCACGGGAACGTCGTGTGTTACTCTGTTTGGCAACAAGGTTTTGTCGATTAAAAGTAGCCATCACAGCATCCGGTGTGGATGGATAGTGTGTGGGTAATTGTGTGGTATGTTTGATATTAGGATAGATCAGGGATAAAGTGAGGATATCTTAAAAAATTTTAGGATATCTTCACTTTATCCCCGAACTATTCTAATACCAAACATTAAAAATTTCACTGGCTTTCCTTTGGTTCCTTATGCCTATTATTAATTATGCTGCAGCGCAGATGAAAATTACCGGTTAGAAGAAAACAGTGAGAGATTGATAGCGATCTGTGAACTCTATGGAAAAAAAAGAGGAGATTTTGATCCGCGCGTTACTAAGCATTTGGTTTGTTCAAAAAGAAATAACAGCTTGCATGGGTAACTATTCTCTCTTAAGATATGTTTGATATTAAAATAGATCAAAAATAGATTAAAAATATTCTCAAAATTTTAAAATTTTTAAAAAATTTAAAATATTCTCAATCTATTTTGATACCAAACATATCCAGAGTACCCTCAGATTGCGTAAAGGTAGAAGTAAATTATTCCCCAAGCGACCCTATTGTGACAAATAAGAGATTAAATATGACAAATAACTTCAAAAACTGTTGATCATTTGTAAAAGTGAAACATAGTCAATTAAAGAAGATAAATAATTTTTATTAAAAATATTTGCATAAAAAAGAGCGAAAAAAAATAATACACCACATGCGTGATCCAATGGATTACAAGTGCCATTCCGCACATTTGTTCCAGTAAAATATTGTTACCCAATGTCATTCCGCACGATTGTTCCAGCAAAACATTAGACTATTATTGTTCAAATATGAATCGACTGCCAATTAGCCCTGAAAATTGATTTATACACGACCAAAAGCATTCATTACACAATGCTCTCACTTAAAAATATCTTTATAGCCGCGCTGGAGGGGCCGTGCGCGCAGGGCCCCCCAACATTAAATGTCGTTTTTTTTTAATTTTTATGTACTTTTGTGTGCACAAATTATATATTTATATGCATAAATACATCATTTATGTACACAAATTATATAAAAAAATAACATTAAATGCTGGAAGGATCCATACCCTCCAGCGGTGCGCGCTGGGGGACGCGCGGCCCCTCCAAGGAGGCTGGGCTCCCGGCAGTGTCGGGAGCCTAGCATTTCTCTCTTTATATTACCTACTTCCAGTTCGCCGCACTGAAGAAGGGGGGGGGGGAGCATCGGACCTCACATCTCTCTTGCGAGCAAGGTTAAAAAGGTAGTAGGTAAGAATGAAAAAAAACCATTTTAAACGTCGGCCTTTACACTATGTTCGCACTCTGTATGTAGTACATTGGGTAATAACATTCTTATCACTGAAGCGAGCCTGTTTGGTTTATTGATGTCTGGGCTCTTGACAGCACGATATAATTCACTATAACGATAGTAAGTTCCCAAAAACCTCGATACAATGAATCATGTTCCCTGATGGCAGCGAGAGCATTGTTGGAACGGATGGTGAAGTTGAAAACTCGAACTGGATAGAAAATTAGTAAAAGACAAATTAGATGAAAGATCAGAATAATACCGTTCTCATGGGTACATTCCACGCCTAACCCAAAAGAGAGAATATGACAAAAAAATGCGAGTCCCCACTATTTCACTGTTTCACCCGACACTGGTATGATCAAAAGCAGAAAGTGCAAGTATGACGCAGCAAAGAAAACAGACACAGGGAAACTCGTAAGAGACCGACCGCCTAAATTTGTACATCTTTTTGCCTCAGAGAGAAATACTTGTTCGCTTAGTCGACCTCCTCCATCTTGCTCTCTTCGTTCCCGTCGTCCTCCAACGCCGGCATATCGGCATCCTCACACCAGCCTCTCCTCCTCGATGCTCAGACCCAGCTTCAACATCCTGTGGATCCTAGCCGCGAAGGTGTTGGGCTCATCGAGGCTGAAACCAGAAGTGAGAAGAGCGGTCTCAAAGAGAAGAAGCACAAGGTCCTTCACAGACTTGTCGTTCTTGTCTGCATCAGCTCTCTTTCTCAGCTCATCCATGATCGAGTTCTCTGGGTTAATCTCCATTGTCTTCTTGCTGGACATGTAGGAGCCCATGCTGCTGTCCCTCAGCGCCTGCGCCTTCATGATCCTCTCCATGTTTGCAGTCCAGCCATACTCGCCTGTTACAAGACAGCAGGGTGAGTCCACGATCCTGTCGGAAACCACCACCTTCTCTACCTTGTCGCCCAGGATGTCCTTGATGGTCTTGCACAAGCTCTCGAATGCGGCCTTCTTCTCTTCCTTCTTCTTCTTCTCCTCCTCGCTCTCCTCAAGCTTCAGACCCTCCTTGGTCGCGGAAACGAGCTTCTTGCCGTCGTACTCCTTCAACTGTCCCACTGCGTACTCATCAATGGCGTCGACCATGAACAGGACCTCGTAGCCCTTCTTCTTTAGCCGCTCAAGGAAGGGGGAGTTCTCGACGGCCTTCTTGCTCTCGCCAGTGATGTAGTAGATCTCCTTCTGGCCCTCCTTCATCCTCGTCACGTAGTCCTTGAGGCTGGTCAGCTCCTCGCCGCTCTTCGTGGAGTGATACCGGAGGAGGTCGGCCAGCTTGGCCCTGTTCTGATTGTCCTCGTGGATACCCAGCTTCAGGTTCTTGGAGAAGGCTTCGTAGAATTTGTTGTAGTCTTCCTTGTTCTCGGCGATCTCAGAGAAGAGCTCGAGGCACTTCTTAACCAGGTTTTTCCTTATCACCTTGAGGATCTTGTTCTGCTGGAGCATCTCACGGGAGATGTTGAGGGGCAGGTCGTCAGAGTCCACCACCCCCTTGATGAATCCCAGGTACTCCGGGATCAGCTCCTCGCAGTTGTCCATGATGAACACCCTCCTGACATAGAGCTTGATGTTGTTCATCTTCTTCCGGGTGTCGAAGAGATCAAACGGCGCCCTCTTGGGGACGAAGAGGATGGCCTTGAACTCCAGCTGCCCCTCCACTGAGAAGTGCTTCACGGCGAGGTGGTCCTCCCAGTCGTTGGTCAGGCTCTTGTAGAAGGAGGCGTACTCCTCCTTAGTGATCTCCTCCGGCTTCCGAAGCCAGATGGGCTTCTGCTTGTTGATGAGAGCCCACTCGTGGGACACCTCCTTCACCTTTTTCTCTTAGATTTCTTGTCCTTCTCTTCGTCGACGTCTTCGATGTCGCCTTCTTCTTCCTTCTTGGCGTCCTCATCCTCGTCGTCGCTGATTCCTTCTCGGTGGTCTTCTCGGACCAAAGGTAGATTGGATAGCTAATGAACTCGGTGCTTCTTCACCAGATCCTTGATCCTCCTCTCCTCCAGGTACTCAAGCTGCACATAAGATTATGACGACAACAGTTAACAACCAGAACAAGTAAGAACAGGGGACAGGGTGGATACCGGAAACACACCCACAAAAAAAAATGGAGAAAGTTTTGCCTTTACCTGGTCTTCCTTGAGGAAGAGGGTGATCTTCGTACCCCTGCCCAGTTGCTCCCCGTCGATCCCTGGTGACAGTGAAGGAACCTCCCGCCTGGGATTCCCAGATGTACTGCTCGTCGTCGTTGTGCTTGGTGGTCACGATGACCTTCTCAGCGACCAAGTATGCTGAGTAGAACCCAACACCAAACTGACCGATCATGCTCACATCAGCGCCAGCCTGCAGCGCCTCCATGAACTCCTTGGTTCCAGACCTTGCAATTGTTCCCAAATTGTTGACCAAGTCTGCCACGTTGAGGCCAAAAATCGTCAGAAATCCATCTATTCAATGCAAGATTGGAATCAAAAGCATATGAACATTGCTTAAAGTTCAAGCCACGAACTCGGCTTTAAAGCCGCTTCGATCATGTCCAGGCCAACAAAATTTGGGCAACTTAATATCAAATGAGAAGTAAACCAAATACAAAGAAATGCTCTTTACATGTGTATACACTCACAATTACCATGATCTCTCTAAATGTATCTGATAGGAACAGCGCTGCAATCGTAAAATGTGGCAAATGCCAACCGTATACATGCCTAGAATCTATTTTTCAGTAAATTGGAGTCCCACAGTGATTACGACAATCCACAACTTAGATTTGAAGATTTCTTCATACAGAGTGTGTTTTGCGTGGTTACGCTGAAACTACATTTATAAGTAGTAAATTCAAACAAGGAATATTGGCGGGCAGGAGCGCATGACCACGTTGTATTTGCATAATAATATAATCTTTATTCGAAACAGAAGAAAGAGGAGTTCAAGCACAGCTAGGAAGATTCGAAAGGAATAGACGAGGGGAGACCCACACCGTCCTTCAAATCAAACACGTACGGAAAACAACAAAAACCAGAACAAATCCATAGATCGATTCACAACGAGAAAGAGTAGAAAAACAGAGAGGAACGAAGGAAATCAGATAGAAAGAAAGCACAGGCGCAAGATTACGACGAGGTCGCCACACTCACCAGCCTTCGTCATGCCGATACACTGTCGATGATGGACAGAGTCTTGTGGCCTTGTCGGGAACCAACCGGATGAAGAGCTCCGGCTGCGCGTCCAGCTTGCTCTTGTCCGTCAGGCTCTCATACCGGATCTTGTCCAGCGCCTACACGGAACAGATGAAACCAGGAAGATCAGCCGTCATCTCCAGATTGGCTCACAAGCCAGGAAGAGAGATCAACTCTTACTAGAAACCTCAAACATACGATTCATTAAGAAAGATCAGAGAGAAGTTAGGACGGGAAACGTACATCGGAGGAGTTGCTGATGAGCTCCGGAGGAAGATCTCCTTGTTGGAGTAGAACGTGTTGATGATGAGGCTGAGAAGCTGGTTGATCTCCGCCTGGAAGGCGAAGGTCTCCGTCTCCCCGCCGGCCATCTGCACATCCGCCATCGCCGCTGCGGCAGCGCAGAAACCCACAGAAACTGGAGAGAGAGAGAGAGAGAGTTGAGAAGAAGACGGGACGGCGCACGAACGCGTGAAGTGACGGGAGTTTTTGGGAAGCCCGCTGTGGTGCTCTCTGAAGTCTGAAACGCGAACAAGGCGGAGGAGGCGTGGGGGGTCTTATAGCGTGGGGAGCTTCTAGGTCCTTCTACGGCGCCACAGCCAACTCCCCGTTTCCAGAGTCTTCCTCTGTTTTCTGGATTCTTCCCTCTCTATCCAATAGTTCTTTATGTATCCTCAACAAAACGTCTGCATTGTAACAATTCCTCCTGCAATATTATAAATGCGTTCACAGTACTATTATATTGTAATTTCATCCTCAGCTCAATCATGTACATTAATGATAACACACAGGCTGCTTTGTTTGACCCTTTAATAATAGTAAAGTGGCTTTGATTTTACAGATAAAGAAAATAATTTCTCAGAAATAAACTCCTATCAAATCTAATATATTATCAGAGGATTTGAGCTTCGATTATATATCAGTGTTTTATAAAAAAAAAATGTGTCATTATAATAATCTAATCATTTTATTCACTTCACTAAAGAGAGAGAAATATATTATTTAGGAATAACTCATGTAATTATATCAAAGTGAGACTTTATTGATATTAATCATGTGATAATTATTATATAAACTTATTACTTGTGAGCTGCTTTTGGGTATAAAATAAATGATTTTAAGAAGATGGTAATTCACAAACCTGTTCACTTTTCTGGGTGTTACCGTAAAGAAAAAAATATTCCCTTCTCACGGTCGGGGTAACGGTATCCCGCTTTTGTCGTGCCGGTGTCCAGCTGTTGGCTTCCGGAAGCTTCTAGAGCCCCCTCATTCCCATCAAGGTAGTGCTCGGGTTCTCCTTCAACAGTTGAAATTTAATTCTTTTCTAAAGAAATATTTGCAACGAGATGAGATTTTAATCTAGAATTTTCACATTTTGAATAGATTTAAATATCATTTTGTCACTTGTCTCGTCAATTTATTATATCATGTATATTTATATAAATTTAAAAAATATCTCGTCGCACATCTTAATGTGCGATGAGACACGATACACCTAGTTAAGATGTGTCGCGTGAAGGAGGAATAAGAGATATTCCCCTCTCAGGCCCTTCTACTCAAGATGTGTACGACGATCAACTCATAAATTTAATAGTAATATAACTTTGTCACTCTCCATCTTCAGAATTTATCGCTAGTTATAAATATTGTATTAGTTGTCGATTGTCAACGTTGTTTAATTGTCAATTGTTAAAAGGGAAATGCTTGTCGCTCGAGACGACTCCGAAGTTATTGAAGCGGCAAGACATAAGAGGAGGCGTAGACTCCACTTACGACAGGACCCATGCCCTCCCCCCAGGACGGGAGCAACTCCGAGGACGGGAGCAACTCGTCCAGGGAAATAACTATTTCTCTTGCTAAGATTATATACTTTTAATCACTTATCATGATCTTGTTCACATCATCTCACATCATAAAATGATAATATAGCACTGTAAGTAATATAACATTTTTCTTCTTTTCTAATATTTATAAAATAATTTAACTAAAATTTTGTAGATAATTATAAATCTAAGATCTTATTGGATGAAAGTAAAAAGATATAAATAAGGATCTTAAGATATAACTAAAAAGATATAAATAAATTTATTAAAAGTATACATATCATAAATATATTACCATAAGATAACTACTTTTATGTCAAATTTAGATTTTTTCACGTGTGTCTGTTATTTAGGTGTTTATATTTTGTATAAATATATTAATTATTTATAATTGTATTATATTGTATCCACGTGAATATATGCTTGTGACTATAATTATGTGTTTATGGCATTCCCTGAAGTGAAGGAATGTTTATGATTATATCCATATGAATTTATGGAGTTAGATATTATTTGATATTTGGATAAGTTGGGAGGGAATAGCCATAAGTCATCCCAATTTTAGATATCCTTCTTCTTTATCTTAATGGCATTTGGTAGGATCGAAAATATCTTTATTTTAATTTAAATTCTATGTTTGGTGAAAATGGGGATAGTAATGAGAATATGACCCAATTTCAAACTATTTTACCCTCCTTTACTTGGATTATTAAGCCTTATTTGGTTAGAAAATGAGAAGAATAATAGAGATAATGATCTCATTAATTATGAATTATTATTATTATTATTATTATTATTATATAATATTATGTCAATATAATAATAATAATTACTATGTCATATAAATAATTTGACTATGTTATATTACTACATGTATATGTAATATAATAATAGTATACTACTATATTAATTACTATAATAACATAATGAGAAATGCTATGCTCCCGGCAGTGCCGGGAGCATAGCCGACGTGGAGGGGCCGCGCCCCTCCGCGCGCGCGACGCGTGGAGGGGCGGGCCCCCCTCCGCATTAAATGTTGTGTTTCTTTTTTTTTTTCCCATTTTTTGTGCATTATTTGTATGTACAAATGATGTATTTGTGTGCACAAATATATCATTGTGTGCACAAAATGTAAAAAAAAAAATAGGCACATTTAATTCGGGGGGGGGGGGGCGCCCCTCCACGCGTCGCGTGGGTGGAGGGGCGCGGCCCCTCCACGTAGGCTGTGCTCCCGGCAGTGCCGGGGGCGTAGCATTTCTCATAACATAATATAATGTTAATATGCATGTATAGTCTTAAAATGATTGGGAGAAGAGAAATATCTAGTGCACATTAATGGTGTGCATCGTGCACTTCATTGTGCCCATCGAATGAGTGTCCATCCTTTGGATGATCGAGAATTGATCTATAAAAGAGTTTGGAGAGATAAGGTTAATAGTGCATATTTTAGTGAAAATATGTATTTACAAGCAAAACAAAAATATATGTTAGTTCAACCCCCATATATGTGAGGACTTTTCAAATCCCTATTAATTGAATGTCTTGTCATATCCTTATGGTACGTGCTCCATATATCAATTGGATGTGGATGATAAGGTAGATCTTGATACAGGTTATTGGTGCACCAATTGTTTCTCAAGAGAGAAATTCATCATTAATTAAATGTCAAGTAAGTATTATATTTTAGTGCTTGTCATCAATATGTTAATTTTTTTATAATTCACTTCAATTTTATTACAAAATATAAGAAATATTTCTCTTTGTAAATACAACTCCCTTTTGTTTATGTGATTATTGATTCCTAATATTATAAGACATGCAAAAGCAAGCTTCAAAAGAAAGGGCAGGACTTTGCTCCTTTCGAATTTACAAAACTTTAACATCACCCACCACCAAATGAAAACATACATTTAAAGAGAAAGATTTTCTTCAAGTGCAGAAAGTGCAACTCCATCTCATGTGGCACCTGCCACATGGGATGTCACATGGGCTTCATCCCATGTGACACCAAAAAAATAGGTGCCACATGAGATGAAGCCCATGTGTCCTGCACTTTCTGCACTTACAGAAAAATACAGAAAGTCTTTCTCACATTTAAAATCAAGCAGTGACTTTGGCATGTGTGTTGAAAAAAAATTTACATTTTAAAAATTTTGATAGAATTATCAACATTTTTAAATATCTTCGATCGGCTTTAGAAGCTACCCGTTGCCCATTTACGGCATAGGAGCGTCCGTCTCTCTCCGCTTTTTCAAAAATAATGTGAAAGTCGCTTTGAAAAAATTTAGTGCATGAAAGTTGCATTATACTATTTACGGTGAACGTGACATTTTTCTTTTCAAATAATTTGTGAGCTCACGAGCGACGAAGTGGTAATCCCCTTCTATACATATCTAACGCGCGAAATCGACTTTTGTCTATTCACGTTTCTTGGCCCCGTAGTTCCAAACGATATCATTTTATGTACCTAAAGTTTGTGAAGTGAGAAATTTAAATCCCATTAGGGATAGGATAAGAAGTAATTCCTACTTTCTAACAATTAATTGATCAAATGTAGTCAGCTTGCTTTTTGTTGTTATCAATAGTTTATGAATTAGCTTTCATCCAACTATATTTCATACTCACAATTGTATTTATCCGTTTGTAGTTGTAATTATATATATTTTTGAACATAGGGTTGTATTTATGTGTCATAAGTTGTATTTATATATTTATGTTTTATGTAAATGTCATGTTTATAAATGTATATATTTATTATGATTCTATTAATGTGTATATCATTATATTTATGTGATCATAAGTGTGTATTTACGTATTTTTAATAATGTTCATCGTGTTTATGCTCATATCTACATATTTATTTGTGTACTGTAGTTTATAGTTATATTTTTCTACTTACAATTATATTTTGTGCTTATTGTTTATTATGATATTGATAGTTGTATCCTAATATATAGTATCATTTTATCTATAGTTGTACACTCTTCATATGGTTATATCTTAACGCGTATGATTATATCATTATACTTGTGTTTGTATCTTATAGTATGTATCTTAGTGCTTATGGTACTTATAACTTGATTATTTTGTATTTTAATATTTATAGTTATATCATAGGATTGTGGTCATGGTTGTATTATAATATTTAATATTGTATTTTAATTGTATGATTATATCTTGGTATTTGTAATTATATTTTGGTGTTTATAACTCTATATAGGTACTTATAATTGTATGTAAGTGCTCTTAGTCGTATGTTAGCACTTATAATTATATTTTGATATTTACAATTGTACTAGTATGTTTATGGTCGAATTCAAATAGTTATAGTTAGTTATATTCTAGTGTCATAGTTAGTTATATTCTAGTATGTTGCCTTAAGATTTAGTTCCTTGGCAGGAATAAAATTTCATCCAATAAGGTGGGCGTATGGTGGCTGACCAACAACAAAGTCTGCAAGTATACTGACGGTGATGATCGACATCAGAGTGGTAACAACTAGTGACATTAGATTTTGACAATAGATGGCAAAGTAGCAATAGACTGTGGTAACGAGTCATCGTCCATGGTGACAGCAAACTACTGTTACTTTTTGCTGATAACCACATAACTACAATCCGAAGGCGGGTGGGGTCCGGATTAACGGGAACCGCCACCTCAAGTAGAACGGACCAACCGGATCCACACCCGCTTTGTTTCCGCCTCCCTCGAAACGGACCCGGAACCGGCTCCGCCTCACACCTCCACACCCACCCCCCCAACCCCGCACGTGCAACCGCGCCAGAGAAGCAGACCTCCTCCGCTTCCCAATTGGCAAACTGCTTTGGTTGGCCGCTTCTACTCCATCGAAGTAGCTCTGCACAGCTCCATCCTCGGCCCTTGCTTCCCAGAAGGGCCAGCCGCGACGCCCCTTCCCCCACCGCAAGGGCCAACCCCTCTCCCCACCCTCCCGCTGGTCAGATCTCCTTCGATGCAGGCGCCCACGATGCCTCCCCCTGCAGGTCCGCTTCCCCCGGTGTTGTCTGTAAGGCAGTTCTAAAGAAGCCTACTCTTGTCTGCGCGCTTGTCTTCCTCTTTGTTGTTGTTGTTGTAGTCGTCGTCGTCGTGTTCTTCTTCTAGTTGTTGATCTTGCCCTGTTGATCGCTGAACTGACTTGGAACCATCCGGGCACGTCGGGGCAGTTGCGAGGTTGCTGGCGATGGCGGCCGCGTCCGGCTCTCCTACTCTGCGGCACGGGGTGTCCCTTTGGTGCCCCCAGTCCCCGGCTCTCCGGAGCGCCACCGCCCTCCCCTGCCCTCACACGGTGCCGTCTTTCGGGCGCTTCCGGAGGAGCTTGTCGGTGGCGGCGGCGGCTGCGACATCAGGTTTCGCTAACGAGAACAGGGAGTAAGGAATCGCGTGCCTGCGATCCGTTTCGGTTGTTTGCGAATGCGATTGCGCGGATGGTGATTTGGAATTTGATCGCGGCCGCTTGTGAATCCGCAGGTATGTAATAGTTGGCGGGGGGAATGCGGCTGGGTACGCGGCTCGGACTCTCGTGGAGCATGGCATGGCAGATGGAAGGCTGTGCATCGTATCGAAAGAGGTACCTTTTTTTCGCGTGATAGGCTGCTGACAGCTGCTATTACACCTACAACTCTGTAGATAATTGCAAACTACAGGAGAAAAAAAAAACGAAGAAAAGAACTCTGGTTACACAGGGCATTCCGCTTTAACAAGTTCCTCTTTCCTCACCGAAGAGGCTGAATCTCGAATCTAGAGTCACTTGCGCGCAAAGGCTCGTGTGGCTAACTTCCCAGTCCACGAGTCTGAGCAAAGCCAGTTTCTATTCAAGATTCCATGGACTGGTCTGGATGCTGATGTAGACTTCCTGCTGTTCTTGATTCTGCAAAAATAGACTTAAAGCGTTGCCTTGATTAGAGCTTTCCATTATGCGGACCCACTTTTTGCTGGATAATTGGAAGGAAATGACGGGAGGAAGTGAGGATGTGTTTCTCTGGGTCCTGCCACTAAATATAAAGGAGCTTGCGAATGAGGCACCCATTCCTTATTACGTATACCACGTTGATGGAAGAGCTGCCCATGCTCCCAGGCGGTTAAGACAATAGACACGATTGGTCAAGGTTACGTTCTTTTAGAGTTTTAGGGTGTTGGTGTTTCCCATTACCAAATTTCAAAAGAAGTTTATATTGGTAGAAGACCTTCTCCCAACAACTTTCCATCACCGAACTTGAGTGTTGCGAAGTCCAAACTGGTGGCAAATCAGCTGTGAATTTCATAAAAAATTCTCTCGGTGCTCCCATCTCCATAATTTCTTTCAACCAATTCCTGTGAATAGTCTATCAATCGACTGAAACTATGCATATTCTTGATCTCACAAGCCACACCAGAAGGAAAGGTGCAAGGAGTTTTGCTCAAGTGAATGGTCTCTCTGCCGGATGTTCTCTGTCTGTTGATCCAATAACTAGTTTTACAATTGATCCTGGCCACACTGTTAGTTTCCTCTCTAAATTTCTTGTAAGCTGAAGATGTCCCCTTAGTTTGGAAAAATTAAGCATACTGGAGACTTGGAACTGCTACAATTTACTTGTTCTGTCACCTCCACTTGTTTTCAAAGGATACTCTCTGTTACAGTTAAATATTTTTTGTGGCCAAATACTCCAGATATTTAATTTGGAACAGGGTTCAGGCTAGTGCATGACAAATACTGGTGTCAGTGCGTTAGAATTTTTATTGTGCTATCTTGATGTCAGTTATTGTCACAAGGTTGTTTCTGGAATGTGTGGAAACCAAATGCTATATCAGTTTATCAATGCTGTCTCTTTTAAGTTGGAGGCATGCCTTGGAGTCTAAAGATTTTAAAATCAGTAGGAGTAAGTTAGAGTTTATGTATTGTACTTATAGTAATGAGAGGGTGTTATAGGAAGGTATGATTCAAATTGATGGACAAGACATTCCTAAGAGCAGTAGTTTTCGATACTTACGGTCTATCATCTAAGAGAATGGAGAGATTTATGATGATGCGGCACACAGGATTAAGGCAGGCTGGTTAAAATGAAGAAGTGCATTAGGAGTCCTCTGCGATCGTCGTACCAGTGAAACTTAAAGAGAAGTTTTATAGAACGGCTGTGAGACTTGTTTTATTATATGACACCGAGTGTGGGCAGTGCGAAAGGAACACATTAACAAAATGTGTTTAGCAGAGATGAGGATGTTGGATGGATGTGTGGTAAGATTAAGAAAGATAAGATTAGGAATGAGCGTTTCCGTGAGGACTTGAGGATAACTCCAATTGATAGAAAAATGAGAGAAAATATACTCGGGTGGTTTGGACACGTGTACCATCGCCCTAATTTGACACCAGTTAAAAGATGCGACCAAATCTTAGTAGATGTCAGTAAAAGAACTAGGGGAAGGCCTAAAATGAGATGGTGCGATGTTATTAGGAAGGACTTGGACTTCTTGAGTTTAAACACGAATATAACACTTATAGAAATCTTTGGCGGAAGAGGATTCATGTAGCCGACCCTAAATAATGGGATAAGGCTCTGATGATGATGATATATTTTCCTTTTTCCCTATTTTTATATTATTTATGATGGGTGACGGATCTAAGTATAGGAATCATTTGACAAGATTACATGGTAACCTTGGTTGGACTCGATTGATCTTATGTTCCATATTTGTCCTACACTCCCTCTCTCCTCGTGCATACTTTTTCTTTTCAATCCTCTGGGAATGATTTAATTTTAACCTTGTGTTTTGTCATTTTGTGACAAAATAGGCTGTTGCACCATACGAGAGACCAGCGTTGACTAAAGGCTATCTATTTCCTCTTGATAAGAAGCCAGCACGTCTACCGGTAAAATTGATCTGTCTATTGTAGGTAGATTTGTGGAATAGAATGTTCAATGTACTACATATGTCATTGGAAAAAATTGCTTAACATGTGCTTATGAAGGTGTATCTTAAGGGGCACTGGTACAACAAGTACCTACTCATTTCAGGTTTCTACAATGACTTCATTCTGATGAATTTCTTTTGTTAGGGATTCCATACTTGCGTTGGGATTGGGGGTGAAAGGCAAACTCCTGAATGGTATAAGGAGCGCGGGATAGAGGTATGGTTTTTTAATTATACTATCAAAATTTCAACTCAGATATATAGTTAAATCTTTTACCATTTGCGTATCTTATAGAGTAATGATCTTTTGCCTGTCTTCTAAATGTTTTATTTTATTTGACATGTATTATCAAATAGTGCAAGTTGAGAGAATTGTGTTTTACTTCATTTCCTAGTAGCTGGCAAAAATGTTGGTTGCACAGTAAAGCATGTTCGCCTTTGGAATGCTTTCAGGTGGTGCAGAGGTTTTTTCTCAGGGGTGGGGGGTCTTGGCTCCACCATCTCCTGATTTAGGAACCCTATGACCATGCATATGGTAACTGAATATCTGATAATGTTTTTTCACTGGCTAGTGAACTGAGCCTCGGCTCATGATCAGTGTGTCAGCAGTTTGGACATATTATGCACAAATGTATAGATGTTTTCTTATCATCTTACTGACTGTCTGCTATAAACAACCATTATGGCTATTGGACTTTCTCTCTAATAGATGTAGTTACTCCACACAAGAAGGCTTGTATAGCTTTTACGCTGTCCTGCTTTTGATTATAATGACAAATATCCAATTATATTGCCTTCATTTTCTTGAAGATGTTATATGGGGATCCAGTTACAAGCCTTGATATACAGACAAATACCCTCAAGACATCATCAGGAAAACTCCTCAAGTATGGATCTCTAATAATTTCTACGGGGTGTACTGCTGTAAGGTACCATAATCTTCTCAATCAAAGAATACTTGACTGACAAGGCAACAGATAGACTACTTTGTAATTTCCTTCGTTCCTAAGTTTGTGTCTTCATAGGAAAGGAAACTATTAAAGCTTAGACATCATTAGTAGTTGACAAAAGAAATAGAGCCATGATTATTTGTCTGCTAACTTAGATTTCCTTGTTTAATAACTTTTTTCTGAACATTTTTTGCTTTCTCTTGTACTTCATCATTGATGCATTGTATCTGATGGAATTCATCATTTCAGAGGTTTTTTTTTTTTGAAAGTGGGTAGTACCACATGTATTTATTAAGAAAGAGAATATACATGTATAGGTGGGCCAAAAAACTCCCAAAAAGATACCACCCCCACAGCACCTAGACACCAAAAGCACACCAAGGAGGTGTAAAATAATCTAATCTCCCAAGGAACCAAAAGAGGAGATATAGATGAACCTACCTTGGACAAATAGACTGCCCACTCCTTCACCCTACCCCAAACAAAATGAAACAGTGCCTCCTCCGAGCGGGACTCCCTCCTGAAGATATGAAGGTACGGTGGTTATGCTCCCCCCACACTGCCCATAAGGTAGTATGAAGGATGAGCCACCAAACCACATGTCCAACTTGAGTCTTGAGGAGCCAATGCTTATGCCAATCCCGAAGCAAAGAAGCAACATCGCCTTGCAAGGTGATAGAGCTTCCAGTCCTCCGAGCAGTCTCCGCCAAAGTCCCTGAGAGTAAGAGCAGCCCACAGAAGGTGATCCAACATCCAAGGACGACTCCTCAACGCTACAAAGACATCATATAGGGCTCACATTCGGCAAAAAAACAGACCAATCTGTGTCCCAGTGGGAAGCCTCCCATGAGCAATCCTCCAAGCCAAAATCTTAAATTGATGGGGTGGGCGGCCTCCACACTTCCTGGAAAAAGGAAAACTGCACATCCCCATCCGTGCAAACCCATAGGCTGATTTGAATGAGAATTCCCTCCCTTCCCCTATCTCCAGACCCAAATCTCCCTATCCTGTAGATGGAAAGGTAGTATCAAATCAGCAAACCCTATAGCTGCTCCAACTCCTTATGAACTATGAAGGAAGTGACGCCTGAAAGTCGGGGTCAAGACCATCGAGGATCTGTTGGTCAAAGCTTAAGCCATAGAGCTTGAGTGAGATGCCAAAGTAGCAAAAAAACTGGGAAACAAGGATTCCAAATTGAATGTGATGACCAAACTGTCCCCATAATAATATTTTCATTTATTATATATTAATTTTGATGATTACAAAATAACACTAATGGATTCGAGCCTTGAGAACAGGAAGCAAAAGAAAAATGAAAGATCAAGACAATCTGGTAATCTCATCATTTCTATCCAAGTCCCTGTAACGACTTCTTTGATAAGCAGAACGACTTCCTCTTTGACCGGAACACTCAAATCGTTCCGTAACGATTTCTTTAGAACTGCAAGACTCTCTAGCCGTAACGACTTCTTTAGACCTCGAACGATTTCTTAGAACTCGCAACGACTCTCTAGTCGTAACGACTTCTTTAGACCTCGTAACGATTTCTTTAGAACTCGCAACGACTCTCTAGCCGTAACGACTTCTTTAGATCTCGTAACGATTCTTTAGAACTCGCAACGACTCTCTAGCCGTAACGACTTCTTTAGACCTCGTAACGATTTCTTTAGAACTCGCAACGACTCTCTAGCCGTAACGACTTCTTTAGACCTCGTAACGATTTCTTTAGAACTCGCAACGACTCTCTAGCCGTAACGACTTCTTTAGACCTCGTAACGATTTCTTTAGAACTCGCAACGACTCTCTAGTCGTAACGATTTCTTTAGAACTCGTAACGACTTCTTCATTAGTCATAACGATTTCGCGAACGACTTCTTTAGTCATAACGATCTCGCAAGACTTCTTATTAGTCATAACGATTTCGCGCAACGACTCTTTGTTAGTCATAACGATTCGCGCAACGACTTCTTTATTAGTCATAACGATTTCGCGCAACGACTTCTTTGTTAGTCATAACGATTTCGCGCAACGACTTCTTTATTAGTCATAACGATTTCGCGCAACGACTTCTTTATAGTCATAACGATTTCGCGCAACGACTTCTTTATTAGTCATAACGATTTCGCGCAACGACTTCTTTGTTAGTCATAACGATTTCGCGCAACGACTTCTTTATAGTCATAACGATTTCGCGTAACGACTTCTTTATTAGTCATAACGATTTCGCGTAACGACTTCTTATTAGTCATAACGATTTCTTGCAACGACTCTTTAGAATCACAACGACTTGCCTGTTGTAACGGCTTCATAAGTTATCACAACGATTTCTTTACAGTTCATAACGACTTGCTATAATTCATAACGATTTCATAAGTTATGAAGTCAGCAAGATTCTTTTATCGAATTTCTTGATGCATCAGTATAATGCTTTTTAATAGCGTTGAAAAGTCAAAGTCATATCTTGTCCGTTGACTGCTATGCATTAAATGCTCTCCGATCGTATCTCCCATGCATGCAGACAATATCTTCCATTTCTATGCTACTCTGTCTACGTACTTTTCTTGGACAGAAAGGAGCTTTGCTATATACTGCAATATCTGTTCCTCTCAACTAACAATAGACAGCAGTCCTAGCTGTCTTCTATTTATTGATGATATGCTTACAGATATCTGACAAGACTCATCTGGACAACGTTGGACACAAGATACAAAGTTCTATGACATCTCTTTGGCGTGTACACCAGGATAAAAGACTGACGATCAGAAGCTTCCTCAGTAACCAGTCTAACGTACACAAGGATAAGAGACAACGGACATTCAACGTTCGAATTTGAATCAGCAGTTTAAATAGAAGACTCAAGACGGAAAAGAGCAAACAGACAGAGCAACATCGCTTGATTTCAGAAGAAGAAAGAAATCCATCTCTTACAATCTTTAGAACTTTGAAGAAGAGCGAAGCCTCCACTCAAAACCTTGTTCTAAGCTCTTAGCTCTCTGTGCTCAAAAAGAATCTTCTCATTTGTAAGAGCCTGTGTGGTCCTTGGAGAGAAAAACCTTGTTAAATCTCTTTCTCTCTCGGGGCTTAGGAGCTTCAGGTTGTAGCTGGTCAAGCTAGAATCTGAAGCCTGTTTTTCACACCTTTTTCTGATTAGTTTGTGTTCCCTTCTGGACGAAGGAAGACCTGGTGGTATCCAGGGTGGTTGTTGTCCCTTCTGGACGAAGGAAGACCTGGTGGTATCCAGGGTGGTTGTTGTTCCCTTCAGGCTGAAGGAAGACCAGTTGAGGCTGGGTGTAAGGATCCTTAAGGGGGATTGTACCCTTGATAGTAAAATCCTGAGGTATTGCTCAGGGACTGGACGTAGGTCTCCTGTGGAGAGGAGTTCCGAACCAGGATAAAATCCTTGTGTCTTGTGGATGTGTTTTGTGTGATTGTTATCTTGTTTGCTCTAACTCTAACCTTGTTATTAAGTTGTGCAATCTTTTCAGTAAACAGGTTTTAATCAAAGATCGAAGTTTTATTAACCCATTCACCCCCCCTCTGGGCTAGCTAGCTGGGCAACAAGTGGTATCAGAGCCCGTCTCTTCGACAAAGAAGAAGATCCAACGATCTGAAGAGCAAAGATCAATGGCAGCCCAAAGTCACTTCGAAGGTCAGTCTGTCAACAGACCTCCTTTGTTCGATGGTGAAGATTATACGTATTGGAAGACCAGGATGGAATACTTTCTACAAGGCCACGATTATCAAATCTGGTCAATAGTGGAAGAAGGTGATCTGGTCGTCACAAATGAGAAAGCACAATGGACAGATGAAGATAGAAAGAAAATCTCCTTGAACTGTAAAGCTAAGAGCATTCTATGTTGTGCTCTAAGCAAGAAAGAGTTCAACAGAGTTTCAGCATGCAAATCCTCCATGGAAATGTGGGAAAAGTTAAAGATCACATATGAAGGTACAGACAAAGTAAAGGAGACAAGAATGACATTCTTGTCACTCAGTATGAAAGATTTCAAATGCAAACAGGTGAGTCTATTACCCAAATGTTTAGTAGATTTACTGACATTACTAATGGCCTAGCAAGTCTAGGAAAGTCATATGAAAATGCAGATATGGTAAGGAAGATTCTCAGATCCCTGCCATCTTCATGGACGGCAAAGGTCACAGCTATCGAAGAAGCTAATGATCTTAAGAGAATGTCAGTAGAAAAACTCATTGGGTCTCTCATGGCCCATGAAATAAACATGGAAAGACTAGGAGAATCCTCCAGTAGAAAGAAGCAGTCAAATGCGCTTAAAGCTAATGGGGACTCATCAGAAGAATCCTTAGATAACAGTGAAGATAGCAAAGATAGTGATGATGAAGAAGCCATGCTCTCAAGAAGATTGCAGAGAATCTTGGCAAAGAAAAAGAAGTTCCAGTCTGGTAGGAGGTACTTCAAGAAAAACAAAGATCTCAAGAGACCAGATGGAAAAGATCAGAAGAGGAATGAGCCACTTTGCTATGAATGCAAGAAACCTGGACATATCAAGGCAGACTGTCCAATGTTAAAGAAAAATGATCACAAGAAGAAGGACAGCTCCAAGAAGTTCAGAAGATTCAAAAAGAAAGCCATGGCAGCTGCATGGGACAACAGCAGCGACTCAGATAGTGAGTCAAGCTCGAGCAGTGAAGGTGAAGAAGCCAACTTGGCTCTCATGGCGAATACCGAGGATAAGGTAACATCTGATTCTTCTTTCGATTCCTGTAATGACTCAGATTCGGATAATTTGGAAAGTGCATTTAATGAACTCTACAATAAGTATAAAGAAGTGTGTAAACTACTTAAGCTAAGCAAGAAAAATATCACATGTCTCGAAAATACCAACTCAGATTTAAAATCTGAAAACGAAGAACTAGAAAAACAAATAGTTGAGCTTAAGAGAAGAAATGAACTATTATGTGAAAATTTAAAGACAAGAACAGAAAAATCACTGACCTAGAAAAACAGGAAAACTCAGATGATTAAGAAAAACTGTAAATGAATTAAATGAAGAAAACAATACACTAGCAAGCACCCTAGAAAAATTTACCAATGGTAAAAACTCTTTAATATTAAAAGGTGCTAGGAGATCGGGTAAAAAGAAAATGGATTAGGATATACACCCAGATAATGAAGAAACCATAATATACCCTAAAACATATCCAACACCAAAATTTGTACCTGAACAAGATGTAGCATACAAAGCTGATTTCAAATACATAGAAAAAGTAACTAAGTTATCCTGCTGCAGTCACTGCAACAAGTTAGGACATATTAAAATGACATGCCCAACAAGACATAAAAAATGGATATTAAAAGGTAAAGTTGATGATACTAACCAATCAGGACCCAAAAAGAATTTGGGTACCTAAAGCTTGATGTTCTCATTTCAGGTTAACCCTCGAGCATCCAAATGGTATTTGGATAGTGGGTGCTCAAGGCATATGTCAGGCAACAAGAAGATATTTGTTGATCTCCAAGCTGAAGAAGGTACAGTCACCTATGGAGATAATGGAAAAAGGGACTGTGATAGGAAGCGGGTCTGTGAACATCAAAGGAAAATCAGTCATAAAGGATGTAATGCTGGTCAAGGGTTAAAGCACAATCTCATCAGCATCAGCCAGTTGTGTGACAAAGGCCATCAAATTCAGTTTCAAGAATCAAAATGCAGTATCTTAAAGGATGGTGCAGTCATATTTGAAGCCTACAGAGAAAGAAATTTGTATGTTCTATATCTCGATGAACTCAAGGATCAAGATGTGTGTTGGCAGCTAGCAAAGATAAATCAACTGAGTTGTGGCACAGAAGATTGGGCCACTGCAGCTTGGATGGGCTGAACAAGCTCAGAAAAAGAAAACTAGTTGAAGGACTGCCAAAGGTAAATTTCAGATTGGATAGCATTTGCAGACCTTGTGCAAGAGGAAAGCACACCAAGAGCTCCTTCAAATCAAAGACTGTAGTAACCACCTCAAAGCCCTTAGAACTACTTCACATGGATTTATTTGGGCCAATGAGGACTACCAGTTTGGGAGGAAAGAATTTTGGATTTGTAATAGTTGATGATTATTCAAGATTCACTTGGGTATCCTTTTTAGAGCACAAAGATGACACATTTGAGAATTTTGTCAGCTTCAGTAAGAAAGTTCAGAAAGATCAGAAATTCTCAATTGTCTCTATTCGATCAGATCATGGTGGTGAGTTTCAGAATGAAAAGTTTGCGAAGTTCTGTGATGATCAAGGAATTGAGCACAACTTCTCAGCTCCAAGGACACCTCAACAGAATGGAATTGCTGAGAGGAAAAACAGAACTCTTTTGGATATGGCAAGATCAATGTTATCAGAATATGATCTGCCAAGATATTTCTGGGCCGAAGCTATCAACACTGCATGTTATATCATAAATAGAGTGATGATCAGGCCAATTCTGAAAAAGACTGCTTATGAACTCTACAAAGAAAAGAAGCCAAAGATTAGCCATTTCAGAATATTTGGATGTCCTTGCTTCATCCATAACAATGGAAAAAGGGACATTGGTAAGTTGGATGCCAAATCAGATGAAGGCATTTTCATGGGGTATTCCTCTAAACCTAAAGGTTATAGAGTTTTCAATAAACGTTCCTTATTAATTGAACAATCAGTACATGTTATTTTTGATGAATCTAACCCTTCCTTGAAAAAGGAAGAAATTAGTGACATTGATGATGCAGATGTCCTGTCCGAAAAATTAAAGAAAACTTCAATTAAGGACAAAGAGGATCCAACTCTGGAAGAACTGCAGCAAACAGAAATCCAACATAAAGATCTTCCAAAGGAATGGAGACATCAGAAAGATCACCCTCCTGAAAACATCATTGGTGATCCATCTGTAGGGGTAAGAACTAGAGGTAATGTAATTCCATGCGACTATTTAGCATTTGTCTCAAGTAGAGCCTAAGACAGTCAATGAAGCTTTATCTGATGAATCTTGGATACTAGCCATGCAAGATGAACTAAATCAGTTCAAGAGAAACCAAGTATGGTCACTTGTTCCTAGACCATCCAATCATTCAGTTATTGGCACCAAATGGGTGTTCAGAAATAAACTGGATGAGTCTGGAATAATCTTAAGGAACAAAGCCAGATTGGTGGCTCAAGGCTACTCCCAAGAGGAAGGCATAGATTTCGATGAAACTTATGCACCTGTAGCTAGACTTGAGGCCATTAGGATTTTACTTGCTTATGCATCCGCACTTGATTTAAAACTTTTTCAAATGGATGTCAAATCAGCCTTTTTAAATGGTTTCATCAAGGAGGAAGTTTATGTTGAACAACCTCCAGGTTTTGACGACTCTGAATTTCCAAATCATGTATTTAAACTATAAGGCTTTATATGGTCTAAAGCAAGCTCCTAGAGCCTGGTATGAAAGGCTCAGTAATTTCTTATTAAATCATGGTTTCACTAGAGGTAAAGTAGATAGTACATTATTTATAAAATCTAGGTTAAACATATACTTCTTGTACAAATCTATGTGGATGATATTATTTTTGGATCTACTGATGAATCTCTTTGCAAGTACTTTGAAAAGCTTATGCAGGGAGAATTCGAAATGAGCTTGATGGGGGAGTTAAGCTACTTCCTTGGATTGCAAATCAAGCAAGGGAAGGATGGCACTCATATCTGTCAAGCAAAGTACACCAAAGAGCTGTTGAAGAAATTTGGATTTGAAGATGCAAAGCCATTATCAACTCCAATGAGCACATCAACCAGAATGGACAGTGATCAAAAAGGTAAAAGGGTAGATCAAAAGAATTATCGAGGTATGATAGGATCATTACTTTACTTAACTGCCAGTAGACCAGACATTTTGTTCAGTGTATGCATGTGTGCTAGATATCAGGCAGACCCTAGAGAGTCTCACTTAATCTCTGTAAAAAGAATATTTAGATATTTAGCTAGAACTCATGATTTAGGTCTCTGGTATCCTAGATCTTGTGAGATAAATCTAATAGGATATTCAGATGCTGATTATGCTGGTTGCAAAGTAGATAGAAAGAGCACCAGTGGATGTTGTCAGTTTCTTGCAGGATGCTTAATATCATGGACATCCAAGAAACAAAATTCAGTAGCTCTATCAACAGCTGAGGCGGAATATGTTGCTGCTGGAAGTTGCTGTACACAACTTCTTTGGATAAAGCAACAACTTGAAGATTTCGGCATTCACATCAAATCAATTCCTCTATTGTGTGATAATACTAGTGCCATCAACCTCACCAAAAATCCAGTTCAACACTCAAGGACGAAACACATTGAGGTAAGATATCATTTTATTCGAGACCATGTAGCTAGTGGTAATTTAGAAATTTCGTTTATAGATACAAATGGTCAATTGGCAGATATCTTCACAAAAGCCCTACCTGAAGAGAGATTTACATCTCTTAGAAGGGAACTAGGGATGTGCAATTTGTGAAAGAATTTCTGTGATTTTATTGACATATAAATTTTTCAGATTAAATGAAAAGTTCTCTCTCCGTTAAAGTTAAACAAAACTCTAGTTATCTATATGCTTTGACCGCTTCTGTGTAGAAAGTTGTTTGACTTGTCAAACCTTTTTGTCGCTTTCTACCTTTGCCGCCTTTTGGCGCTCCCGTCATTAAAGTAATATTAATTTATCCAAACCGTTTTGAGATCGATTCGCCTTCCACCTTTACCCTTTTTATTCTCTATCTGTTCACCCAAAGCTGATGCCCTAACGATTTTGGGATCGTCTCTCTGCAACTTTCGAAGCCTTCTTCTCTTCCCGCGAAGAACTCCTTCGAAAACTTCCGTCCCTTCCATCATCCTCCCTTCCAGAATCTTTTCTTCTCTGCACCCATGGCCGCTCCGTTGATCTCCGGAAGTGTTGGGGGCTACAGTGCTGAGTATTTATCCCCAAAGGAGCAAGAAAGATTTACTTTTGTGAAGACAAAGATTTGCGGAAATAAGGCAGTGGATGTTCAGAATCTTGAGAAGAGTGGCATGGCCAGGCTAGTTGATACTATAAGAAGATCGCAGTGGATGGATGTGGTCACATTCAGTGAGGTAAGCTACCCGGATTTGGTAAAAGCCTTCTACATCTGTCTGAAGTCAGAAGCAGATGGATCCCTTGTTTCCTCTGTCAAGGGTATCCAAATCAGAATAAACCCTGAGCTGTTGCGTGATCTTTTGGAGTAAAGACCTCGGGATTTAGTGGCATTCACTCTGTGAATGATGAAGTCAAAGGTCTCGGGATTATCGGTCCAGGATTTAAGTTGAAGGATGGGAAGCTTGATATTAATCAGATGTCCGCGTTCAACCGGTTGCTGCACTTTATAGTCTGCCAAATCTTAGTTCCCCGTAGTGCTACCTTTTCCTCATGCACTAGGGCAGATTCGGACATAATGTTCTGGGCAATCCAGAACAAAGAGATAAACCTGGCCGCAGTGATGATTGAGCGAATGATGTTTGCACATGCTCAGTTATGGGAAACAAAGAGCAAGTTGAATGTTTCCCTTCCATATGCCCATCTTCTGACCAAGATTTTCAAGCATTGGAGTAGATCTGTCAGGTGCGGTAGCTGAAAAGATGGGCCAGTCTATAAGGTCCAGAAACCTGAAGAAAAGTGGCTTTTCAGTGCAAGAAGGAGTTTGGTCGAAATCCTCTGTGGCTGAAGGAGAAGCAGTTATTGCAGATATTCCAGAAGCAGTAGAAGTAGAGCAAGCAGCAGCAAGTCCAGCAGAGCAAGAACAAGAGAGTCAGCTGTGGGATGCCCTCCGAAGCTCATTGGAAGAAGCTCCTGCTCAGGGGGAGCAAGAAAATATTGAAGTCCCTGCTCCATTCAGGGGGAGCATGCTGAGAGTGAAAAGCCAGAGAATGAAGCCTTCTCTGAGCAAGCTGCACCTCTCAGGAAACTTCAGGTCCAGCCTTGGTTGATGCTAGTGAAGGCCCAAGTGCACCAGTAAATCTTGAGGAGCCTGTCTCTCAGCCAAGTAAGCAGAAAAAGATTGTTCACAGGAGGTCAAGGAAGGGCCATAGGAAAAAAGTTGAAGCATGTTATGGCCTTGCTAAAAGCCCAAGGAGAGATCCTGCATCAGTTCAGAATGGTATACAAGGAATTGTTTCAAATCAAGTGTCAACCTCCTCAGACGTATCCTCAATAAGAAATGCAATGAGGTATTTCAATAAGGAAATGTCTGATATGAAGAATTTGCTGGCCAGTTTTTCAAAGTCTAGTGGTGTCCCTCCTGCACCTACTCAGAGCAGTCCAGCTGAAGTTCCTAGGCCACCAGGGCCTCCAGCTGAAGTTCCTAGGCCACCAGGGCCTCCAGCAGAAGTCTCAGGGCCAACAGGGCCGCCAGCTCAAGGGTCAGGGCCATCAGGGCCATCAGTTGTAGGTCACCCGGACCAGTGGCAGCCTCAGGGTCTTCAGGACCATCTCCTGCAGTCAGAGAAAGTCAGGCAAAGGAAAAGAGCCAGTGTCTGTCTCCAAGGCCCCTGATTCTTCATCTCTTGCCACTCCAACCCTCTCCACACCTTCATCTCCTCCTACTGCACCTCCTGCTCCACCAACCATAAAACATCCCATGCCTCGCACCAACCTTCTTCATCCTCTACTTCCTCTCAACCTCCTTCTCACCTACTCCAGCTCTCATCTCAGCTTCATCCTCATTAACTCCTCAACCTTCTCCTATTCAAACTCAATCATCTCATCCTCAACCAACCTCTTCCTTTAATCCTAAACACTTTTCTATCCTCCTACTCCTCCTAATTCTGTTACCTTTCCTCCAGTGAAACCTCTGCCTCTTGGTATTTTTGACACCAATGTTCCAGACCATTTTGAAAGGAACACTCTCCTCACCATTCTTTCCACAGCCTCTCACATTCACAGGACTGACCCTCCTAGTCCTGTCTGAAAAAGAGAAAAACCTCTTCCTCTCTAAGCACTCCTTCTGCTTTCTCTACCCTCCTTTATGGTACTCTCTTACCCTTGATCCTAAGAGAAGACCTATCTACAGAGAATACCTCCAGAAATGCATTCTTTCTACCATTTATGGTATTCCTTTTCTCAACCTCTCCGAACACCTGGCCATTGTTCTTCCTTTTACTCAGATATCTCAACCTATCAAATCCAAAATCTTTGAGGGCACTGAGTTCAAGACTGAAGATCAGTGGGCAGCCATCAAAGGGAACAAGGCTCAGTACTCCAAATACCTGACTGCAAGGGCCGAATCCCTCTCTCTCAGAGATCACCCACTCACCTTCTCTGAGTGGTTCATCTTCCAGCACAAGAACTCTTGGGGATCCTTCATTTTGAAGGAAATTCGAATTGCCAGAGCTTTTCAGTTGTACAGTGACTTCTGTTATTTGAACAAAATTCCAGAAGTTCAATTTTGCCAGTTCAACTCGAAGATTACTGTGCTGCAATCAGAAAACCCTCTCAACCTTCCTCTTTCAGTAGACTTTGTCTCCTTCAAAGTGATTTTCCAGTTCTTCTGCCGAAGCTGCACTCGTTAGTGCTTAATTCAGATGCTGGATCTCTGGCTCTAGATATGTTTGCAAGGCAGCTGGGCCGGATGTCAGCCAAGCAGGGCCGATCTCCCTCATTTCTGCGGTTCATCTTCAGAGAACTGGCCTTCTCTGTCTTCTCAGACCTTAGCTCCACTCATTTCTGAGTGTGAACGACTCACCTCCTCAGAATGGGAGCTTCTCTATCGGGCCTCTTATCAGCAATTGGAAGCTATCAATCAAGATCTGGTCAGTCAGAGGAAGCTGCTCTTTCTGCAGAAGCCTTTATGGATCTCAATTCCATCGCACCCATACCAGAGCTCTATGCTGTATGGGCAGCTAGATATTCTGCCTTCTATGCCCTAAAGCAGGATCTGTTAACTCAGCAACTTCACTATCCAGTTTCCTTGGACAGATTTCTCCATAGGGCCAGTTTTGGCAAGAGTACCTACTTCAGATTCATTTTGGACAAAACTCAGTATGGAGAGTTCATAGAGCAGCAAAGGCAACTCTACATTCAGAGGAACATCCCTTCCATGGGACCCTCCTTCTCAGTTACCTTTGGCGTTTTTCTGAAATTTTTGAGGATCTTGAGATCAAGGCATGGGCTGTTATCTCACAGCATGCCTCTTGTTATCTCCTCTGTATTATCTTTCTCTCTTAATACAAATCTTTCTCTCTTCTTTGTCTCACAGCTTATCTTTTTGCCTAATGACAAAATGGGGGAGACAACTAACGTAAATCTGAAAAACATATTTCATTTTTTGTCTGATGTTTAGTATATTTTGTCATCATCAAAAAGGGGGAGATTGATGACCAAACTGTCCCCATAATAAATATTTCATTTATTTATATATTAATTTTGATGATTAACAAAATAACACTAATGGATTTCTTGAGCCTTGAGAACAGGAAGCAAAAGAAAAATGAAAGATCAAGACAATCTGGTAAGTCCCATCATTTCTATCCAAGTCCCTGTAACGACTTCTTTGATAAGCAGAACGACTTCCTCTTTGACCGGAACACTCAAATCGTTACCGTAACGATTTCTTTAGAACTCGCAACGACTCTCTAGCCGTAACGACTTCTTTAGACCTCGTAACGATTTCTTTAGAACTCGCAACGACTCTCTAGCCGTAACGACTTCTTTAGACCTCGTAACGATTTCTTTAGAACTCGCAACGACTCTCTAGCCGTAACGACTTCTTTAGACCTCGTAACGATTTCTTTAGAACTCGCAACGACTCTCTAGCCGTAACGACTTCTTTAGACCTCGTAACGATTTCTTTAGAACTCGCAACGACTCTCTAGCCGTAACGACTTCTTTAGACCTCGTAACGATTTCTTTAGAACTCGCAACGACTCTCTAGCCGTAACGACTTCTTTAGACCTCGTAACGATTCTTAGAACGCAACGACTTTCTAGTCATAACGATTTCTTTAGAACTCGCAACGACTTCTCTTAGTCATAACGATTTCGCGCAACGACTTCTTTAGTCATAACGATTCGCGAACGACTTCTTTATTAGTCATAACGATCGCGCAACGACTTCTTTGTAGTCAAACGATTCGCGCAACGACTTCTTATTTCATAACGATTTCGCGCAACGACTTCTTGTTAGTCATAACGATTCGCGCAACGACTTCTTTATTAGTCATAACGATTCGCGCAACGACTTCTTTATAGTCATACGATTTCGCGCAACGACTTCTTATTAGTCATAACGATTTCGCGCAACGACTTCTTTGTTAGTCATAACGATTTCGCGCAACGACTTCTTTATTAGTCATAACGATTTCGCGTAACGACTTCTTTATTAGTCATAACGATTTCGCGTAACGACTTCTTATCGGTCATAACGATTCTTGCCGACTTCTTTAGAACTCACAACGACTTGCCTGTTGCAACGGCTTCATAAGTTATCACAACGATTTCTTTACAGTTCATAACGACTTGCTATAATTCATAACGATTTCATAAGTTATGAAGTCAGCAAGATTCTTTTTATCGAATTTCTTGATGCATCAGTATAATGCTTTTTAATAGCGTTGAAAAGTCAAAGTCATATCTTGTCAGTTGACTGCTATGCATTAAATGCTCTCCGATCGTATCTCCCATGCATGCAGACAATATCTTCCATTTCTATGCTACTCTGTCTACGTACTTTTCTTGGACAGAAAGGAGCTTTGCTATATACTGCAATATCTGTTCCCTCTCAGCTAACAATAGACAGCAGTCCTAGCTGTCTTCTATTTATTGATGATATGCTTACAGATATCTGACAAGACTCATCTGGACAACGTTGGACTCAAGATACAAAGTTCTATGACATCTCTTTGGCGTGTACACCAGGATAAAAGACTGACGATCAGAAGCTTCCTCAGTAACCAGTCTAACGTACACAAGGATAAGAGACAACGGACATATCAACGTTCGAATTTGAATCAGCAGTTTAAATAGAAGACTCAAGACGGAAAAAAAGAGCAACAGACAGAGCAACATCGCTTGATTTCAGAAGAAAAGAAATCCATCTCTTAGAATCTTTAGAACTTTGAAGAAGAGCGAAGCCTCCACTCAAAACCTTTTCTAAGCTCTTAGCTCTCTGTGCTCAAAAAGAATCTTCTCATTTGTAAGAGCCTGTGTGGTCCTTGGAGAGAAAAACCTTGTTAAATCTCTTTCTCTCTCGGGGCTTAGGAGCTTCAGGTTGTAGCTGGTCAAGCTAGAATCTGAAGCCTGTTTTCACAACCTTTTCTGATTAGTTTGTGTTCCCTTCTGGACGAAGGAAGACCTGGTGGTATCCAGGGTGGTTTGTTCCCTTCTGGACGAAGGAAGAACCTGGTGGTATCCAGGGTGGTTGTTGTTCCCTTCAGGCTGAAGGAAGACCAGTTGAGGCTGGGTGTAAGGATCCTTAAGGGGGATTGTACCCTTGATAGTAAAATCCTGAGGTATTGCTCAGGGACTGGACGTAGGTCTCCTGTGGAGAGGAGTTCCGAACCAGGAAAATCCTTGTGTCTTGTGGATGTGTTTTGTGTGATTGTTATCTTGTTTGTTCTAACTCTAACTTGTTATTAAGTTGTGCAATCTTTTCAGTAAACAGGTTTTAATCAAAGATCGAAGTTTTATTAACCCATTCACCCCCCCTCTGGGCTAGCTAGCTGGGCAACAGAAGTCACTGCACCATTGTCTTTCTATAGAGGCACGTATGTCCAGTCGCCCAACTTCACCTGGATCTTGAAGCAATAAGATCCCTGTGGGGAGGAGATCTTCCTACCAAAGGGGGGAGATCTGTGTCGAGGAGAGAGGGTTCCAGGTCAGACGCTGTGGGAAGAAGAAGAAAAATATCAGGCTAATGACAATCAGACACAAACCCTGCTTCCCCTTCTAGCCCGAAAGCCACTGGCCCAACAAGAGCTAAATTGAAATACTGCTTCTTCAGCCCCAGACCCCTTACTTTTTTGGGAGGGAATCCTACTAAGAAATATCGTGCCATCCTCTGCCTCTGTCTCAGAACATGCCAAAAGATCTACTCTGAAGAGAATGGAGCTCCTAGTCACAAAGGATATTGAACCTTTTATTTTCAAATCTTGAACTGGGCTAGGCTCTTGATCTTGTATTTGTTCTTGTCCATCTTCACTAAGAACCTATTGAGAAGAAAAAGATAGTACATGGAAAATATCAAAATATTGGAGGATATATGACCAACAGACTTGTTTAGTATTTATGCATACTGAAACTGTCTTAGGTGCTTGTCATTTTGTTCTTTGTTCTTTATGCTGTGTTATGGAGAACAATTTTATGTGGCATGCTTTCCATCTTTATCAAGATTATGTATAGCAAATAATGACTAGCTCTATACTGTCTCACATGTTAACAAAGAGGTTAAGTGTACTATATCACTGATTGAAAATATACTTACGTTATTGCATTACCACCTATCATCTACAAGTATGTGTGCTTTCACTTATTCCTGATAAAAGCAACAGAACTACATACTATTGTTCATCATTAAATTGTGTCTGTCACTGAAATTTTCACTTTGGGGTTTGCATCTCCATGATTCAGATTTCCAGAGGGAAAAGGAGGGAGTTTGCCAGGTGTTCACTATGTTCGTGATGTTGCTGATGCAGATTCACTAGTTTCTTCATTGGTATTGGTTATTTCCTTTGCCATTTGCTTTCTAATGATGATTGTGTACACGCTTGCTGAGTTTTTCATATTTATATCAACTTTCTTCTGCATTATGTCTGTTAGTGTCAAGCCGATTCGAGTGAAACCTGTGGAAGGAGACTGGCTGATCCATTTCTAACCAGTTCATCAATTTCATATTTGCAAGTCATTGGAATTAAATTTCAAGAAATAATTATACTGTTACCATGTGAAAGCACCCTTTTGTTTCCTCCATTTTCAAATGGCTGAGTTCAAAAGCAAAAACTGACCTGAAAATGTTTAACCTCATCGTCATGCTCTGAACTCGATTACTTCTTGTGTTTGCGAGATTATGTTAATAGCCAGACTTTCAGTCATTCTTCCATTTTCCCCTTGGAAACTGTGACCTATTCTCTCATTAAAAAGTTGGACTTTGGAGTACATTATATGATGACCTGGGAGTTGTATTTCAATTATAATGAAAATCAAGTGATGTAACTCTTCTTTTGTTACAGGAAAAAGCACAAAAGGTTGTTGTAATTGGTGGTGGGTACATTGGGATGGAGGTTGTGGCAGCATGTGTTGGCTGGAATCTCGATGCAACTGTAAGTTCATGCTTTTTCACCCATGTTTGTAGCATATATTTTACTTTTACCCTCATTTATGCATTTATATGTGACACTAGAATGAGAAAAGAGGCATCATATGTTTTTCACAGATGTAGACCGTATGGATTTTGGTTTACATAGCAGTTTTGTTTCCCACCTTTTGGACATATAGGAAGAGAACAGGAATAAAATTCTATTTCTGAGTAATATGAACATGATAGAATAGTGTTAAACTGTATGTCATCTGATCTGTCGTTTATTTTCTATATATGCATATCTGTTCTTTCTTGAATCTTTTGGGACCTAAGATTGCTGTAACAAATGTGTATCAATTGGATAAAATCATTTGTTAATGTTAGTTATCGTGTTTGGAGATTAGAGGTGTGAGATGCCTGCTCTTGACCCACCTTATGGGAATGGTGGTGTGTGATGTTTCCTCTCTAGATATCCATGAAAACACAAAATTTTACCTTGAAGAATAGCGACTTTGGGAATGTTCATGTGTGATGTTTCCTCTCTGGGTATCCATGAATATGACAAATGGTACCTTGATGGATAGCTATTTAGCTACTGCTTTCTTCTCTGCTATCTAATTTTGTTTATGTTTAGCAAAGTATGTATTTCCTTTTTTAATGCAATGTGTTATCTAGTCTTCTTTGCCTTTCTATGATGTTTGATATCTAGTTTTAGGTCTTATTAAATGTTTTTGCATCTCTGTAACATCATCTGCTTCATCCACAAGAAGCATTTGTAGTGTTACACTCCTCTTACTGTCTAAAGAGTTTTCTGCATGCTGCTTTTGACTTTTCTATTAAACTGAAAAAATATCTACAGATAATATTTCCAGAGAATCATATCATGCCACGATTGTTTACTCCTTCCTTGCCCAAAAGTATGAAGAACTTTACCAAGAGAATGGTGTGAAGTTTTTGAAGGTATGCTTTTTCCTGGAAATCTACACTATATTCTGATAGCCATGACAAATGCTAAAAAATATGCATTTTTTAGGGTGCACTAATTGACAAACTTGAGGCTGGTTCTGATGGAAGAGTGGCAACTGTCAGACTAAACGGTGGTTCAGTTATCGAAGCTGATACGGTATCCTTTTGCCTTTTCTAACTCTGGAAACAGTGTTAAAGCTCTTGATCTGAACACCTAGCAGATTTGTTCCACTTCGACTTGGGGGTGAACACGTACCCATATTTCTGGGTCCAGATTTGGATCCAAATATATAGTCTTATGTAAGATGATCCGGATCTGGATTTACAGATTCTTTTTTGGGTTCAAACTCGGATCTCCTTGCCAAGACAACGTTCCTTTTATGTATGTAAGACAAATTCATATATATTTTGTATAGTAGACCTTTGCTGATTACAGCGTAGAATGTTTTTCTATCCTGAGGTTCTATAATCCTCTGTTGGCAATTATTTGGTGTTGCGACATTTTTCTATTTATGCAAGTTAGGTTGAATAACTTGTTCATAGCTTTGTCAGTTTTTCTCAGTCGATCAAGCCAGAAAACAATGCCAAATCACTTAACACGTTTTGCCTGCCTACCTATAGGTGATTGTTGGAATTGGAGCAAAGCCAGTTGTCAGCCCTTTTGAGGCTGTGGGTTTGAACGAATCTGTTGGAGGAATACAGGTTGGTGGGAGGCCCAATGTAGACTTTTTTGGATCAAGTATACCATTCTGGTTTTGTCTTTTGGATATGTTTTCTAATCCGTCAAAATGGAATAGCTATATGAAAATTGAAAAGTAAGTATTGTATTTGTAGCCTAACAGCTAGTTTGATGCAAACTGATGCTCTTCAAGGCAGTAAATTTATTCCCACATTTTAGCAGTGTCTCAACATATTATTAACTTATTCTTTGCTAGGTTGATAGTCAGTTTCGGACAAGTGTGCCTGGCATCTTCGCTATAGGAGATGTAGCAGCATTTCCATTAAGGGTATGTTTGGAAAGTCTCACTTGCATGTGGCATACTTTTCATCTTCTTTCTACTCTTCTATATGGCAGAATAATGACTCAGCCTTAGTTTTATAGATATATGACAGAATGGCACGAGTAGAACATGTTGATCATGCTCGCAAATCAGCAAATCATTGTTTGAGGGCACTTCTAAGTGCCCAAAGTCACCCGTAAGCTGGATTCACCATTTTGGAAGTGAGGATGATGTTTCCTCTTTCTTTTGGCATCTCTTTCTGTGCTAATGGCATTGTTGCCGTCCAGGTATGATTACCTCCCCTTCTTCTACTCCAGAGTTTTTGAGTATGAAGGGAGTTCAAGAAAAGTCTGGTGGCAATTTTATGGTGACAATGGTAAGTTTGTTCTGTACATTAATTTCATATCACCAGTAATGTGATTGTGATATAGCTAGCAACTGCCCATATTCTACAAATTTCAAACATGCTTTCATTTTTTTTGGGCAGTTGGTGATGCAATTGAAGTTGGAAATTTTGATCCGAAGATGGCTGCATTCTGGATTGATTCTGGTAAACACAACTTTCAGAAACTTTTGAAAGGCCTATTCATACAAAAGGTTTTTATTTTCTTATCATATATCATGTTCTTTAAATGCTCTATCTCATGGACATTCTTTCCTTACATACAGATGGCAGATTAAAAGGGGTGTTCCTTGAAAGTGGAAGCGCCGAGGTATTACCATCTCTTCAATGAATCTGTTCTCTGAAGAGAATATGATGCATATCTGAACACTTGACTATGAACATAAATACAGTTTATAACTTGTTGGATTGAGACTATAATTAGAATAACAAAAATATCGTGATCTATTGGTTAAATTTTCTGCACTTATAGCTGTGCGCTATTCTTGGATATTTAAATCTAACAGCTAGAAAGGCTAATGTGATCATGGTGTAGCGTAGTGCTAGCCAATAGCCTTGAATTCCAGGGAGTTGTGATGGTTTATCTTTCCATCTCTCAGGAGTTTGCACTTCTTCCGAGACTTGCAAGGGAACAGCCATTTGTCGACAGAGCTAAGCTTCAGAGTGCGTCATCCGTAGAGTCGGCACTAGAAGTTGCAAGAAGCTCCCTACAGATTGAATCCAAGGTCTAGTATGGTATATTCCTCCACCTGGCCCGCGGGACCGTCAAGATGTTGATTCTATGTATTTCCGTTTATGTCTCGTTAAAATAAATCAGCAACTTGCTTACTCCATGGAATGCATTGTATTGGATGTCCAATTGAGTAATGATGCCATGGGAATTTTGTTTTATTAGACAAGAATCTATTGAAATCATTTAGGAATTACAAGGGGGAGCATGTTATATGCTGGCATCATTCCTTTTCGGTAAAGTCATGTTTGATATGATCATTCTAACCCCTTGTTTACGACATTTTATCCTTGTCTAGGATGTAGATAACCTCTGAATCAATCTAGAATGTGTTCATTCCTGATTTTGCTAGCCTTCCGCGGTTCCTCTAGGCATAGAGATGAGAACATTCTTTTGTTGGGGGAGAACCTTTGGGCCGAGAGTTTTGTATCATCCACACCTTCCTTTGCTACCAAGGAATGGGATTTCTTCTCTCTTTCTTCTCCTGATCCTCTCTACCCTTGCAGCCGTGTATAATAAACTTAGGTTTCTATTGCTCATCCCACATGAAAGATGCTGTAGAAGTAGATGTAGACGCCTTCCCCAATTTGGGTTTTTAGGTCACATCTAATTTGGAACCATAGTATAAAATTGTTAGGTTATTGTCATTTACTCTCCCATATCGTAGGATGGATGATGTTTACTGGTGTGTAAAAGTGCATGGGTATATAATCCTTCGCAGGTTGGGTAATAACGTTCCCTGTTTCTAGATGGTCTCATCAGCCACCGGCTGCTGTGGACCATTGGGTTCAGAAGCTGCAAATAATCTCAGCATAAAGTGAAGTGCTAAAACAGGGAGTCCTTAAAGAAAACGTACAGATTTGTGTAGGCCCGTTAAAGTAAAGGTTGAACAAGTAAAGGCAAATGATTCCATGGATCTTTGTCGGTTTCACTTGGTTCAAGGAAAAACTAGTTAGTTTCCCAATTACCAAAAAAAAAAAAAAAGCTTTTACTCTCGTAACTTGACTACTTAGTTCTGAATTTAGGAAACTTAAATCTTTCTTATAAGTAGGTCATCTCAGGGAGTAAAAGTTAATCACAAAATTATGAAGAGTTTTGTGAAAAAAATATTTTAAAAAGAAGCCAAGGTCTTTTAGTTTATAATTATGAGAAATGTTTATTGCAAGACTTGTTTTATATTAAAGTTGATAATAAAGTTGCTGTAAATTGTTTGACAAGTAATCTTAGAAAAAAGAGAAAATTTTTTGTCAAATTCTCAACTAATAGGGTTGTCTTTCAAGCAATCAATATCAATTTTATTGCAAGACATCTTGTAATCAGTATTTGTATAAAAGTAAATAGTTAACTTACGAGGAATAAGAGTTAATTGAAAAACCTATAAAAATTTAAAAAAAAAACTTAAAAGAATAAAGTGCTGGAAAATGGTCGAATCAAAAGGACAAATTGAGAGGACGAGTTGGAAACTGCAGTGTGGGGTTATACTTGTATATGGTACGTAGCACTTAGAAAATGTTGTACAGCAAGTCATGTGACGGGAAGAAGATAATAATTTAGTATATTTAAATTTTGTATTTTTTACTTGTATTTTTTTCATTGGATGAATGTATTGTGTCTTCTTTTCATTAGCTCATGAAAGAGGAGAAATATAAATGGAAAATACACAACTTAAATACACTAAATATTTTTTCCGAAAAAAATATTTACCCTCTATAATAGTGGGATCCACTGTCATATGATGGGGATGAGTCCCACCACCATGCTCGCTTTGCATGCCTGCACAGAAGTGTGCCGAAGCACAGGCAAGAAGACTTAACCAAGCATCACACCTTTCCCTCCTTAACAGGGAAAAGCAAACAATTCTTCCCGTAGGAGAATGGAGACCATGATCATGCCGTCTGGGGCAGCTGCCCATTTGCAAAGAAAAAGATGCATGCAGTGTGCATTCATCAGGATATTCTATGTATGTAAGAAGATAATTTTACGAATATTTTTTTTCAGATTTTTTCTATTTTTTTTATGAATCATCTATCTGGAAAATTTTAGGCAATCTCTATATCATCCTCGCACTCACTAAGCTCTTTTGATGACTACACTTGAGAATCTAATGCAGTGCCTTGCCTTCCTGGTAGTGCTACTTCTTCCCACTTAAAAGAAACAAGCTTCTTGACTGCTCTCTTTAAAAGATAATAAAAGTGACGTGAATTATTTGACAAATAATCTTATTAGTTGAAAGAAAGAGAAGAAGAGAGAGAAAAATCTTGTCAAAATTTTAACTAATAAGATTACTTGCTAAACAAATCACATCACCTTTATTCCTCTTTAGAGGGTATTAAGTATTTCACTCCATAGCAAATCGTTGGCTGTCTTCTTTTCTTTAAGAAAAAGAAAGAAAGAAACAATAACCTGCAAGAATGGTATATTTGGGCAGCACCTTTCAAGCAGGAGGGCGTGGCAGGGCATATTGGTCACCACCTTCACAAGCCAGCATCCTGCAAGTTGCCATCCCCAGGGCCCAGGCTGTCCAAGGCATTAACCTGGCTTATACTCCTATAAACTATACACATGTAAATACACATGTAAATACATATGACCTTTATAATTACTTAAAAAAAACCTTTAAGCACTTCCAAATGGTTATCCATTAAATTCAGGGATAGCAACTATTACTATTTAGATATATTCAAGAGTGTCTTGACAATTCGTGAAGAGAGACTTACTGCACTTCTGCAGAAGTGCAGTTCACATGAGCAAATAACACTTACTGCACTTCTGCAAAGTGCAGAAGTGCAGTCCACATGGGCAAACAACACTTTTGCACATGTGAACTGCACTTCTGTACTTTGTAGAAGTACAGTAAGTCTTTCTCATTCGTTGCAGAAAAAAGCCATGCTCTCTCTCTCTCTCTCTCCCCGTGCCCCTCCACAACATGCCATGTGGAGGGGCGCGGTCCCAAGTGTATGTAATGCATCATTTTTTACCTTAAAATAATACACACAAAAAAGATATTAGTGCACATAAATAACACATTAGTGCACACAAGTAATATATTAATACATACAATAGTATAATAATGTACAGAAATAACACATTAATATATACAAATAGTATAAGAATGTAATTTGTATTAATATATTATTTGTGTGTATTAATGTGTTATTTGTGTGTACTAATATCTTATTTGTGTGCATTGTTTAAGTTATAAAAAATAGTGCATTAAATGTACTTGGAGTCGTGTCCTTCCACATGACGCACTGTGAAAGAGTATGACCACTTCACGTCAATTATACTCCCGGTTAATCGGAAGCATAATATATATATATTATATATATATATATATATATTATATATATATATGGGTAATTATTGTTTGGTTGTTTCCTCTCTCTCTCTCTCTCTGCGACGTAGGCATGTATAAGAAGAGAGGGAGCATGTTCTAGCATGATGCTTTCCGCTTCTGCCTCCTTGCCATGAAACGCCAGCCGTACGCACAGACGCCGCCTCTTTCAGAGGGATCAAAAGCTAACGCAGATCGCCACGACAACAGTAGGTACCACTGCACGCCGACCGATCATGGCGGCGCAGGCGCAGGTTCCATCTTGACTTCCGAAGACGAGAAGGTCCAGCAGACCGAGAGGTGGCTGAGGAAGATGCGGGGATCCCTGATGGTGGTGGCGGTGCTGGCGGCGTCGGTGACATACACGGCGGGGCTCAACCCCCCGGGGGGGTTCTGGCAGGACGACATGGCGGCGCACCGCACCGAGGGGGAGGCCTACTTCAAAGGGCAGGGCCACTTCGCCGGCGACCCCATCCTCCGCGACAAGAACTACAACCGCTACGCCACCTTCCTCGCCAGCAACACCGTGGCCTTCGTCCAGTCCCT
>CM024759.1:107278892-107516529 GCA_014218235.1 Colocasia esculenta | reverse complement strand
AGAAGCTCGTGTCCGGAAGTAGCGTCCACCAGCTAATCAATGCGCGGCAGAGGGAAGTTGTCATTGGGCGTTGCCTTATTGAGATCTTTGTAATCCACGCACAACGCCATTTGCCGTTGGCCTTGCGTACGAGGACCACGTTGGAGATCCATCTTGGATACTGGGCTTCTCGGAGGAGCCCCACGGTTCGGCTTTTAACCACATGATCCCGATCACGGTTTGCCGTTCTCGGTTCACAGGACCCTCCTTTGCTGAACTGGTGGATACAGGGATCCATACGGAGGCGATGCACCATGACCTCTGGGGGAATGCCTGGAAGCTCATCATCAGACCAGGCGAACACGTCCAAATTGGCCAGCAGGAAGGTGGTGTAGCGCTGCTGCTGCTCGGTCTCTGACAGCAAGACGCAATGTACAAGACGTGTTCGGGGTCATCGTCCACCTGGATGGGGATTAAGTCTTCCGCGGGCGTCCCTCGGCTGGTGGAAGGCTGATCAGAGGTTGAAGGAGCCACATCAGCGAGCGGTTGCTTATCCCTTAAGGAGAGGACATAGCAACGGCGAGACTCGCGCTAACATCCGAGTACTTCGCCCACTCCGCTGGAGTAGGGAACTTCATCTTCTGATGGAGTGACGAAGGATTGCTTTGATGCATCCGATCAGACTTCTGCCTAGGATAGCATTGTATCCAGGCATATTGTTGACGACCAGGAAGTCAACAATTTTGGTCACAGCCTTAGGAGCCGTTCCCAAGGTGATCGGAAGGCGAACCCTTCCCATGGGCTGGACCGAAACTCCCGAAAAGCCAAACAGTGGCAAGTTTACAGGGGTGAGTGATCGGTCGCAGGCCCATGAGGAAAAAACAGTCGTAAGCCAAGACATCAGGGGCGCTTCCATTATCTACCAGAATCCGGCGCACATTACAGTGATTGATGGTGGCCGAAATGACCAACGCATCAGTGTGTGGGGTCACAAACCCCTACAAGATCTTCATCCGAGAAGGTTATAGCCTCCTCGGGCTGTGCGCGTACAGGACTGGCAGGATATGGAGCTGACCAGGGTGGCGAAGGCCTTTCTACGACATGCACTCGCCTTGCGTACTCGCGTCGGCTTCGACTGCTTTCCCCGCCCGCGCCGAAGCCTCCCGCGATCACGTTGATCTCCTGCCCATGGGCTCGTTGTTGATCGGCTGCTCGGGAGTGCGGTCTCGGCGTCGGGGGCGCTCTTCGTTCCGGCGCACGAACCGTCCGAGATATCCGCGCTTGATAAGGTCTTCAATTTCGTCTTAAGCTGGCGGCACTCGGAGGTGTCGTGGCCATGGTCGCGATGATGAAAGCGACAATATTTGTTTGATCGCGCTTCCGGGGGTCGGAGCGCATTCTCTGTGGCCAGCGAACGTAAGCTTCGTTCCTGATCTCCGCCAGGATCTGTTCGGGTGCCACGGGAGGGGGTGTGGAGTTGGTGAAGGGGCGTGGACGGCGTGGAGAATCACCATTACGTCGTCCCTTCTTCCGATCTCGGTCGGAACCGTTGTCGGAAGGCCGCTTCTTATCCGACTGCTCCCCCTGTTCAGCCCTACTCGCTGCCGGCTCTCCTCGCAAGCCGCGTGGCGCTGTGCGATGGAGAGTAGTTCGGCGAGAGTGTGGTGGGCTGCTGGACGCCAAGGGTCCTCTGCAAGAAGCCGTCGCGAGTGCCCTGGATGAGGGCACTGGTTGCCAGAGGGACGTCCAGGCGCGAGATGCGAAGCGCCTCTATTCGGAACCTCTTGACGAAGTCCCAGAGTGCCTCGCCTTTCTTCTGGCACACGGCCAGGAGGGAAGCCGCCGTTCGCGGCTGAGACCTCCCACCAAGGAAGTTGTCCCTGAAGGACTTCTTCAGTTGGCGGAAGGAGGTGACGGAGCCCGCAGGGGGGTTTCAAACCAGGCCCTGGCGGTTTCCTTGAGAGTCGCAGGGAAGGCCTGCACTTGGCCGCATTGATGCTCCGTGGAACACCATGTGCGACTCGAAGCCGAGGATGTGGTCGGCTGGGTCGGTGGTGCCGTTGTAGGGCGCGATGGGGGCAGAGGGAGCTTGGAGGAGACCTGGGCCTTCAGGATCTCCCTGCTGAAAGGAGAGCGGAAGTCCAAGTCGTCCTCCGCTGGAGCCTTCCCCTCCGCACGCTGAACCATCGCGTCCATGCGGCGCTCGAGGTCGACCACACGCCTTAAGCGCCTGGCGAGCTCCTGCTCGGAGTTGGCGGGGCCTCCTCGTCCGGAGTTGTGGGAGTTGCCGCCCACGACTGATCGTGGCAGACGGGGGGAGGCGACAGAGCGACGGGGCTAACGCCCGCGACGCTCCGGTGCCCGCTCTTCCGATGGAGCCCGAAGGGACCGGCACAGCGAATCTGCCTGCTGTTCTTGAGGCTCCCGGGGGATGCGAGAGCGGCGATGCGACGATACCCCCGTCGCCGCGCGGCAGGGGAAACTGCCGGGGCCGCTGCTCCCGCCAACTGGGCTACAGAGCTAAGCAGACGTCCGTTAACTACTGCATCTGCCCCCGAAGCTCTGCTACTTCAAGGGCAGTTGCGTTGCAGGTGCGGCAGCCGGTGGTGCTGGGACGTCGTGATTAGCGCCGACGGGGGCGATGGCGACGTCACCAGGGGGATTGGCGGCGAGAGCTCCCTCGCGACTGGCGGGACCTCGTCGCCCTACTTCCTACGTTCTGGTATGAGGATCGTCCTCGAGCCATGGCAGCGTCGTTCCCACAGACGGCGCCAAATGTGGTGGTGTGATCCTGTTTGGGCCGGAGCCAAACGGGCCTCCACTAGAGAGAAAGGAAGACGATCGCCGGTGAGGACGAAGACCTGCAAGACCAGAAGAGGATCAGGGGGGCCCGGGGAAACCACCGATGCCTAAGTCAGTGGAGAACTTGCAAGGCAGGGGGTTTCAGAGTATGAGAGTGTGTTTGCGTGAGCCAGAGAACGTACCGTTGCATGGTACTTGTGACGGATCGCCTCGGCCAAGCCCGTTTAAACCGATAACGTACTTGATCCGAGTCCGCCACCCGCGACGGGCCGAAGCCTCGCAAGGGATACCAAAACACAGTCCGTGTAAACATAAAGGAACACATCACATTTCATATTTATATTCACAGTTTTACATAGCCAAATTTCCACAAAAACTAAAAAGAGGTACAAGAGCCTGGGGCATACCCCGAGGTACAACTGAAGAAAGTAAAAAAAAACAAATAACTAAACTACACTGCTGGAGGTGCTGACCCTGCACCGCTACGACGCGGTCCGGAACTGGACGTCGGACGAGAAACGTCCTCCTCGCTCTCACCTGTGGGGGTAGGGGTGAGCCTCTCTAGTCACTGGCTCAGTAGGGAACTCCCCCAAAACCGAGCGAAACCAACACCACGAGTACGAATAGTAAACAATACCAACAATTATATAACAGCTAAGAAGGTAAGTAAAGCTGTAAAAGTACTCACCGTCTGCCGACTACGAGAAACAACAGTAATAATTAAACGGCAAACCAGTACAGGTGTACAAGCTAAAGTAGAGACAGCCAACACGAGCCACGTGAACTGGTTCGCGACACCAGAAACTGACTCGGACAAGCTAACACAGGTCTACCTCTCAGTCTCGCAGCCACGGACGAAAGGTCCAGCTGCCGCTCCACGTAAAAAGGTCAAGCAACTGTGGAGACCAGCTAAACATCACCACCTGCAGACCACACGGTCACAGGCCCATGCCTGACACCTCTAGAGACCCTGGCCTGGGCTCACTAGAGTGAGGCACTGGAAAAGGACTAGCTGGGGACCAGTGTCGACTACTGGTGTCCGTACCCCCAACTACGAGCGCGCTACAAGTGACTAAAAACAAACTCACGTGTCACTGTCCCACTGTCGTCTTTCCCTCAGCCGGACGTGCAACTCAAAACCAAGAGTGAGGGTGTCCAGGTCAGACGACACAGACCTCGACGGTACAACACAGTACCGGGACAAAGCCCCGAGCTAACAGCCTAGCTCAAAAGAACCTGGGGCACCCAACTGGAGAGGTAACCACGGTAGGCGTCGTACTACTCGCCACGTACACAAAACCACGTGCACGTCACACACAAACCACGTGAAACCTCACGTAAACCACAAGTAACCACGGTCCACTACACGTGAACCCAACTGACTCGCATAAACAACGCGCAGTCACTGAAGTAAACAACTAACTGCATACCTTGTATGCTAACACAAAGAACCAAGTGCACTCAGTGCACCTCATGCGTTAACACACATGCGTATCGATAAAAGCCGTAATTAACTGTTTCTGTTTACACACATGCTGACGGCAACATCGATTGCCGCTTATACCAAGTCAACGGAAAGGGATCTGGCCGTAACATCATGGCTAAAGAGCTTGGCGACAAGCGATCTTGACGCCAAGTTCTCCGGCCATAAACCCTGCAGAAACCCTAATCCGGCTCTACGGGCTTTCTAACTTTCTAACTACTAAAAAAACATGCAAATGCAATTCCTTTAGCATGTTATACCAATATAACCCATTATAACATGCTTCGTGCATTAAACAACTCAAACCACCCATTATCCCATATGGTGCAACTTGATTCAAACATGCATTATGATGTTAATTCTGGTGGTTATGATGAGTCTTAATGTTTCTATAGAACTACCAGGGTTCGTCCCCTACCTCAGAACACGTTAGAATCTCCCGCAATCCCCGGTTCACGTCGAGCCCTCCGCGAGCTCCTACGGGAATTGCACCACGCCGCGACGTTTCCGCGCAATTCAGCGATGCCACGCGTTCCATGATCGTCCATCCATACCCTCGATACCTGTTGGAAGCCTTAGAAACACCGGGACGCGAGGCTGGGGCAAGAGGGGGAGAGAACCAGGTAAGAAACTGCTCTCGGGTGACCCTATAACCTGCACCATTCCCAGGTTGGCGTCAACCCCTCTGTCGCCAACAGCAACCGCCACCCTCTGCGTCCACATCTACTGCCGCCAAGTTCATGCAGTAAAGTCCATTAAGCTGGACGCCAACAGCCAACGACCACCCCTGGCTGCCAACTTCAACTGAACAGCAGCAGGTCCTGTTTCATCTCAGGACCGACCCTGCTCTTCACCTGCTCAAACCACACATCCACACCATGCATTCCACACAACCGACTCACACTGGCCTCACAATGGCCGCCACAACCACACTACATACGATCCGCATGGATCCGAAAGGCACGCGACGTTACATTACTATCATCTAAAAAGAAATTCCGACCTCGAAATTCATAACACAATTCAAAGTTAAACAACTTATACATACACACCTTACAAGTACTATCATCTAAAAAGAAAATACACAAGCTTACTCAAACAGATAGGGATACCTTTAGCCATTTCCGCGGCAACTCCCAGGTATCTTCACCTCCCAACCTATTTTCCCATCTCACTTTAACTAGTTCAATTTCTTTATTCCTTAGCTTTCATCTTTCGATCTGTGATCTGCACCGGATACTGGCATAGTCATGTCCGGCCTCAGGTCACCACCTTGATATCTAATTATCTGAGCTGGATCTTCAATACATTCCTTAACATAGAACATGGAAAATATCATGCACATCTGCAAAATCAGCTAGCAAATCCAGCCTATAGGCTGCTTCTCAATTCTTTCAATTACCTGGAAAGGTCCCACATACCTTGGACTCAACTTCCCAGACTTGCCAAATCTCATAATGCCTTTACTCGGGGAAACTCTCAGAAAAACAAAATCTCCCACCTCAAACTGAAGCGGTCTCCTTCGCACATTGCATAACTTTTTTGTCTGCTTTGAGCTGCCTGCAATTTTTCTTTAATAAGCTTCACTACTTCCGTGGTTTGTTGAATCAATTCAGGACCCACTAACTGCCTTTCTCCACTTCATGCCAGTTCAATGGGGTTCTACATGGCCTTCCGTATAAAGCTTCATACGGTGCCATCCCAAGACTGGAATGATAACTATTATTGTAGGCAAACTCAACCATCCCAAATGATGCTCCCAGCTACCTCCCCAAACTAAACAACAAGCTCGCAACATATCTTCAATCGTCTGGATAGTCCCTGTCTTGACCATCTGTTTGGGGATGATAAGCGGAGCTATACCTCAATTCAGAACCAATTACTTTCTGCAGACTTCTCCAAAAACCAGAAGTAAATCTTGGATCTCTATCAGATACAATAGTCTTCGGAATACCATGCAGTGGAACAATTCTTTCAACATAAATATTTGTCAATCTGTCCACTGTCCAAGACATACTTACTGCCACTAATCTGCATACCTTAGTCAATCTGTCAACAAACACCCATATTCCATTATGCCAGAACTCGACCTGGTAAACCTGCCACAAAGTCCATCGCAATATCATCCCATTTCCACTGTGGAATAGGCAATGGTTGCAATAGACCTCCAGGCTTCTGATGCTCTGCTTTAATTTGCTGACAGATAGCACACCTTGCAACAAATTCCGCTATTTCTTTCTTCATATGAGGCCACCAAAAATGCTTTCTTAAATCATGTACATTTTAGTACTACCCGGATGAATAGTGTACCTTGATTTATGAGCCTCTTCCAGAACTCGCTGCTTCACCTCTCTTTCTGCAGGAACAAACAACCTGCCTCTGAGCCTGACCACACAATTATCATCAATAGAACTCCTTCTCTTTTCACAATTCAGGTAGACCTGCATTGCTCTCTGAGCTCAATAATTGCCAATACAAAGATGGCTCTACAGCACTAGCAGCTAGAATTGCCCGTCGTTGACTGCTGGGCACATACAAGGAGTTCTCTACTATTTCTTCATACACTTCCATTCTTTAATCATCATCATATTCATATATGCCTTTCTGCTCAAGGCATCAGCTACAACATTGGCCTTACCTAAGCCAAACTGAAATCATAATCCTTTAAATATTCGATCCATCTGTGCTGGCGAAGGTTCAAATCTTTTTGCGAGAAGATATACTTCAAGCTTTTATGATCTGTAAAAATCTCAAATCTCTCGCCATATAGATAATGCCTCCACATTTTCAAGGCAAACACAACTGCTGCCAATTCCAAATCATGAGTGGGGTAATTCTCTCGCTGGCTTCAATTGTCTGGACGCATAAGCTATCACTTTACCATGCTACATAGGCACTGCGCCAAGACCTCTCCTTGAAGCATCAGTATACAACACAAAACCACCACTCCCTGCCGGTAATGTCAATATAGGTGCTGATGTAAGTCTTTTCTTTAATTCCATGAAACTTTTCTGACATTCACCGGTCCACCCAAAAGGCACACCCTTTCTAGTCAATCTAGTCATAGGTGCTGCAATCTTGGAAAAATCTTGAATAAAGCGCCTATAATAACCTGCCAACCCTAGAAAACTTCTAATCTCAGTTATTGTCTTAGGCACTCCCCACCTTGACACAGCTTCCACTTTACTCGGGTCCACTGCTACTCTCCCTTGCTGAGATAACATGACCCAAAAACTGAATTTCCTTCAACCAGAATTCACACTTACTGAATTTAGCAAACAACTGGATTATCTCTTAACAACTGCAAGGTAAACCTCAAATGAGCTGCATGCTCTCTTCAGATGCTGAATAAATTAGAATATCATCAATAAAGACCACAATGAATTGATCTAAATATGGATGAAAAATTCTATTCATCAGATCCATAAAACCTGCAGGAGCATTAGTCAACCCAAAAGGCATTACCACAAACTCATAGTGACCATATCTGGTTCTGAATGCTCTCTTATCTATATCCTCCTCTTTAATTCTCAACTGATGGTACCCGGACCTCAAATCAATCTTAAAAACACCTTTGTTGATTGCAACTGATCAAATAAATCATCTATCCTCGACAACGAGTACTTATTCTTGATGGTCACATCATTCAATTTCTATAATCAATGCACATCCGAAAACTTCCATCTTTCTTTTTCACAAATAAAACCGGCGCTCCCCACGGGGAATGACTCGGTCTAATAAAACCTTTTTGCAACAATTCCTCTAATTGCTTTTTCAATTCTTTAAGTTCTGCTGGTGCCATCCGATATGGAGCTTTAGAAATCGGCATGGTACCTGGCAGCAACTCAATAGAAAAGTCCACCTCTCTGTGTGGAGCTAAACCGGCAAATTTTCAGGAAAAACATCAGCAAATTCCCTAACTACGGGAACTGCTTCTACTGGCTGACTGGCCTCTACCAAACTTACCGAGCTAAATAAGCCACACACCCATCATTTATCAACTTTCTAGCTTTAATTGCAGAAATTAGAAACTTGGAGGTATAAAAAGGCATACTTTGATATTCAAACACTGCACCATTAGGATGACAAAATCTGATCATTTTCTTTCTGCAATCTAACATTGCTCCATACATTTCAAGCCAATCCATACCCAGAATAATATCATAATCTGACAACTGCAGGGCATATAATCGACCCGGCATCTGGTTCCCTTCAATCATAACAGGAGCTTCATCTATATAGCTCGAAGTGAGCAAGAACTCACCTGAAGGAACCTCCACCACTAACTCACAAGACTTCTCTTCTAAGGGATGAGCTATGCAATCCAGAAATTCTTCGGAAATAAAAGAATGAGAGGCACCCGAATCAAATAAGACACTTGCTGAATATTCATAAAGAGGTAAAGTACCTTCTATCATATTCGACGCCTCTGCTTGGGCTCGGCTGATAGCCATAACCCGGCCTCTCCCTCGCTGCTGCGGTGCTCCTCTGCCACGACCTGCCTGTGGCTGCTGGAACTGCTGAGGTTGCTGCTGCTGCACACCTCTGCCATACCCATATTCTCTTGCATAGGGACAATTGCGGATCAAATGTCTCGGCTGATTACAATTATAACATCTATACCCTGGAGGAACAATAGGCTGCTTGGCAGTACTCTGCTGCGACTCCTCCACCTCAGGCCTACCACGGCTTTGCTGCAACTGCTGACGACCTCCCCATCCTCTTCCTTTGCCTTTAAATGCTTGCTTTAATTTCTGGCCCCATTTCCCGAAACCAAATGAAGATGGTCCTGCTGGTGCCTTGCTTTTGCTCGCACCTACTGTCTGTTGCGGTAGCCGGAAACTACCTGAACCTGACTCACCTGCCTGGCGAGTTCGGATAGACCTCTCCAAGGTAGCTGCCCTCTGCGCTGCCTCTTCCACTGTCTTACACATAAGAGGTACTATCGCATCCTGCAATTCCACTCTCAAACCTCGGATAAAATACTCAACCATCATGTTATTATCTGAAACCCAGTATGGCGCATAACGGCTAAGTGCCATAAATCTCATCTGGTACTCTAAGACTGAAGAGTTACCTTGCTGGAGAGTTCGGAATTGCTCTCTTTTTACTTGCTGCACTTGGATCGGAAAGAATGTATCATTAAATACATCAAGAAATTCTGACCAAGCAATAGCCTCTTCTGTCCTACCTGCAAAGGTGGTCTTCATCTTCAGTCGCCACCATTCCAAGCCAAAACCTCTCAACTGGTATGCAGCTAACACAACTTTATCTGCTGCCGGACACCTCATAGTCGCAAAAACTCTCTCAATCTCGTGAACCCAATGCTCTGCAGTATCTGGATTCGGCCCTCCTGAATAGGTAGGTGGCTGCAATCTCAGAAACTTTTCCACCTGCATCACTTGTTCTTCTGCTAATTGCACTGGCGGTGGTGGTGGCATAGGTGCTACAAAAGGTACCTCCACTCTTGGCAGAACTGGAGCAACAGGTACAGCCTCTCCATCCCCAGGTGGCACTACAACCGGTGGTACTGGCGCCTGCTGGTCCATTCTAGCCCGAATATCCGTGAGGCTTTCCCAAATCCTTTCTATCATTCGCTGGGTGCTTTCCTCCGGATCATTTTCTCCACCACCCCAATCTCTCCTATCAGCCATTTCATAAATTTCTACATACACAAAACACCAGACAAAAATCAAACCACAAATGATCAAAAACCAGGGTCCCTACCAGCAATGTATAAGATCAAAATAAGGCTATGTATCTTTCTGATTCCCTTATTTTAACACGGACCTTGCTCTGATACCAACTGTGACGGAATACCTCGGCCAAGCCCGTTAAACCGATAACGTACTTGATCCGAGTCCGCCTCCCACAAACGGGCCGAAGCCTCGCAAGGGATACCAAACCACAGTCCGTGTAAACATAAAGGAACACATCACATTTCATATTTATATTTCACAGTTTTACATAGCCAAATTTCCACATAAACTAAAAAGAGGTACAAGAGCCTGGGGCATACCCCGAGGTACAACTGAAGAAAGTAAAAACTAACTAAACTACACTGCTGGAGCTACTCTGCTGGAGGTGCTGACCTTGCACCGCTACGACGCGGTCCGGAACTAGACGTCGGACGAGAAACGTCCTCCTCGCTCTCACCTGTGGGGGTAGGGGTGAGCCTCTCTAGTCACTGGCTCAGTAGGGAACTCCCCCAAAAACCGAGCGAAGCAAACACCACGAGTACGAATTGTAAACAATACCAACAATTTATATACAGCTAAGCAGGTAAGTAAAGCTGTAAAAGTACTCACCGTCTGCCGACTACGAGAAACAACAGTAATAATTAAACGGCAAACCAGTACAGGTGTACAAGCTAAAGTAGAGACAGCCAACGAGCCACGTGAACTGGTTCGCGACACCAGAAACTGACTCGGACAAGCTAACACAGGTCTACCTCTCAGTCTCGCAGCCACGGACGAAAGGTCCAGCTGCCGCTCCACGTAAAAAGGTCAAGCAACTGTGGAGACCAGCTAAACACCACCACCTGCAGACCACACGGTCCAGGCCCATGTCTGACACCTCTAGAGACCCTGGCCTGGGGTCGCTAGAGTGAGGCACTGGAAAAGGACTAGCTGGGGACCAGTGTCGACTACTGGTCCGTACCCCCAACTACGAGCGCGCTACAAGTGACTAAAAACAAACTCACGTGTCACTGTCCCACTGTTGTCTTTCCCTCAGCTGGACGTGCAACTCAAACACAAGAGTGAGGGTGTCCAGGTCAGACGACACAGACCTCGACGGTACTACACAAGTACCGGGACAAAGCCCCGAGCTAATAGCCTAGCTCACAAAGAACTTGGGGCACCCAACTGGAGAGGTAACCACGGTAGGCGTCGTACTACTCGCCACGTACACAGAACCACGTGCACGTCACACACAAACCACGTGAAACCTCACGTAAACCACAAGTAACCACGGTCCACTACACGTGAACCCAACTGACTCGCATAAACAACGCGCAGTCACTGAAGTAAACAACTAACTGCATACCTTGTATGCTAAACACAAGAACCAAGTGCACTCAGTGCACCTCATGCGTTAACACACATGCGTTATCGATAAAAGCCGTAATTAACTGTTTCTGTTTACACACATGCTGACGGCAACATTGATTGCCGCTTATACCAAGTCAACGGAAAGGGATCTGGCCGTTAACATCATGGCTAAAGAGCTTGGCGACAAGCGATCTTGACGCCAAGTTCTCCGGCCATAAACCCTGCAGAAACCCTAATCCGGCTCTGCGGGCTTTCTAACTGTTCTAACTACTAAAAAAACATGCAAATGCAATTCCTTTAGCATGTTAATACCCAATATAACCCATTATAACATGCTTCGTGCATTAAATAACTCAAACCACCCTTACCCATATGGTGCAACTTGATTCAAACATGCATTATCATGTTAATTCTGGTGGTTATGATGAGTTTTAATGTTTCTATAGTACTACCAGGGTTCGTCCCCTACCTCAGAACGCGTTAGAATCTCCCGCAATCCCCGGTTCACGCCGAGCCCTCCGCGAGCTCCTACGGGAATTGCACCACGCCACGACGTTTTCCCGCGCAATTCAGCGATGCCACGCGTTCCACGATCGTCCAACTACCCTTCGATACCTGTTGGAAGCCTTAGAAACACCGGGACGCGAAGCTGGGGCAAGAGGGGGAGAGAACCAGGTAAGAACCTGCTCTCGGGTGACCCTATAACCTGCACCATTCCCAGGTTGGCGTCAACCCCTCTGTCGCCAACAGCAACCGCCACCCTCTGCGTCCACATCTACTTTTGCCAAGTTCATACAGTAAACGTCCATTAAGCTGGACGCCAACAGCTAACGACCACCCCTGGCCGCCAACTTCAACTGAACAGCAGCAGGCCTGTTCATCTCAGGACCGACCCTGCTCTTCACCTGCTCAAACCACACATCCACACCATGCATTCCACAAACCGACTCACACTGGCCTCACAATGGCCGCCACAACCACACTACACACGATCCGCATGGATCCGAAAGGCACGCGACGTTACAGTACTGTACCTGTGCTTTTATAGACGTCGGTGCCAAGGCCAACGTGCGTAACGTTGGTAGATCGTGCCTGAAAAGGCGCCATGATGGACGCGCATAACGGGGGGAGTTATGCGCTCAGGCATCCGTTGGGCTGCCAGGCAGTTCGTGCCTCTTGATGATGGAGGACGTGGCCTGGGACGGTTACGACCGCTCCGTAAGCCAGAGAGCCTGCTCGGAACCCTTTGGACACACCTTCCGAGCAGGTGACCCACATGGAGGTCGAACATGCTGTTCGGTGATGTTGAGGGTCGTTCCGCGCAGCAGGGTTACCGTTCCTGTTCGAAACCTCTCCGCAGTTGTTCGATAGCGGAGGAACAGATGACCTGCTCGAGGTCATACCGCCACGAGGCTTGACAGCGTCTGATCAAGGTGGCGGTATCTTGAAGATCTTCACACAGTCTTGGGAGGGATGTAACCCGTCGGAATGGGGCCACGTCAGCTGACAAGACACGCGAGGGCCGTAGTGGGCCATCATTGGTCTAGGTGGCCAGATTTGGCCACCACAGTATTGTTTAGTTGTCAATTGTTAAAAGGGAAATGCTTGTCGCTCGAGACGACTCCGAAGCTATTTGAAGCGACAAGACACAAGAGGAGGCGCAGACTCCACCTACGACAGGACCCATGCCCTCCCCCCTAAGGACGGGAGCAACTCCGGGACGAGAGCAACTTGTCCAGGGAAATAACTATTTCTCTTGCTAAGATTATATACTTTTAATCACTTATCATGATCTTGTTCACATCACCTCACATCTATATAAAAATGATAATATAGCATTGCAAGTAATATAACATTTTTCTTCTTTTCTAATATTTTATAAAATGATTTGACTAAAATTTTGTAGATAATTATAAATCTAAGATCTTATTTGGATGAAAGTAAAAAGATATAAATAGGGATCTTAAGATATAACTAAAAAGATATAAATAAATTTATTAAAAGTATACATATCATAAATATATTACCATAAGATAACTACTTTTATGTCAAATTTAGATTTTTTCACGTGTCTGTTATTTAGGTGTTTATATTTTGTATAATATATTATTATTAATTATTTATAATTGTATTATATTGTATCCACGTGAATATATGCTTGTGACTATAATTAGTGTTTTATGGCATTCCCTGAAGTGAAGGAAGTTTATGATTATATCCATATGAATTTATGGAGTTAGATATTATTTGATATTTGGATAAGTTGGGAGGGAATAGCCATAAGTCATCCCAATTTTAGATATCCTTGTTCTTTATCTTAATGGCATTTGGTAGGATCGAAAATATCTTTATTTTAATTTAATTCTATGTTTGGTGAAAATGGGGATAATAATGAGAATATGACCCAATTTCAAACTATTTTACCCTCCTTTACTTGGATTATTAAGCCTTATTTGGTTAGAAAATGAGAAGAATAATAGAGATAATGATATCATTAATATGAATTATTATTATTATAATATAATAATAATATTATGTCAATATAATAATAATAATTTACTATGCCATATAAATAATTGACTATATCATATTACTACATGTATATGTAATATAATAATAGTATATACTATATTAATTACTATAATAACATAATACAGTGTTAAAATGCATGTATAGTCTTAAAGTGATAGGGAGAAGAGAAATATCTAGTGCACGTTAATGGTGTGCATCCTCCACTTCATTGTGCCCATCTAATTGTGGATGATCGAGAATTGATCTATAAAAGAGTTTGGAGAGATAAGGTTAATAGTGCATATTTTAGTGAAATATTGTATTTACAAGCAAAACAAAAATATGTTAGTTCAACCCCCATATATGTAGGACTTTTCAAATCCCTATTAATTGAATGTCTTGTCATATCCTTATGGTACGTGCTGCATATATCGATTGGATGTGGATGATAAGGTAGATCTTGATACACGTTATTGGTGCACCAATTGTTTCTCAAGAGAGAATTTATCATTAATTAAATGTCAAGTAAGTATTATATTTAGTGCTTGTCGATCAATATGTTAATTTTTTTATAATTCACTTCAATTTTATTACAAAATATAAGAATATTTCTCTTTGTAAATACAACTCCCTTTTGTTTATGTGATTATTGATTCCTAATATTATAAGACATGCAAAAAGCAAGTTTCAAAAGAAAAGGGCAGGACTTGCTCCTTTCGAATTTACAAAACCTTAACATCACCCACTACCAAATGAAAACATACATTTAAAATCAAGCAGTGATTTTGGCATATGTGTTGAAAAAAAATTACATTTTAAAAGTTTTGACAGAATTATCAACATTTCCAATATTTTCGATCGGCTTTAGAAGCTACACGTTGCCCATTTACGGCAGAGGAGCGTGTGTCTCTCTTTGCTTTTTCAAAAGTAAGTGGAGTTGTTTTGAAAAATTCGTCCTCAAAGTTGCATTGTATTTACGGTGAACGTGGCATTTTTCTTTTCAAATAATTTGCATACTCACGAGCGACGAAGTGAAAATCTCCTTCTATACGCATCTAACGCGCGAAATCAATTTTTGCCGATTCACGTTTCTTAGCCCCGTATTCCAAATGATATCATTTATAAATGTACCTAAAGTTTGTGAAGTGAGAAATTTAAATCCCATTAGGGACAAGATAAGAAGTAATTCCTACTATCTAACAATTAATTGATCAAATGTAGTCAACTTGATGTAGTTTGTTGTTATCAATATTTATGAATTAGCTTCCATCCAACTATATTTTTATACTTACAATTATATTTATCCGCTTGTAGTTGTAATTATATATATTTTTGAACATAGAGTTGTATTTATGTGTCATAAGTCGTATTTATATATTTATGTTTTATGTAAATGTCGTGTTTATAAATATATTTATTTATTTATGATTCTATTAATGTGTATATCATTATATTTATGTGATCATAAGTACGTATTTACAATAATGTTCATCGTGTTTATGCTCATATCTACATACTTATGTTGTGCACTGTAGTTTATAGTTAAAATTTTCTACTTACAATTATATTTTGTGCTTATTGTTTTATTATATTGATAATGTATCCTAATATATAGTATCATTTTATCTATAGCTGTACACTCTTCATATGGTTATATCTTAACGCGTATGATTATATCATTATACTTATTTTGTATCTTAGTATGTATCTTAGTACTTATGGTACTTATAACTCGATTATATTTGTATTTTAATATTTATAGTTATATCATAGGATTGTGGTCATGGTTGTATTATAATCTTTAATATTGTATTTTAATTTGTATGGTTATATCTTGGTATTTGTAATTATATTTTGGTGTTTATAACTCTATATAGGTACTTATAATTGTATGTAAGTGCTCTTAATCGTATGTTGGGACTTATAATTATATTTTGATATTTACAATTGTACTAGTATGTTTATGGTCGAATTCAAATAGTTATAGTTAGTTATATTCTAGTGTCATAGTTGTATCGTGTGCTTATGAATGTATTTTAGTGATTATCATTATATATTGGTACTTACTATTATATTTTAATATTTATGATTATATTTTGATAATTATTATGATATTTTGTACTTATAATTATATCTTATAATTTATGACTATATTATGATACTTATGGTTACATTTTAATATTTATGATTCTATCATGATGTTTATGAATATATGTTGATCATTATAGCTAGTTTTATTATTATTTTTATGGCTACATATTTATTATATATATGGTTGTATCATAGCGTTTACATTTTGAGTATAATTTTTCTATCACACTTATGATTGTATTTTAATACTTATGGTTGTAGCTTAGAGGTTATGGTTGTATCATTGTTTTTATGACGGTATTTTAATAATCATGGTTGTATTCTAGTGTATAGAGTTAATATTCAAATACTTATGATTATGTTCTAATACTTATGATTGTATTATGGAACTATAGTTGTATTTGATGTTTATGATTATATTTTGATATTATGGTTGCATTTAATTATTCTAATTATATTGTAATGTATATTGTTTATCCTTACGTGTTTATTGATATATCTGATGTTTAAGATTGTAGCCTAATGTGTTACTTATAAGATTTATGATTATATCTTAATCTTTATGATTGTATTCTAATACTAAAAATTGTATTATGATGCTTGTGGTTGTACTTAATAAGTATTATGATGTTGATGGTTGCATCATGGTGCTTCGTATTTGTCATCAATTATCGGCCATTCATCAATCATCGCCACCAATTGCCATTGCTGCTATTGCTCATTAGAGATTAGTATTATGATCTTGTTGCCATTGATGGTCTACTACGTACCTCTCCACCAGTCGTCAGCCGTGTCTCAATTGCATGATGTTATTGCATTGATTAGTATCTCATTCTTTGTTGTACCCTTGAGCAATACTCGTTATCATCGAGGGTGTGGCTCTACACCAACCACATTATTAGTTGTCATCTCTATGTACGATGATATAATACCCCCCATAACTATTAAATCATGTTTGGTATATATTGAAAATATCCTCATCTATTATCGATCCATCCTAATATCAAATATGGTTTAAGATTTAGTTCTTTGGCATGAATAAAATTCATCCATAAGGTGGGCGTATGGTGGCTGACCAACAACAAAGTCTGCAAGTAATACTGACGGTGATGATCGACATCAGAGTGGTAACAACTAGTGACATTAGATTTTGATAATAGATGGCAAAGTAGCAATAGACTGTGGTATGTAGTATAGACTAACGAGTCATCGTCCATGGGACAGCAAACTACTGTTACTTTTTGCTGATAACCACATAACTACAATCCGAAAGCGGTGGGGTCCGATTAACCGGAACCGCCACCTCAAGTAGAAACGGACCACCGGATCCATACCCGCTTTGTATCCGCCTCCCTCGAAAACGGACCCGGAACCGGCTCCGCCTCACACCTCCACACCCACCCCCCCCAACCTGCACGTGCAACCGCGCCAGAGAAGCAGACCATCTTCGCTTCCCAAATTGGCAAATTGCTGCTTGCTGCCTTGGTTGGCCGCTTCTACTCCATCGAAGTAGCTCTGCACAGCTCCCTCCTCGGCCCTGCTTCCCAGAAGGCCAGCCGAGACGCCCCTTCCCCCCCGCAAGGGCCAACCCCTCTCCCCACCCTCCCGCTGGTCAGATCTCCTTCGATGCAGGCGCCCACGATGTCTCCCCCTGCAGGTCCGCTTCCCCCGGTGTTGTCTGTAAGGCAGTTCTAAAGAAGCCTACTCTTGTCTGCGCGCTTGTCTTCCTTTTGTTGTTGTTGTTGTAGTCGTCGTCGTCGTGTTCTTCTTCTAGTTGTTGATCTTGCCCTGTTGATCGCTGAACTGACTTGGAACCATCCGGGCACGTCGGGGCAGTTGCGAGGTTGCTGGCGATGGCGGCCGCGTCCGGCTCTCCTACTCTGCGGCACGGGGTGTCCTTTGGTGCCCCCAGTCCCCGGCTCTCCGGAGCGCCACCGCCCCCCTGCCCTCACACGGTGCCGTCTTTCGGGCACTTCCGGAGGAGCTTGTCGGTGGCGGCGGCGGCTGCGACATCAGGTTTCGCTAACGAGAACAGGGAGTAAGGAATCGCGTGCCTGCGATCCGTTTCGGTTGTTTGCGAATGCGATTGCGCGGATGGTGATTTGGAATTTGCTCGCGGCCGCTTGTGAATCCGCAGGTATGTAATAGTTGGCGGGGGGAATGCGGCTGGGTACGCGGCTCGGACTCTCGTGGAGCATGGCATGGCAGATGGAAGGCTGTGCATCGTATCGAAAGAGGTACCTTTTTTTCGCGTGATAGGCTGCTGACAGCTGCTATTACACCTACAACTCTGTAGATAATTGCAAACTACAGGAGAAAAAAAAACGAAGAAAAGAACTCTGGTTACACAGGGCATTCCGCTTTAACAAGTTCTCTTTCCTCACCGAAGAGGCTGAATCTCGAATCTAGAGTCACTTGCGCGCAAAGGCTCGTGTGGCTAACTTCCCAGTCCACGAGTCTGAGCAAAGCCAGTTTCTATTCAAGATTCCATGGACTGGTCTGGATCTGATGTAGACTTCCTGCTGTTCTTGATTCTGCAAAAACAGACTTAAAGCGTTGCCTTGATTAGAGCTTTCCATTATGCGGACCCACTTTTTGCTGGATAATTGGAAGGAAATGACGGGAGGAAGTGAGGATGTTTTTCTCTGGGTCCTGCCACTAAATATAAAGGAGCTTGCGAATGAGGCACCATTCCTTATTACGTATACCCGTTGATGGAAGAGCTGCCCATGCTCCCAGGCGGTTAAGACAATAGACACGATTGGTCAAGGTTACGTTCTTTTAGAGTTTTAGGGTGTTGGTGTTTCCCTTACCAATTTCAAAAGAAGTTTATATTGGTAGAAGACCTTCTCCCAACAACTTTCCATCACCGAACTTGAGTGTTGCGAAGTCCAAACTGGTGGCAAATCAGCTGTGAATTTCATAAAAAATTCTCTCGTTGCTCCCATCTCCATAATTTCTTTCAACCAATTCCTGTGAATAGTCAATCAATCGACTGAAACTATGCATATTCTTGATCTCACAAGCCACACCAGAAGGAACGGTGCAAGGAGTTTTGCTCAAGTGAATGGTCCTCTGCCGGATGTTCTCTGTCTGTTGATCCAATAACTAGTTTTACAATTGATCCTGGCCACACTGTTAGTTTCCTCTCTAAATTTCTTGTAAGCTGAAGATGTCCCCTTAGTTTGGAAAATTAAGCATACTGGAGAGTGGAGACTTGGAACTGCTACAATTTACTTGTTCTGTCACCTCCACTTGTTTTCAAAGATACTCTCTGTTACAGTTAAATTTTTTTGTGGCCAAATACTCCAGATATTTAATTTGAACAGGGTTCAGGCTAGTGCATGACAAACTGGTGTCAGTGCATTAGAATTTTTATTGTGCTATCTTGATGTCAGTTATTGTCACAAGGCTGTTTCTGGAATGTGTGGAAACCAAATGCTATATCAGTTTATCAATGCTGTCTCTTTTAAGTTGGAGGCATGTCTTGGAGTCTAAAGATTTTAAAATCAGTAGGAGTAAGTTAGAGTTTATGCATTGTACTTATAGTAATGAGAGGGTGTTACAGGAAGGTATGATTCAAATTGATGGACAAGATATTCCTAAGAGCAGTAGTTTTCGATACTTACGGTCTATCATCTAAGAGAATGGAGAGATTTATGATGATGCGGCACACAGGATTAAGGCAGGCTGGTTAAAATGAAGAAGTGCATTAGGAGTCCTCTGCGATCGTCGTACCAGTGAAACTTAAAGAGAAGTTTTATAGAACGGCTGTGAGACTTGTTTTATTATATGACACCGAGTGTTGGGCAGTGCGAAAGGAACACATTAACAAAATGTGTTTAGCAGAGATGAGGATGTTGGATGGATGTGTGGTAAGATTAAGAAAGATAAGATTAGGAATGAGCGTTTCCGTGAGGACTTGAGGATAACTCCATTGATAGAAAAATGAGAGAAAATATACTCGGGTGGTTTGGACACGTGTACCATCGCCCTAATTTGACACCAGTTAAAAGATGCGACCAAATCTTAGTAGATGTCAGTAAAAGAACTAGGGGAAGGCCTAAAATGAGATGGTGCGATGTTATTAGGAAGGACTTGGACTTCTTGAGTTTAAACACGAATATAACACTTAATAGAAATCTTTGGCGGAAGAGGATTCATGTAGCCGACCCTAAATAATGGGATAAGGCTCTGATGATGATGATATATTTTCCTTTTTCCCTATTTTTATATTATTTATGATGGGTGACGGATCTAAGTATAGGAATCATTTGACAAGATTACATGGTAACCTTGGTTGGACTCGATTGATCTTATGTTCCATATTTGTCCTACACTCCCTCTCTCCTCGTGCATACTTTTTCTTTTCAATCCTCTGGGAATGATTTAATTTTAACCTTGTGTTTTGTCATTTTGTGACAAAATAGGCTGTTGCACCATACGAGAGACCAGCGTTGACTAAAGGCTATCTATTTCCTCTTGATAAGAAGCCAGCACGTCTACCGGTAAAATTGATCTGTCTATTGTAGGTAGATTTTTTTCCTCCTTTGTGGAATAGAATGTTCAATGTACTACATATGTCATTGGAAAAAATTGCTTAACATGTGCTTATGAAGGTGTATCTTAAGGGGCACTGGTACAACAAGTACCTACTCATTTCAGGTTTCTACAATGACTTCATTCTGATGAATTTCTTTTGTTAGGGATTCCATACTTGCGTTGGGATTGGGGGTGAAAGGCAAACTCCTGAATGGTATAAGGAGCGCGGGATAGAGGTATGGTTTTTTAATTATACTATCAAAATTTCAACTCAGATATATAGTTAAATCTTTTACCATTTGCGTATCTTATAGAGTAATGATCTTTTGCCTGTCTTCTAAATGTTTTATTTTATTTGACATGTATTATCAAATAGTGCAAGTTGAGAGAATTGTGTTTTACTTCATTCCTAGTAGCTGGCAAAAATGTTGGTTGCACAGTAAAGCATGTTCGCCTTTGGAATGCTTTCAGGTGGTGCAGAGGTTTTTTCTCAGGGGTGGGGGGTCTTGGCTCCACCATCTCCTGATTTAGGAACCCTATGACCATGCATATGGTAACTGAAATATCTGATAATGTTTTTTCACTGGCTAGTGAACTGAGCCTCGGCTCATGATCAGTGTGTCAGCAGTTTGGACATATTATGCACAAATGTATAGATGTTTTCTTATCATCTTACTGACTGTCTGCTATAAACAACCATTATGGCTATTGGACTTTCTCTCTAATAGATGTAGTTACTCCACACAAGAAGGCTTGTATAGCTTTTACGCTTGTCCTGCTTTTGATTATAATGACAAATATCCAATTATATTGCCTTCATTTTCTTGAAGATGTTATATGGGGATCCAGTTACAAGCCTTGATATACAGACAAATACCCTCAAGACATCATCAGGAAAACTCCTCAAGTATGGATCTCTAATAATTTCTACGGGGTGTACTGCTGTAAGGTACCATAATCTTCTCAATCAAAGAATACTTGACTGACAAGGCAACAGATAGACTACTTTGTAATTTCCTTCGTTCCTAAGTTTGCATCTTCATAGGAAAGGAAACTATTAAAGCTTAGACATCATTAGTAGTTGACAAAAGAAATAGAGCCATGATTATTTGTCTGCTAACTTAGATTTCCTTGTTTAACAACTTTTTTCTGAACATTTTTTGCTTTTCTTGTACTTTCATCATTGATGCATTGTATCTGATGGAATTCATCATTTCAGAGGTTTTTTTTTTTTGAAAGTGGGTAGTGCCACATGTATTTATTAAGAAAGAGAATATACATGTATAGGTGGGCCAAAAAACTCCCAAAAAGATACCACCCCCACAGCACCTAGACACCAAAAGCACACCAAGGAGGTGTAAAATAATCTAATCTCCCAAGGAACCAAAAAGAGGAGATATAGATGAACCTACCTTGGACAAATAGACTGCCAACTCCTTCACCCTACCCCAAACAAAATGAAACAGTGCCTTCTCCGAGCGGGACTCCCTCCTGAAGATATGAAGGTACGGTGGTTATGCTCCCCCACACTGCCCATAAGGTAGTATGAAGGATGAGCCACCAAACCACATGTCCAACTTGAGTCTTGAGGAGCCAATGCTTATGCCAATCCCGAAGCAAAGAAGCAACATCGCCTTGCAAGGTGATAGAGCATCCAGTCCTCCGAGCAGTCTCCTGCCAAAGTCCCTGAGAGTAAGAGCAGCCCACAGAAAGGTGATCCAACATCCAAGGACGACTCCTCAACGCTACAAAGACATCATATTAGGGCTCACATTCGGCAAAAAACAGACCAATCTGTCCCCAGTGGGAAGCCTCCCATGAGCAATCCTCCAAGCCAAAATCTTAACCTTGAGAGGGTTGGGCGGCCTCCACACTTCCTGGAAAAAGGCAAACTGCACATCCCCATCCGTGCAAACCTCATAGGCTGATTTGAATGAGAATTCCCTCCCTTCCCCTATCTCCAGACCCAAACATTCTTCCTATCCTGTAGATGGAAAGGTAGTATCAAACTCAGCAAACCCTATAGCTGCTCCAACTCCTTATGAACTATGAAGGAAGTGACGCCTGAAAGTCGGGGTCCACGACCATCGAGGATCTGTTGGTCAAAAGCTTAAGCCATAGAGCTGAGTGGAGATGCCAAAGTAGCAAAAAGACTGGGAAACAAGGATTCCAAATTGAAGTCACTGCACCACTTGTCTTTCTATAAGAGGCACTTATATCCATCACCCAACTTCACCTGGATCCTGAAGCAATAAGATCCCTGCTGGAGGAGATATCCTACCAAGAGGGGAGATCCTGTGTCGAGGAGAGGGTTCCAGGTCCCAGACGCTGGAAGAAGAAAAATATCGGCGCCTAATGTCATCAGACCACAACCCTGCTTCCCCATTGCCTAGCCTCGAAAGCCACTTGCCCAAAAGAGCTAAATTGAAATTACTGTCATTCTTCAGCCCCAGACCCCTTACTTTTTTGGGAGGGTAATCCTCCCTAAGAAATATCGTGCCATCCTCTGCCTCTGTCTCCAGACACATGCCAAAAGAATCTACTCTGAAGAGAATGGAGCTTCCTAGTCACAAAGGATATTGAACCTTTTATTTTCAAATCTTGAACTTGGGCTAGGCTCTTGATCTTGTATTTGTTCTTGTCCATCTTCACTAAGACACCTATTGAGAAGAAAAAGATATTACATGGAAAATATCAAAATATTGGAGGATATATGACCAACAGACTTGTTTAGTATTTATGCATACTGAAACTGTCTTAGGTGCTTGTCATTTTGTTCTTTGTTCTTTATGCTGTGTTATGGAGAACAATTTTATGTGGCATGCTTTCCATCTTTATCAAGATTATGTATAGCAAATAATGACTAGCTCTATACTGTCTCACATGTTAACAAAGAGGTTAAGTGTACTATATCACTGATTGAAAATATACTTACGTTATTGCATTACCACCTATCATCTACAAGTATGTGTGCTTTCACCTATTCCTGATAAAAGCAACAGAACTACATACTATTGTTCATCATTAAATTGTGTCTGTCACTGAAATTTTCACTTTGGGGTTTGCATCTCCATGATTCAGATTTCCAGAGGGAAAAGGAGGGAGTTTGCCAGGTGTTCACTATGTTCGTGATGTTGCTGATGCAGATTCACTAGTTTCTTCATTGGTATTGGTTATTTCCTTTGCCATTTGCTTTCTAATGATGATTGTGTACACGCTTGCTGAGTTTTTCATATTTATATCAACTTTCTTCTGCATTATGTCTGTTAGTGTCAAGCCGATTCGAGTGAAACCTGTGGAAGGAGACTGGCTGATCCATTTCTAACCCAGTTCATCAATTTCATATTTGCAAGTCATTGGAATTAAATTTCAAGAAATAATTATACTGTTACCATGTGAAAGCACCCTTTTGTTTCCTCCATTTTCAAATGGCTGAGTTCAAAAGCAAAAACTGACCTGAAAATGTTTAACCTCATCGTCATGCTCTGAACTCGATTACTTCTTGTGTTTGCGAGATTATGTTAATAGCCAGACTTTCAGTCATTCTTCCATTTTCCCCTTGGAAACTGTGACCTATTCTCTCATTAAAAAGTTGGACTTTGGAGTACATTATATGATGACCTGGGAGTTGTATTTCAATTATAATGAAAATCAAGTGATGTAACTCTTCTTTTGTTACAGGAAAAAGCACAAAAGGTTGTTGTAATTGGTGGTGGGTACATTGGGATGGAGGTTGTGGCAGCATGTGTTGGCTGGAATCTCGATGCAACTGTAAGTTCATGCTTTTTCACCCATGTTTGTAGCATATATTTTACTTTTACCCTCATTTATGCATTTATATGTGACACTAGAATGAGAAAAGAGGCATCATATGTTTTTCACAGATGTAGACCGTATGGATTTTGGTTTACATAGCAGTTTTGTTTCCCACCTTTTGGACATATAGGAAGAGAACAGGAATAAAATTCTATTTCTGAGTAATATGAACATGATAGAATAGTGTTAAACTGTATGTCATCTGATCTGTCGTTTATTTTCTATATATGCATATCTGTTCTTTCTTGAATCTTTTGGGACCTAAGATTGCTGTAACAAATGTGTATCAATTGGATAAAATCATTTGTTAATGTTAGTTATCGTGTTTGGAGATTAGAGGTGTGAGATGCCTGCTCTTGACCCACCTTATGGGAATGGTGGTGTGTGATGTTTCCTCTCTAGATATCCATGAAAACACAAAATTTTACCTTGAAGAATAGCGACTTTGGGAATGTTCATGTGTGATGTTTCCTCTCTGGGTATCCATGAATATGACAAATGGTACCTTGATGGATAGCTATTTAGCTACTGCTTTCTTCTCTGCTATCTAATTTTGTTTATGTTTAGCAAAGTATGTATTTCCTTTTTTAATGCAATGTGTTATCTAGTCTTCTTTGCCTTTCTATGATGTTTGATATCTAGTTTTAGGTCTTATTAAATGTTTTTGCATCTCTGTAACATCATCTGCTTCATCCACAAGAAGCATTTGTAGTGTTACACTCCTCTTACTGTCTAAAGAGTTTTCTGCATGCTGCTTTTGACTTTTCTATTAAACTGAAAAAATATCTACAGATAATATTTCCAGAGAATCATATCATGCCACGATTGTTTACTCCTTCCTTGCCCAAAAGTATGAAGAACTTTACCAAGAGAATGGTGTGAAGTTTTTGAAGGTATGCTTTTTCCTGGAAATCTACACTATATTCTGATAGCCATGACAAATGCTAAAAAATATGCATTTTTTAGGGTGCACTAATTGACAAACTTGAGGCTGGTTCTGATGGAAGAGTGGCAACTGTCAGACTAAACGGTGGTTCAGTTATCGAAGCTGATACGGTATCCTTTTGCCTTTTCTAACTCTGGAAACAGTGTTAAAGCTCTTGATCTGAACACCTAGCAGATTTGTTCCACTTCGACTTGGGGGTGAACACGTACCCATATTTCTGGGTCCAGATTTGGATCCAAATATATAGTCTTATGTAAGATGATCCGGATCTGGATTTACAGATTCTTTTTTGGGTTCAAACTCGGATCTCCTTGCCAAGACAACGTTCCTTTTATGTATGTAAGACAAATTCATATATATTTTGTATAGTAGACCTTTGCTGATTACAGCGTAGAATGTTTTTCTATCCTGAGGTTCTATAATCCTCTGTTGGCAATTATTTGGTGTTGCGACATTTTTCTATTTATGCAAGTTAGGTTGAATAACTTGTTCATAGCTTTGTCAGTTTTTCTCAGTCGATCAAGCCAGAAAACAATGCCAAATCACTTAACACGTTTTGCCTGCCTACCTATAGGTGATTGTTGGAATTGGAGCAAAGCCAGTTGTCAGCCCTTTTGAGGCTGTGGGTTTGAACGAATCTGTTGGAGGAATACAGGTTGGTGGGAGGCCCAATGTAGACTTTTTTGGATCAAGTATACCATTCTGTGTTTTGTCTTTTGGATATGTTTTCTAATCCATCAAAATGGAATAGCTATATGAAAATTGAAAAGTAAGTATTGTATTTGTAGCCTACCAGCTAGTTTGATGCAAACTGATGCTCTTCAAGGCAGTAAATTTATTCCCACATTTTAGCAGTGTCTCAAACATATTATTAACTTATTCTTTGCTAGGTTGATAGTCAGTTTCGGACAAGTGTGCCTGGCATCTTCGCTATAGGAGATGTAGCAGCATTTCCATTAAGGGTATGTTTGGAAAGTCTCACTTGCATGTGGCATACTTTTCATCTTCTTTCTACTCTTCTATATGGCAGAATAATGACTCAGCCTTAGTTTTATAGATATATGACAGAATGGCACGAGTAGAACATGTTGATCATGCTCGCAAATCAGCAAATCATTGTTTGAGGGCACTTCTAAGTGCCCAAAGTCACCCGTAAGCTGGATTCACCATTTTGGAAGTGAGGATGATGTTTCCTCTTTCTTTTGGCATCTCTTTCTGTGCTAATGGCATTGTTGCCGTCCAGGTATGATTACCTCCCCTTCTTCTACTCCAGAGTTTTTGAGTATGAAGGGAGTTCAAGAAAAGTCTGGTGGCAATTTTATGGTGACAATGGTAAGTTTGTTCTGTACATTAATTTCATATCACCAGTAATGTGATTGTGATATAGCTAGCAACTGCCCATATTCTACAAATTTCAAACATGCTTTCATTTTTTTTGGGCAGTTGGTGATGCAATTGAAGTTGGAAATTTTGATCCGAAGATGGCTGCATTCTGGATTGATTCTGGTAAACACAACTTTCAGAAACTTTTGAAAGGCCTATTCATACAAAAGGTTTTTATTTTCTTATCATATATCATGTTCTTTAAATGCTCTATCTCATGGACATTCTTTCCTTACATACAGATGGCAGATTAAAAGGGGTGTTCCTTGAAAGTGGAAGCGCCGAGGTATTACCATCTCTTCAATGAATCTGTTCTCTGAAGAGAATATGATGCATATCTGAACACTTGACTATGAACATAAATACAGTTTATAACTTGTTGGATTGAGACTATAATTAGAATAACAAAAATATCGTGATCTATTGGTTAAATTTTCTGCACTTATAGCTGTGCGCTATTCTTGGATATTTAAATCTAACAGCTAGAAAGGCTAATGTGATCATGGTGTAGCGTAGTGCTAGCCAATAGCCTTGAATTCCAGGGAGTTGTGATGGTTTATCTTTCCATCTCTCAGGAGTTTGCACTTCTTCCGAGACTTGCAAGGGAACAGCCATTTGTCGACAGAGCTAAGCTTCAGAGTGCGTCATCCGTAGAGTCGGCACTAGAAGTTGCAAGAAGCTCCCTACAGATTGAATCCAAGGTCTAGTATGGTATATTCCTCCACCTGGCCCGCGGGACCGTCAAGATGTTGATTCTATGTATTTCCGTTTATGTCTCGTTAAAATAAATCAGCAACTTGCTTACTCCATGGAATGCATTGTATTGGATGTCCAATTGAGTAATGATGCCATGGGAATTTTGTTTTATAGACAAGAATCTATTGAAATCATTTAGGAATTACAAGGGGGAGCATGTTATATGCTGGCATCATTCCTTTTCGGTAAAGTCATGTTTGATATGATCATTCTAACCCCTTGTTTACGACATTTTATCCTTGTCTAGGATGTAGATAACCTCCGAATCAATCTAGAATGTGTTCATTCCTGATTTTGCTAGCCTTCCGCGGTTCCTCTAGGCATAAGATGAGAACATTCTTTTGTTGGGGGAGACAACCTTTGGGCCGAGAGTTTTGTATCATCCACACCTTCCTTTGCTACCAAGGAATGGGATTTCTTCTCTCTTTCTTCTCCTGATCCTCTCTACCCTTGCAGCCGTGTATAATAAACTTAGTTTCTATGCTCCCTCCCACATGAAAGATGCTGTAATAGTAGATGTAGACGCCTTCCCAATTTGGTTTTTAGGTAACATCTAATTTGGAACCATAGTATAAAATTGTTAGGTTATTGTCATTTACTCTCTCATCATCATCATCATCAGAGCCTTATCCCATTATTTGGGGTCGCTACATGAATCCTTTTCCGCCAAAGATTTCTATCAAGTGCTATAGTCGTGTTTAAACTCAAAAAGTTCAAATCCTTCTTAATAACATCGCACCATCTCATTTTAGATCTTCCTCTAGCTCTTTTACTAGCATCCACTAAATTTGGTCACATCTTTTAACCGGCGCCGAGTTAGGGCGACGGTACACGTGTCCAAACCACCCAAGTCTATTTTCTCTCATTTTTCTATCAATTGGAGCTATCCCCAGATCCTCACGGTAAGGAAGCGCCATTCTAATCTATCTTTCTTAGTCTTACCACACATCCATCTCAGCATCCTCATCTCTGCTACACATATTTTGTTTACGTGTTCCTTTCGCACTGCCCAACACTCCGTGCCATATAATAATGCAGGCCTCACTGCCGTTCTATAAAACTTTCCTTTAAGTTTCACTAGTATACGACGATCGCAAAGGACTCCTGATGCACTTCTCCACTTACCCAGCTTGTCTTAATCCTGTGTGCCACATCGTCATAAATCTCCCCATTCTCTTGGATGATAGATCCCAAGTATCGAAAGCTACTACTCTTAGAAATATCTTGACCATCATTTGAACCACATCTCCTTGGGGAATCCTTTGATTACTATAATTACAGTGCATAACTCAGACTTACTCCTACTAATTTTAAACTTTAGACTCCAAAGCGTGTCTCCAACTTTCTAACTTAACATTTAAACCATCAATATTCTCATCATTAAGACAATATCATCTGCAAATAGCATACACCAATGGATATCATCATGCAAATGTTTTGTCACCTCATCTATAACCAGAGCAAAGAGATATGGACTTAGGGCAGAACCTTGATGCAAACCTATAGTGACCGGAAATTCACGGGTCTCTCCAGCAATAGTTCTCACACTAGTAGTAGCACCCTCGTACATGTCCTGAATCAAGTCAACATATCTTGAGAGACTCCCTTCTTTATTAATGCCCACCAAATCAAATCTCTCGTACTCGATCATACGCCTTCTCAAATCAAGAAAAACCATATATAAATCTCTTCTCATCTCTCTATACTTCTCTATTAACTGACGCAATAAGAAAATAGCTTCTGTAGTAGATCTACTAGGCATAAAATCAAATTGATTTTCTGATATACTAGTCATGCATCGCACTCGGCTCTCGATTACTCTTTCCCAAAATTTCATAGTGTGACTCATAAGCTTAATTCCGCGGTAATTATTACAGCTTTGAATATCTCCTTTGTTTTTATAGAAGGAACTACAACACTTTTTCTCCATTCTTCTGGCATTCTCCGTTCCTTTAAAATTTTATTGAAAATTTTAATTACCATTTAATACCAATGTCTCCTAAGCCTTTCCACACTTCAATAGGTATGCCATCCGGTCCTAAGGTCTTACCTAATTTCATTTTTCTTAAAGCATCGCCCACTTCTGACATCTTAATACGCCTGAAATACTGATACTTATCAAATTTTGTTGACTCTTGATTCTCTTCTAGGAGGCATCCTTAAAACAATTTCTATTAATAATTTTGAAAATAGTTATACCATCTCTCTTTAACCTCTAGATCCTTAACCAAAACCTTTTGATCTTCATCCTTAATGCAGCGAACATGATCTAAGTCTCTACTCTTCCTTTCTCTTAATTTAGCAAGTTTAAATATGTATTTTTCTCCCTCTCGAGTTCCTAATTTATTATAATTCTTCATACGCCTTGGACTTAGCTTCACTAACTATTCTTTTAGCCATCTTTTTAGCTATTTTATAAGCTTCTAAGTTTGATTATTCTTGTTTGTTTGTCGAGCTTTAAAACAATCTCTTTTAGCTCTAATGGTATTTTGAATTTCCTCACTCCACCACCAAGTCTCTCTTTCTATATTCCTTTTACCTTAGATTTACCTAGGATTGATTTGCTATATTTTTATAACAATTTGTGACATTATTCCACATTACATTAACTTCTTGATCTAAATTTCAGATATTTTCTTTTACTAGATGATTTTTAATGTTTCTAAATTTTTACTTTTCAAATTCCACCACTTAATCTTAGAACAATTATTTATGATGATTTTTCCTTTTAAATTTTGGAATACGAACATCTATTACTAGTAGCTTATGTTGTGGGGCTAAACTCTCTCCAGAATAATTTTGCAATCTTTACACAAAACTCTATCAGCCTTTCTAATAAGAAATAGTCAATTTGGCTCCTATGTGATCCACTATTAGTGTTCGTCTTTCTTCTTAAAGAATGTGTTAGCAATTACTAGATCATAAGCCATAGCAAACTCAAGAATACTAGTACTCATGTCATTTCTCTCGTCAAAATCAAATCCTCCATGAATCCTCTCATATCCTCTATTACTTTCACCCACATGACCATTAAGATCCCCACCAATAAAAATTTTCTCTCACTAGGGATATTTTGGATCAATCTATCAATAGCCTCCCAAAAATGTTTTTTAATATTCTCTTCTAAACCCACTGTGGTGCATATGCACTAACTACATTCAAAGTACCTCACTTACGATAAGTTTTATTAAGATAAGTCTATCTCCCAATCTATTAACTTCTACAACTTTCTCTTTTAAGTCTTTATCTATTATTATGGCCACCCCTTTCTATAGTTATTAGTTCCTGTATACCAAATTTTATAACCATCAATATCTTGCTTTAGATCCTTTCCACCTAGTTTCTTGTAGACAAGCTATGCTAACTCTTCTATCCCTCATTAACTTGACCAACTCTAAACCCTTACCTGTTAAAGTTCCTATATTTCAAGTAGCTAGACGAATCCTATGTTTTTGGACTAACTTCTTACCCGTGTTCGTCCAACCCACACGGGAACCCTTGCCTATTTGACACCGCAATCGGGCGCCATCGCGGCGCGTCGCTTATGGGGAACGCCCTAGCTGGCCCTAGCTCACTTATCATTCCATCCGGGTTCCGATGAAACGCGTCGCTTACGGGGGACCCCCTAACATTAGCACAATATTTAGATCAGAATTCATGTAAGGATTTGACGTTATTGTTACTGCTAGCTGTCAACGTAACGCAAACCCTCCTCCTTTCTCACCCGGGCTTGGGACCGGCTACGGCGGAGTTTCATTTACTCTCTACTGGTGTGTATAAGTGCATGGGTATATAATCCTTCGCAGGTTGGTAATAACGTTCCCTGTTTCTAGATGGTCTCATCAGCCACCGGCTGCTGCGGACCATTGGGTTCAGAAGCTGCAAATAATCTCAGCATAAGTTAAAGTGCTAAAACAGGGAGTCCTTAAAGAAAACGTACAGATATGTATATGCCCGTTAAAGTAAAGGTTAACAAGTAAGGCAAATGATTCCCATGGATCTTTGTCGGTTTCACTTGGTTCAAGGAAAACTAGTTAGTTTCCCAATCACCAAAAAAGAAAGAAATAAAGAAAAGGACCCAACAACAGATCGTCCTGTGCCCATAACCAAGTGCCTTGTTCCTGAATCTTTTACAATTAGCTTTACTCTCGTAATTTGACTATGTTCTGAATTTAGGAAACTTAATCTTCTTATAAGTAGGTATTCTCAGGGAGTAAAAGTTAATTACAAAATTATGAGAGTTTTGTGAATTTTTTTTAAAAGAAGCCAAGGTCTTTTAGTTTATAATGATGAGAATATGTTTATTGCAAGACTTTGTTTATATTAAAGTTGATAATAAGTTGCTGTAAATTGTTTGACAAGTAATCTTAGAAAAAAAGAGAGAGAATTTTTATCAAATTCTCAACTAATAGGATTGTCTTTCACAATTAATATCAATTTCATTGCAAGACATCTGTAATCAGTATTTTTATAAAAGTAAATAGTTAACTTACGAGAAATAATAGTTGATTAAAAAAACCTATAATTTTTTTTTAAAAAAAAAAACTTAAAGAACGAAGTGCTGGAAAATGGTCGAATCAAAAGGACAAATTGAGAGGACGAATTGGAAAGTGCAGTGTGGGGTTGTACTTGTATATGGTACGTAGCACCTAAAAAATGTTGTACAGCAAGTCATGTGACGGGAAGAAGATAATAATTTAGTATATTTAAATTTTGTATTTTTTACTTGTATTTTTTTCATTGGATGAATGTATTGTGTCTTCTTTTCATTAGCTCATGAAAGAGGAGAAATATAAATGGAAAATACACAACTTAAATACACTAAATATTTTTTCCGAAAAAAATATTTACCCTCTATAATAGTGGGATCCACTGTCATATGATGGGGATGAGTCCCACCACCATGCTCGCTTTGCATGCTGCACAGAGTGTGCCGAAGCACAGGCAAGAAGACTTAACCAAGCATCACACCTTTCCCTCCTTAACAGGGAAAAGCAAACAATTCTTCCCGTAGGAGAATGGAGACCATGATCATGCCGTCTGGGGCAGCTGCCCATTTGCAAAGAAAAAGATGCATGCAGTGTGCATTCATCAGGATATTCTATGTATGTAAGAAGATAATTTTACGAATATTTTTTTTCAGATTTTTTCTATTTTTTTTATGAATCATCTATCTGGAAAATTTTAGGCAATCTCTATATCATCCTCGCACTCACTAAGCTCTTTTGATGACTACACTTGAGAATCTAATGCAGTGCCTTGCCTTCCTGGTAGTGCTACTTCTTCCCACTTAAAAAGAAACAAGCTTCTTGACTGCTCTCTTTAAAAGATAATAAAAGTGACGTGAATTATTTGACAAATAATCTTATTAGTTGAAAGAAAGAGAAGAAGAGAGAGAAAAATCTTGTCAAAATTTTAACTAATAAGATTACTTGCTAAACAAATCACATCACCTTTATTATCCTCTTTAGAGGGTATTAAGTATTTCACTCCATAGCAAATCGTTGGCTGTCTTCTTTTCTTTAAGAAAAAGAAAGAAAGAAACAATAACCTGCAAGAATGGTATATTTGGGCAGCACCTTTCAAGCAGGAGGGCGTGGCAGGGCATATTGGTCACCACCTTCACAAGCCAGCATCCTGCAAGTTGCCATCCCCAGGGCCCAGGCTGTCCAAGGCATTAACCTGGCTTATACTCCTATAAACTATACACATGTAAATACACATGTAAATACATATGACCTTTATAATTACTTAAAAAAAACCTTTAAGCACTTCCAAATGGTTATCCATTAAATTCAGGGATAGCAACTATTACTATTTAGATATATTCAAGAGTGTCTTGACAATTCGTGAAGAGAGACTTACTGCACTTCTGCAGAAGTGCAGTTCACATGAGCAAATAACACTTACTGCACTTCTGCAAAGTGCAGAAGTGCAGTCCACATGGGCAAACAACACTTTTGCACATGTGAACTGCACTTCTGTACTTTGTAGAAGTACAGTAAGTCTTTCTCATTCGTTGCAGAAAAAAGCCATGCTCTCTCTCTCTCTCTCTCCCCGTGCCCCTCCACAACATGCCATGTGGAGGGGCGCGGTCCCAAGTGTATGTAATGCATCATTTTTTACCTTAAAATAATACACACAAAAAAGATATTAGTGCACATAAATAACACATTAGTGCACACAAGTAATATATTAATACATACAATAGTATAATAATGTACAGAAATAACACATTAATATATACAAATAGTATAAGAATGTAATTTGTATTAATATATTATTTGTGTGTATTAATGTGTTATTTGTGTGTACTAATATCTTATTTGTGTGCATTGTTTAAGTTATAAAAAATAGTGCATTAAATGTACTTGGAGTCGTGTCCTTCCACATGACGCACTGTGAAAGAGTATGACCACTTCACGTCAATTATACTCCCGGTTAATCGGAAGCATAATATATATATATTATATATATATATATATATATTATATATATATATGGGTAATTATTGTTTGGTTGTTTCCTCTCTCTCTCTCTCTCTGCGACGTAGGCATGTATAAGAAGAGAGGGAGCATGTTCTAGCATGATGCTTTCCGCTTCTGCCTCCTTGCCATGAAACGCCAGCCGTACGCACAGACGCCGCCTCTTTCAGAGGGATCAAAAGCTAACGCAGATCGCCACGACAACAGTAGGTACCACTGCACGCCGACCGATCATGGCGGCGCAGGCGCAGGTTCCATCTTGGACTTCCGAAGACGAGAAGGTCCAGCAGACCGAGAGGTGGCTGAGGAAGATGCGGGGATCCCTGATGGTGGTGGCGGTGCTGGCGGCGTCGGTGACATACACGGCGGGGCTCAACCCCCCGGGGGGGTTCTGGCAGGACGACATGGCGGCGCACCGCACCGAGGGGGAGGCCTACTTCAAAGGGCAGGGCCACTTCGCCGGCGACCCCATCCTCCGCGACAAGAACTACAACCGCTACGCCACCTTCCTCGCCAGCAACACCGTGGCCTTCGTCCAGTCCCTCGTCATCATCCTGATGCTGATGACCAAGTCCACCTTCCGCGGCCGGGTCCGCCTCTACCTCCTCCGCGTCTTCGTCGTCATCGACGTGTCGGCGCTGGTGGTGGCCTACGCCGTCGGCTGCACCCGCGATCCCTTCGACGTCTTCTTCGCCATCTTCATCGTCCTGGTCGTGGGGGCCTTCTCCGGCGTCACCTCCCTTGCCATCCACTTCTACTACAAGAGGAAGGACCAGGGCAGCTGCCGCGCCAGCGCCTGCAGCCCTCCCTCCTCCCTCTCTGCTGGGCCGAGGTTAGGAAACGGGGCGAAGAGCACTAGCTACAGAGTTACAGCATGCATGGGAGGCATATGATCGATCTCAACAGACTACTCAATCCGAATGTGCTGGTTATTTGCAGCTATGCGTCACCCTGTTGGAGATTCTCGTGGGTTTAGTGCTGCACATCGTCTCTAACGAGACAAGATCAGCAACCCATATGCATGTCATATGTCTAGTTAATTATCTTGGAGTATGCCATAGAAACTTAAATTTTAATTTTTTTTCCGTCATCACATATTTGTTTTGCCTGTGCATATGTATGTAGCTAGAGATGCCGAATCGAGACCCCGAATCTCGAATCTGCAGCAAATCATTAAATGGCATGGGAGTATCCAAAGAGATTTGCAATTGCATAAGAAAGACCTGCGATAAGAAGCTAAGAATTGAGGGGTCTTGAGATTACGGTCTTCAAAAAAAACTCTCTGATACCTAACTTCGCAAGAGCTAGAGTAAGAAGGTGAACGATTGAAGATTGCTTTCCCACAGTTTGTGGATCTAATACAATATTCACATATCTCAAGTCAAAGAGTTTCTTCTAAATTTTATAAGGTTTGAGTTTCCCTATTAATCTCACGCGACAAATATGACTATGGTCGTAGATCTCTATCCTGCTCATGATAAGGCTCATTGTATGTTAGACTCAACAAGTCTCCGTCAACCATTTGCTGATCATCTCTTGTTGGCCTTGAGTGGGGATGTCCTAAAGTTCTCTCTTATACACATACCATGCCCTAACATTGACTTGGAAGTTCGGGAGTGCCCTTTGACATACATAGAGTGGTGCTCAACGTAGACAGACATCACGAGACTCCAAAGTTTCACTTCTCCAATCTGTAGACCAACTTATTAGATAAGAATGTCCATCACTTTATTTCCAGTGAATTGAGGCTTTGCCGACTAAGAGTCTGTCGAGCAAAAATCCTTCGAGGCTATAGGCGCGATCTATTGGGATATATAGAACATGGGCCAAACTAACTTTCTATCAAGGCACATTCGAGACATTATCTCGAGAACTTTTGTCGTATAGACTGCCTTCTATCGTCGACATTGAGATAGGGGCTCTCCTCTTGGGCTGGCAGATCAAACCTCATTGTGGTTTCATGAGTTTTTCATGAGTCCCGTTGAATAATCGGGCTTCAATAGACGGGCTCCTATGTAGTAACTGGAATTCTATCTTTTGAATTAAGTTTAGTAACTACATCTTACGGCTTTGGACTAGAGAGTAGAGATTCCCCAGACTATGTTTGGTATTTGAATAGATTGGGGATAGAGTGAATCTATCCAAATACCAAACATAGCCTAAAATTAAGAGGGTATGCTGCAGGCACTGCAGATGAGTGGTTAGGAGATGAGAAGCTTGCTAAAGGTGGATCTTAGAAGGACCACAGATCCTGCCCAAAAAAAGGTTGGGTGTGGGGGGTGGGGGGACGGCGCATAGATAGCATTATCCTACATATAAGTATTTATGCGTAGATGTATCAACCTCTACTACTTAGATCTATTCTATCTTTGAGAGATGTGCATATGAGAATATGAGCATAACTCGTACCAAAAAGAGCACTGCAAATATGTGTACAGAGCCGGTGTAAAGTGGCTGGTGCATCTACCTCGAACTGTACAGAGCAAGACGAGCATTTTGCATTAAACGGCGCAGAGCAGGGTGAAGAGTCAAATGTTTTGTAGAACAGTATGAGTAGTCGGAGATTTAACATTGAAGTATGTGTTTACAGCCGGTGATACAGTTGTTAAAAGACAACTTTACAGGTAAAATCTCCCCTTCTAAAATGCATAATTTACTTGGTAATTCTGGACTGTTATGTACATGAAGAAGCATTGTTTGAGTGGCAAACATTCTGACCTCCAGAAAGTGAAACCCATGTGAAGCCCGCGCCATTTCTAGGTTACATCTCCCAGCTCTATGAAAACAATAGTATTGCATTCAATTCTCCAGCCCGATTCTTGGATACCCCTGTGGACGATGTCAAGTCTGATAACAAGACATTAGTATGGTTTCAGTTATGCTCCTTGTCCATCGCAAGTAATCTCTCCTGATGAATCATTATAGTATGGCAATTATCACAAAAAAATGTTAATAAAGAGTGCTCACCTGCAAGTTTCAGGAAGCTCTGCGCTGTTACTCCACACCCAACGAGTAGGCCGAAGATCTGCTTCGTAGAGCCATCTTTGGCACATTCCAGTGTTCAACATGCCTGGGTGAACAAACCCAATCATAACTCAGAGGGTGGGGAGATCTCCAGTTAACTATTGATAAGAACTGTGTGAGGATCTGGTTATATACCTGGAAACCTTTCCTGAATCAGCATTGAAATAATATTCTGTGTACCCCGTCCGAGCTGAAGAAAAATGAGGAGTAAAACATGAGAGAGGCATAAAGCTGTGAACATTTCGCCTAAAACTAGAACCATACCAAATACAACATATTCTAACTGCAACCTAGAATGTTGGTTATGTGACCCTTGTATCAGCATACAGCGGTTGGCCTTGAGAAAGGTGAATGCATTCCTTCCCCACCCCCACCACCCCCCCCCCCCCACCAAAAAAAAAAAAACGGAAAGAAAAACATAGATACCAGAAAGGATGGGTCTCCAAGGAAATGACATGACACAGCTGAAACGCCAATGTCCAACCCCCTTGTCCTGCACCAAAATATAATTCTTCATGAACACAGAAAAGTAAAGGTTTTGCTTTCCATATTAGTTGGATGTAGGCAGGTACATTCACAGAGATAAGACTTTAGATATCTGTTCACAGTTTTGAAGAAAAATCAGTAACTTGCAAGCACATTTGTGCCCAGAAGCAAGAAGCGAATTGGGCGGATCACTTGATACCTCAAAGTCTTCCCATTTGGTGAGTTTCATGTTCGACTTAACTAGTAGCAGGCCAAAATTGGAACAATTTCTTTTAAAGCGCTGAAGGCCTTTAAAGGAACCTGCTGGATCAGCAAACTCACAGTCCTCCTCATAAGCATTCAGAGTCAGATTCCCTACGAAAGAAAAAGTAATACTTCTCAAAAAGGGGCTTAAACTTGAAACAATAACCACAAAAAGGGGGGAAAAAAGACCTGATTCAAGAAGCTAGGATCTAACACCCAAGAATGGACTTCTAAAAGAATCACAATATGTACAGACAAGCTAATGGTTGCAAATCCAAGATGGTTGTTGTACAACTGAATTGAATAGATCAATGAGCCTTTCATGGATTGTTCATAATTGAAGGAGCTCGCGTTGTCATGCCCTAGCGCACGGTCACTAATTCCTCCACAAGTAGTTCTAGTTTTCACAAACGTGGGCTCCTCAAAACACAGCAAAAGACGACATCTTTTATAACAAGGCAGGGCCACGATCGAAGCAGAGGCGTCTGGGGGGCAGTGGTCTCCACAAACCTGTAACAAAGTAGGACCGCTGGAAGTCCTCCTTGATGGCCTCCACAACCTGCGCCCGCCCGGCAGGCCCCGCCCCTTCCTCCCCGGCCACTTCCTTCCCCTCGTCGGCTTCAATCGTCGGGGGCGAGGGGCGAAGAAACGAGGCGGCGATGCCCAGGAGCTCCGAGCCGTACCACGCCACCCTCAGCAGCGCATTCTCGGACGGCTTGTCCCCACCACGCCCGGAGAGGCGGGCTGCTTCGCATGTGGCCGGAGGTGTCGCCCGACCGCCGGCGACATTTGGGCCGGCGGGCGGCGGAGGGGAGGCCAAGGACGGGGGAGGGAAGGTGGAGAGCCCACACCATCTGGCGGTCACAACTTCGCAGCAGCGAGAATTCAAGAACTCTGCTACTTTACCCACCTCCTTTATGATGGTATTTAGCTGCCATTCGATTTTTGGGAGTTTTATTATATTCCCCCCGCAGCCCCAGTTTCAGGTTGCTGGTGAGAAAAAAAAATGGAGATTTTTTCTTTTTACAGGCAGCACATATATATTTTTCTCAGACATGTGGGGCTTGGACCGGATCTTACTAGACCCGATTCAGATCCGATTTTTTAAAAGTTAGATCAATCTCGACTCAGGCCCGAGGATAGAACTGGTATGGATGGTCTAGTCCGAGTCTAAAAAAAATCCGGTTAAACTCGACCCGACTTGAAAATATAAGAAAAATATTATTTTTATTTATATTATAATAATTTTAATATATCTACTATAATATATTTATAAAAATAATATATATTTAGACAAATTAATTAAAGTCTCTATCAAATATTTGACTTATTTTTTAATCATTGACAAAGTTATAATTCAGTAAGTGTTATCCCTTGTTACAACTAAATTAAATTTCTGTTATAGTAAGGACTTCTCCTATTACAGTCAGGGACTGTTAATTATTTCTCTTATATATTTTACTTATATCTATATAAACATTCAATTTATAAAGATTATATTTTTAGTAGATTTATTATAAAAATAATATTATAACTCTTTCTAAATATAAATTTCATTTAATAAAAATATATTTATATTTATAAATTATGAGCCGGACAAGATCGAGCTTCACAAAGTCCAAGCCCAACCCTATTCTTTTCCGGGCCGGGCCAAGCCAAAAAATTTAAACGGGTTAAATTTTTCGGGCGAAGTCTGATTAAAACTGGATCAGGCCTCTGGACTAGGCTTCCGGGCCGGCCCGGCTCAATTGACACTCTTATTTTTTATACAAATATTATTAAAAAAATTTCTCATATATCTCTCTCGGTTAAAAGTACAATTGAGTCATGATCTGTGTTATTTTTATATTTACATAAAAACTCTAGTAGATGATTTTTTTCTACAAAAATCTGAGATGTGATCTTATCTGTTTGAATGAACTTTCTTACCCCTCCAGCATAGTAAATAGTTTATCTATATCACCATAAAATAATCTATTTAACTTTTCATAGATAAAACAGGTAAATAATGTTACACAGTCATAATATTTAATATAGCCAGTAGAAGAGTATACGAAATATATTCTACAACTTTAGGATTTTTGGTGTAAAAAAATTCAGAATTTTTTATGCAAATATGAAAATAAGATGAATATGACCCAATTATACTTTTAATAAAAAAACTTAAATAAAATAATACAATTATCATTCTTACATATTGAATCATGAGAAATATTTATTGTAAAAACACCTTTGTATTTGAAATGCAAGAGTACTCTCCCATTAATCATTTTATGACTCGAACTCAAATATTTATAAACTCAACTTAAAATTTTATGAGCCTACTTACAATTAAAATACAAATATGCTCTTACACTAACCATTTCTCTTGAATCATACTTTCAATATACAGCTCTTATTGGCTTAGTGTCCATATACAGCTTTTGTTGGCTCGAAATGGCAATGATTGGAGTATATCATTTCTGTGGCTACATCATAATCTACTTACTCTAAGCCAATAAAATTAATATCTTGCAATCTAAAGACCCTTTTCATAATAAACAATCCTCGTGGATGTATACCATGAGACTACTACCATGAAACCCGGGGCAAAATATTTCTGATCAATACTACTCTTTATGCAAAGGTGTACATTATGTGTAGTAAATGATAACATAGTTTTTTTATATAATTAGTCCACATAAGATATGAGGCAAGACAAAAATGTCAAGTTCATCATCATGTTTCCTCTCATTTTTTTATCAGTTTATGCAAAAAATATATTAGCAAACACTACTTGCCATTTAGAACATACACCTGATACACCTGTTGCATTCACCATCTAACCTCTCTTCCCCTCCACTTTGTCTAGCATCAACTTATTCATCTATATTGTTGAACAGGAGCAAAATTGTTCAACCCCTCTTCTGAACTCGTGGAAAATCCAACATCCTACCAACTTTTATGGTGCAACGAGTGAGCCCATTCCCAATTGACTGCTTTTTGGTTGCACGAAGGTGGTGCTTACAAGAAGAACCAGACCCACATCCAAGTGCATTGTTCGAAGACTTTAAAAGTGTAGGACATAACTAATCAAAAAGATGATTTAAAAACACCTAAGTCTCTTCTCAACAGAGAAACGAGAAGATACTTTGCGAGTAGTTGGCTAGACACCATCAAAATAAAAGGTAGGAAAGTTGCAAATCCATAAAATGACCCAAGTAAGTTCCGAGCATAAGGTGCCAACATGAATGAAAGTGAGATTGTCTTTTTCTTTACCTTTTGATGTGAAAAATCATGTTGATAAGCAACCAGTGGACTAGAAGAAACCTCTATCGTAAGAATTCTGCAACCATGCCCTTTTGCCTTACTGTTGATCTGTTACAAAGCACAAAATAAGTAGCCGAAGTAAACCTTTGTTCATACACAAGTTCAGAAGCTCCGCCTTCCTAATCGGTCTTCTTATCAGATTCATCTAGAGCTGCGAGTCTCTCGACCAGAGGAGGATGTGAATAATGATAAGCCGAGTACCAGGGATCAGTGTTCATAGCAGACAGGTTCTCTTCCTGCAGAGAAAGCAAAATCATATAAAGATGAGGGCTATAGCCTATCACAAAAATTGAGATGGAAAATTCGCCCTCATGAATTCACATCCATCGACAATTAATTGATGCAGCAGATAGTTCTTGGAATCACGAACTGGCCCACCCTTGGCCTAACATCGAAGGCCATACATATGGATGTCCTCTTTTGGAGTCAGACAGACCAGTAGCCAGAAATGTGTTTTGTTAATTTTCAAAGTATATATGGTTCTCTCTACTTTTCCCTTTCTACCATTCTCTTGACGAATGAGGGAAGGCATGTGCAGCACTCTTTGGCCTCTGTTCAATACCACGGATGAAGTTTTTTGTGCACTAGTTGTGTGAGAAAACAGTAAGAGGAGAATTATTTAAAAAAGACAAAAAAGAAAGAGAAGCATATCCGTCCAAGAATTAAGGAATAAAGAGAGAAAGAAAACAGCATCCTCCTTTTCTACTTCATTCTTATGGATCTCATCTTAAGGCAAATTGGACGCATCAACACATCGGGTATGACACAGTATTTTAAGCAGAATTATATTTCTCCCCGTAAATTGGAAACTCTCTAGTTCTCTATGGTAGCCAAAAGGACACTACATATTCCTAAGTGCAATAACATAGTTCCTGAAAGAATCTATGCATTGATATTTGTAACATGAAACTGGAGCTTTTGATATAACAATCTTTGGCATTTTTGTCAAAGACAGGATTGAATGAGGGAAATGAAGTCAAGTGATAAAACTGGAAGAAAGTACACCCACTCAAATGGAATTTTGCATGTTAATTTAACTCACCTGCAACTTCACAGAGCTGCTCGAAGGGATGTGGCATAACCACTTCTTACTTACCATGCATCAGCCTGCAAAATTCCAACGTACAAAGATATAACTAGAATGTATAGTCTGACTTAATAAGGAGATGAAATGCCAAGAAAGTGAAACGTTCCTTCATTTCTACCTGAAACTCAAATGCACGGCTGATGAGATTAAGACCTAAGCTTACAAGATGCTAACAGGTATGACGGTATGCTGCAAATGAAAACAATGAGGTAAGAAAAAGTTGTGCAAGTCTTTCTAAAATATGCATGCAAATCACATTACAGTTTGAATCAGGACTCAGAAGGACGATTGGAACTTGTTTAATATGATTGTGCACTGAAACCAATGAACAGTACATTAAAAACCATTCAGAGAGCACCTTTCTACACAACCTCGAAGGAAACCTTGAAGATTCATTTACTAGACTAATTATCAGATGTTCTCTCAAAATATTTGCAAAGGTTTTCTGGAAGATGCAGGCATACCTTGCCATGAGAAAACAAAAGTAATGTGAATGGTCGGAAATCTTAATCATGTGCGTATCATCCAATCTAAAGTGGCATATAAAACCTTGCTTAAGGAGAGAGAAGTTGGCTATAACCTCTAATGTGCCCCTGGGCCTACATGGTCTGACCCACCAGCCAACCTCCTAATACTTAAAAAGAAAAAGAATGACAAAAAAACTACCACTAAGCAGCTTTAATTTCTATAAATGTTTTGTTGCAAATAAGTTTGTCCTGATTTTGCATGTGACACTATGGTTCATCGAGGGGAGAGGATTAGAAGAGCAAGTTCAATAGGTGAAGTTGGACAACTGGCTGGATGTTTCACCACAATTTAAGGTGCGAGGACATGGGCCAATATTCTGTGAAGAAAGGGAAGTTTGCATTTGTTCATTTTGGTTAGATGAGGAGGCCTTCACCTCTCACGTGCATCTTTCTGTTCAGTGAAATCTTTGAGAATCTGAAACATTTTGGCACTATATGTGTTCATAAAAAAAATTCTTCTAAATTGAAATTTAGAGAATTCAAGTACCACACACATGGAAAAAAGAAAGAAAATTTGCATTCACAGCAGAGGAACTGATCTGTTAAAAGGGGGAGAACAGGCTTACCACTTGGTCAGTTCCACATAACAAATAGATTGACAAGATGTTATGGAAAAGCCAAAAAAAAAGGGAGGAGGGATTAACTAGGCTTCTGCGCATTACAATGCTTAACACCACTTCAATTTTGGTCACCTCCCATGTAAATGTTCCTAGATAAAGAAAGGAAAAGTAATCTTTATTCATGGCAAATATCCTTCCTGTCTCTACACTCAATGGATCATGATTCATGCTAGAAGTACATCTCAGTTAAAAGTCAGCCAGCGTCAGCACAAACTCCAAAAGATAGTTCATCAGCATTTGCATGAAAAAAAAAATTGATCTACCAAATAAGAAAGTGAACCATGGCATGTTACCGAAAACAACTTTAAGAAGATCCATGATAATTCTCAAAATCTGGCTGAAATTAAATTGAGATGAGCTGTCAAATTGTTCGCTTGAACTTGGGAAAAGAACTGAAATACCTGAAAGATAATGAGGCCAATAAGCACTGGCTGTGTGTCAAACCCAAAACTCTGAAACAGATCTTTTGAATTCCTCACAAGAGTATAGCCTCCAAACTGCAGAAAGGAAAGTATCTAATATAGAATGCACAAGTTAGATTTTTTTTTTTTGAAAGTGGGTAATACTATATATTAAGAAAGAAATAGAATGCACAAGTATAGGTGGGCCAAAAAACACCCAAAACGGAACCTCCCCACAGCACCTATTCAAGAAGCAAACACCAAGAAGGTGTAAAGCAATCTACCCTGACCCTCCCAAGACGCCCAAAAGGGAAGACATAGAAGCATTTACATTAGACAAATTGACTGCCCAAGATGCCCAAAAGGGAAGACAAGTTAGAAAATAATTTGCAGCAGTGAACCCAATCAATTGTAATTGATGTGCAGGTTTTCATTCTCCTTGCACAAGCATTATACAGAACTGCCCATGGTCACAGTGACCAGCCATGGCCTTGCAGTCTTAGGGACAATTATGTGGGCACCCTTGACAAGTCCCTCTCCATATTTGCATCAAAACTTTGACACGATGTCATGATCTGTCATGCTGGATATAGCTAGCTATGTTTGACCAATCTAACATTTCATTTTTTTATGCAAGCATAGCAAGCTTCCTGGACAAATTAAAAGGATCATGATAAATTAATTAACTACAAGTGTGAATCTTCTGTATACAAACACATTACCAGGTTTCACTTCCCCACCACTAAATTTTAGTGCATTATGATGGATGCCGCACACACCTGGAAATCCAGGAAATAGGTCAGCAATTAAATTAACCATACCTGGACAGCAATAAATGAATACATAGTGTGATTTAGCTTCCAATGTCCAAGTTCATGGGCTATAACAGCCACAATCTCCTCCTCATTTGCGCACTGCAAAGAACAATCACAATTTTCTTTTTAAGGATGTGAACTGGCAGTATGTACATGAACTCCTTCTTGTCTAAAAGGATCACAAGAAACATGGATTCAAGGAGGTATCAAGAAATATGAAAATTGAAGAGGCATAAATGCATAAAACATTGTGATTTTAGCACCTCAATTATATCACATATTATGATGATGACATGTAGCTGATAGTTTCTAAATTATAGTGGACATCACTAATGTAAGTTGAAGTCAGTTGAGGGATTGCATACCTGTTGAATTAATGTGTCATAAAGAACAATGCGCTTGTTTTTGAAAAATCCATACATGTATGCCTGTCAGGTAATTAAGATACAAATTAAAAACTATTAAAATAAACCACATGAAAAAAAAGCAGGAGAAACATTGACATGAAAGCAAAGTTGGCAACTGAAATGACCAAGCATCAAATCAGTTAAGAACAAGACATGATTTTTAGGAGTCAACAATTTGCAAAACTTTTATCTAGCAAACTAATGAAGAGCATCTTTCATTAATATGTAAACAATACATAGCTGCACAATAAAAGTGGTGTATCTGATGTCATGTTGGTAGGGTCTCAGCACACTAGGCTCAATGATGGGCCAGCCAGGTTTCACCTGATTGTTCTGGAACTGCGCTAACAATAAGAGACACAGGGCAGGCTCAGGCAAATGTTCACAGCAAGTGTACTATACAGGCCAGGGAAGGGCCTTTTGTTTGAAAGTCAGGTGCTTACTGTATATAATAAAAATTCAATTTTTACAAAAGAATTCTGTGCTGCAGTGGTTGAGGACTTCAACTTGAAAAGGATGGGAAAACTTCTCATCAAAATAGAGGCACTGAGTTTGACTTCTTTTCTAAAGGAAAATGATATGAAGGGTTCTTCTTATCAAAATGGAGGCACATCAGGATGGATCCCACGTCTGAGGTTCATCACCATCAGTCCAAGGCTACGCAACAGTACAATCTCAAACTGTCAGCTGGCCTATTGTAACACACTGGACTGAAATCTGTCTAGAGAAGCAGTAGTTGGCATTCATTTGTACTGAGTTTCAAATGGTGACCATGCTAACTTATCATTATCCTTTTGTTTCTTGAGAAACAACACTATAATTTTGCATGAGAACACCAGTTTTTAATATAACTGTAAAGCAAGCATGTATGCATATCAAATACCTTTTTCATATTTACATTTAATGAAAGAAGGGACTATGAATAGGTCCATTTTCATGCAGTAGTTCATTGTTAACTTATTATCAATCAAAATCTATGTAAAGAAACATGCTAATAGGTAAAAATGTTAAGAGATGGAAATATATAGAGAAAAGGAGATGCTGAGTTACACACATTGCTGTGACTTGATCTTGTGGATCCATCAATCACAAAAAGCTTCTTCAGAGGAAACTTGAGCGAGGATGCCAGATTTTCAATCTTCTCCCTAAGTATTCCTTCAGGAAGCTGTTTTGTCATTCCAATGTAGTAATTGGATAGTGAATAAAGTTAGACAACAAAAAGAAGAAGATATAACAAAAAGGACAACAGAATAAAAAAATAGTGGACTGGGCAGTTTTTTGGGGCCTTCTTGTATGCCTATACTCGTACATTCTTTCCCATTTTCATTCATATACTAGTGGTACTATCCACTTTTTAAAAAAAATGTAAAATAACTTATTCAGCACTACACAGGTGAAATACCCAAGTGAATAAGAACTAAATAAATGAATACTTACAGGGGTGAACTTATTGAACAATGGAGCAATTATAATGGGGTATATGGTCATCATCAAGAGTGATAAAAGAAACATAAAACCCCATAGGTAGATTGCCAGGTAAGGACCTCCAATCTACAAGGTGAGAAGAAGAAATTAGTACCCTCTTTGTTATCAGTAAGATGAATCCATCCATAATAGGATAATAAAGTACAATAAACATCTGGGATTATATGAATTTCATTTAAGAAACACGACTGCTTAAAGGAAAAGAAACCAACAAAGGTTACATGTGGTAGTTGATAATCACATACATTTACTATATAGATAACGGCAGCGACTATTGGAGGTCCAAATACTATAGACAGCAAAATTCCTTTGAGCATGTCCCTGAAGAATAGCCATACTGTTTGCTGAGGGAAGCCAAACATCAATGAGAAAATTAGTATTGTAACCAGTATTTAAAAGCCAAATTTCAAACTTCTACATGAAAATATAAATAAATGAAGATATGACATCAAATCAGTGACAGCAAAAGAAAGGAGACAGCCAACTTACTTTGTTGAAACCATGACGGGCCTCAATCACAAAAGTTGAATATAGTGAAAATGGCAAGTCGGTTATCTGGACCACAATGAAAATTAGCAATTCAATTCCATTTACTATGATGGATAGTGAAGATAACAATGGATGTTCATTGTTCACATGCATAAATCATGATGAAGTTTTCAAACTGGCTGAATTATAATTTTTTTTAATGTGGACAAGATACATTAATAGAAGAAAGAATGTACAAGTGTACAGGTATAAATGAAACAAAAACCACAATACATGAAAAGCCCACCCCCAACAAAAACTAACACCTCACCTCCCCAAACACTAAAAAAGGTGGGAGTTGTGGGTATCTACATTTCCCAAATGCCTAGCCCACAAACAAACTCTGTTTCTTATGAATTGGACAATGTTTTCCTCTGTCCTTGCTTCTCTCCTAAAAATCCTACCATTTCTCTCATTCCACAAGGCCCAAAGTGTGGCTGGCATGAAGAATCAGCCACCAAGCCACCCGATCTCCCTTGTAGAAGTAACGATATTTTCAGTCCCGAAGGAGAAGGTGAACCTTGTCAAAAGTAGGAATATGCTGCTGAATACACTGCCCAATGAGATCCCAGAAACCTTTGGTAAAGGAACAAACTGAGAATATATGATCCATGTCTTCCTCTACCTCCCCGCAGAAACAACAAAGAGTAGAAATATCTTGGAGGAACACAGGAAGCTTATCACAGGTGGTAAACGCCTGTGAGAAACCCTCCAAATGAAGATCTTCACTTTAGCAGGGCTCTTGGAAGCCCAAATCTGGTCCGCCATCTCATGCCTAAGCCCTCCATCCACTAGCATGTGGGATGCCGACCTAACCAAGAATAGCCCATCCTTCTCCCATCTCCATGCCCAAGAGTCATTCGTCAAAGGTGACGGCTGGAAATGGGTAAGTAGAAAGAGGAGCTGAACTAGGTTATTTGTCTCAGTTGAGGAGAGGTTCCTCCGAAATATTGGTGCCCAAGTTCACCTTGAAAGAGAGTCCTCAAAATAAGAAGCAACTGTGGTGGACGGGGAAGAGGAAATGGAGAATAACTATGGGAAAAGACCTGCCACAGATGTGTCACCACACCACCTATCATGCCAAAAGGAGCAAATCTGGACAAACCATAGTATTTCTGCTTCACTAAGTTCTGCCACATACCCCTTTGTTTTGATCCAAGCCTCCACCACCACTTCCAAAGAAGAGCCATGTTGAAAGCCTTGATGTTCCTGATTCCAAGGCGCCCTGCCTTTTTAAGAATATAAACTCTGCCCTAAGGAATATCATGCCACCCCGTCATTCCTCCCATACCAAGGCTGAATTATAGCTCTTTTCTAGAGAAAGATGCTCCAGGATTCTGTTCGGCTGTTGTGGCTGAATAGTATTCCTCTTGGGGCTGGCCATCGGATGTTTGCCAAAGGTGGGTGGGGTGCTCGGGACCCTGAGGATCAATCTCCGCCGGAGGCAGCTACAATTGTGGGAGCACTGGGAGGAGAGCACACATCAGTAGATGGTGTCCCATTGTTTGCCGGAATGCTGAGGAGAAGAGGAGAGAGCAGGGGACAAGTAGTTGGGAGAAAGCAAATGGGTCGAGCCGTAGTGGAGAACCTAGGGGACCAGAGACAGGAAGAAAGGATGTCAAGGACTCCAGGAGCTTCGCTAATGTGGTTAGAGGACCTTTGAGGCCTGCTGTGATGGGCTGGAGAAGCAGGAAGGTTATCGAGGCAGGCGACTTTCCGGAGGAGTTCGTCACCCGCTGTGAGACTTGGAGGAGGAGATTGTTCGCTGTGTCCCTCTTGTTAGGTGATGCTGATGAATGGGGGATTAGACGGAGCTCAGCGGAGGTAACAGGGGATAAATGGGGAGTGTTGTGGGTTGGCCATATGTTATTCTTAGTGGTGAGTAGCTGTGAAGAGGGAGTGAAGAAGGCCGAGAAAGCTGGCATGATTGCAGTGGGTGGGCTTTTCTCAGCCTGCGCCGATGGCCAAAGATGTTGGGAACCTTCCCATCCTTAATGGTGAGAAGCTACAGGCCTCACTGGAAGGGGTTCCCATTGGGCTGTGTGATGAGGAAGGTGTAGGGCTCTTGGTTCATTGCTTCGGAGTCCTTGTCCAGCGATCATTGGAGTTCGCTTCATCGGGGACAAGGTTGAAGATCCTGGTGACTGTTAAGGTGTACATCCCAGAGGAGATACCTGCAGTTGTCATTGCGGGATTTGGCAGTGAAAGAGTCGTCATATGGTGTGAGGTCCTTCAGGAGGTGAAGCTTCCATCGCGATTGCGCTGACTCGCAGATCCAGAGACTGGTATGGCTCTGGTTAAATGGGTCTTCGTTGGCTTGGGAGGTGCAAACCGATCAGATGAACCTTTGGGTAGCGAACCGCCCAGTCCGGATGGCCGAGATACAGCTTCCAAACGCAAATCGGCGGCCCATAACGTACCGATAACGAAGATCTTCTGAGTAGCGGGTCCTTGAGGCCCAATAATGGCCTCCTTCCCCACCCAATCAAGGGGCTTGAATAGGGAGGTCGTTCGAACCATGGTTTGCCGATCGGAATCGGGAGGCGAATCGGATTTTTCTAGATCCGATTCATTCCCCTCGAATCAACCCGATTCTCATGGGTATAATATATATTATGTTAAATTCGTACCTAATTAATTAATAAATAAAAAGGGGTTAAGATAATACTAAATCACCCATATATATCCTAAAAAGAGTCCTATACTTACCCTAACCCTCTACCCACGAAATTAGATATGTTCTCAACCTTATTAGGTGGATAAATGAGGGAAAGTGGGAAGATAAATAAGGAAATGAGAAGTCTGGAAGGTTTAGGACTCTATTAGCCAACATAGCACCCTAATCTCGTCCCTACCCAAACCCAAACCGTGGCTGGAGCTCTGAGGGACGAAGGGGAGGAGTTCTGGACGTGAGGAGCTTGGAGAAGAAGGATTGAAGCAAGGTTTTTCATCTCTTTTCGTCTCCAATCTAGGGTTCTTCTTGGTTTCGACAAAAGGTAGGTAATCTCTCAAGCCAAATTCGTGTAAAAATTCCCCTAGGAAGAGTTCATGATCCCGAGCAAAAGCTCTTTGGTTTCGCTCTATTTCGATCTCCCATGAGGGAGAATTAATTCTTTAAATCTCGTCAGATCCATGCACCCGACCCTTCATGTTTGCTTGTGAACCTCGTGTATACTTGACTTCATACCATGAGAAAATTCTCGTAAATACTACTTTGTGTTAGCTTTCAAACGTCCCTGATTTACCTAAATTTCATCGTGTATCCGTCTCTAATTAATTCGTTGAACCTTGACTGTGCATGTTTAGTCATCGAATGCAGGAGACGAAGTGGGATAGGGATGGGCATGTCATCATGAAGAAGATTGGGGGAGCTAGACTGACTAGGGGAGTTGCTTCCCCTACGATGGGGAGCGCATGGGATATCCTCGTCTTGTAGAACCCCTTTGAGGTAGAGGAAGTGGAGTGTGACAGGGTGGTTAGCAGGTAAGCCATCTCAATGCATTTCAAGGGGGTCAACGATGATTTCTCCTGGGACTTCACTCGTGTCTATGGTCCCCAAGTTAGGGAGGACAAAAGACAGTTGGGAGGATCAATGCAACTTCACCAGTCTCAGGAAGGCAGTGGTGTTTGGGTGGAGGTTTCAATATTGTGGTTCATCCGTTAGAGAGGACTAGAACTTTTTCTACAGATGGTTGTATGGAGGACTTAGCAGATTTTATTCAAGAGGCAGTGCTGGTAGATATCAGAATGTTGGGTAGCTTCTTACTTGGTCTAATATGAGAGTAGAGGTTGCTTGCTCGAGGTTGGATAAGTTTCTCATATCTGTCGACTGGGAAAACCAATTTCCACATACTCATGTACGATGTCTAAAGTGGTGTCAGATCACAGGCCTATTCTCCTAAAGACTAGTCGGGTGCATGAGAGAAGGAAAAGTTTCAGATTGGAGTTGTTTGGCTGAGAGAGTGACTTCATGGATGTGGTGTCGCAGGCCTAGAATGTTGTGGATGTGGGGCCGTCAGCTATGGGTACTTGGGTGAGGAGGTTGAGGCACACTGCCAATAACTCGACACGTTGGGTGCTAGAAAGTCACTGTCAGGAAAAGAGGCCAAGATCAAGATTCAGCAACAGATAGATGGTCTGGACAACTCAGAGGAGGCAGGTTTGTGGGATGATGAGGACAGAGCTGCTCGGAGTTTTCTCAAGGATCATATGAGGACATTCTTTACAAGAAGAAAATTATTGGAAACAAAGATCCAGCGACAGATGTGTCAAAGAGGGCAACAGAAATACAACATATTTTCAGCAAATTGCATCAGACAGAAGAAGAGTGAACTCCATCTTATGTGTCAAGGTGGGGAACACCGTATTTACTGAGGATGAGGAGATTAGAGGACAGGCGAGGGGTTTTACTCCAAGCTTTTCATGGAGGACGACTTCAGTAGGCCAATAGTAGATAAGGGCATCCTGCATCAATTGCTTCCTGGGACCAGTGAGGTCCTTGACCAAATTTGTTCGGAGGAGGAGGTTCAACTGATAGTTTTTTCTCTTGCTAGAGATAAGGCTCTAAGATAGGATGGCTTCCCAGTGGTATTCTTTTAGAAATGTTGGCATATTATCAAAGACAATCTTGTGGCAGCAATTAAGGAGTTTCAGGAAGGGAAAGCTCACTTGAATGGAATGAACAAAAGACACATTGTCCTTATCCCCAAGAAAAAAGAAGCAAAAGAGTTTACAGACTTCTGGCCTATTAGCTTATTGAATGGAACTTACAAGATTATCTCCAAAGTGCTTGCTATGAGATTGGCTCTAGTGATGGATCGGCTGGTGGATCATTTCTAGAGAACTTTTATTAGAGGGAGGCATATACTGGATAACTCCTTGGTGGCCCATGAATGTTTGTTTGCCTTAAAGCAGCGCAGGGACAGGTGGTGTGGAGATTTCTACTTTAGTGAGCTGTTTCCCAATCTTCTTTGGGTGGTGGTGAATCCTCCACTCCCAGTCTCCCAGACTATTGATACTTCTCTTCTCGACAGTGTGTGGGCACCCATTTTCAGGAGGGACTTGCAGCAGTCAGAAACTCTTCAGCTTCAAGATCTACTCTCCAGATTATCCACCATTGTCCTATTAGATAGCGAGGACCAATGGGTTTGGCAATGGGAAAAGATAGGTTGTTTCTCAGTGAGATCGGCCTATAAGATCATTTCAAATGGAGGGATTCGTCATGGGCTGCATGATCAAGTTTGGAAGCCTAGGAAGTCCTTTAAAGGTGCCAGTTCTGATGTGGAGAATATTTGTTGGAAGGCTCCCCATGCGAGACAGACTGCACCGTCTTTTGCCTGCCATCCAGACCGTGTGTGTCCTTTGCAGGGAGAAGGATGGGTCTATTGACCATATTTTCACTGACTGCTCCTATTCTCTCAGTGTTTGAAGGGAGTTGGCTGCAAGAACTCATTAGACTATCCCTATCATTTTGAGGTCAGGCAGATGTGTGCAAAGTGGAAAATACAATGGCCTACCGAAGGTGACAGGACAGTATGGTGGCTCCTTCTGCATGCTACCATATGGATGATCTTGGGGGGGGGGGGGGGGGGGGGGGGGGGGGGGGGGGGGGGGGGGAGAGAGATTTGTAGTAAAGTTACGGAATTGACATCAATTATTTGAAATGTGAATCAGTCAAACTCTACACTTTTTGTTAGGTTGGGGGACAAAGATTGGTCATCCACACAGGGATGGATGGTGATGTATAGACAGGCGGTTTTTGTTGGCCTATACTTGTACATTTCTTCTCTCTTTTTAATATACTTGTGGTGTCATCCACTTTTAAAAAAAAAAAAATGGCATAATTTGTTTCTCATACACAATTTGTATACTTTCAATTTTCACATGGTAAGTTGAATTGCAGAATCCAACCTATGTTGTTGAGTCTGACATTTCATGTTCTTGCCACACTGCTAGCTTTGATCAGCATGGAAGGAAGAATCGCCGGGATCGAGCCAGAATCGGTCGATCCCGGATCGGATCGACCCCCAAAGATCCGATTCCCCCTTGAAGCCCCCCAAAACCCCTCATTTCCGACTGGATCGACCCAACTCAGTAGGATCTGAGTTGGATCGCTCGAGTCGAACCGGGATCGATCGATCCCGGCGCGATTCAGTCGATCCGGCCGGTTCAAGTTCAAATATGAACTTAAGCCACCGGATCGACCCTTATCGGGTCGAATCGATCAATCCGGGGTCGATCCGACCCGATAAGGGTCGATCCCGATCAATCCGGCGCAATCCCCTTATTTCGCCCCTTCCCACCCGAGGACACCAAAACATGCAGGTTTGGTGTCAAGGGAAGGAAGACCGGTGCTCCCCCTCCCCCCCCCCCCCCCAGCTCGGGCTGCCTCCTCCACCGCCGCCGCGGGCCTCCTCCCCAGCGGCCTCCTCCTCCTCCTCCTCCTCTTCTTCTTCTTCTTCTTCTTCTTCTCTTCTTCTCCTTCCTTCTTCTTTTCTTCTAAACCCTATGTTCTCTTTCAAGTTTGAAAGAGGTTAGAAGGAGCACATCCAATGGAGATCTTCTTTAGTAGATCTCAGGGATCTTACTCAAGCAAGGAAGAAGTTCTTCTTCTTAAGGTATATATAATTTTTTATTTTCAAAATTTAGTTATAAATTCTGAAAAAAATGAAAACACATGTAGACATGTTTAATCTTCTTATATTCTTATTCTTCCCTTAGATTTTGTCAATTAGACAAAATCTCCAAATTTCATCCTAATTGGCTAATTAGAGTTTGAAATTTGGGACTTTTGTTGTATTAACACAATTAGAGATCAATTAAGTGTTTCAATCACTAATTGACTTAATCATGCCTTTGTTTGATAATGTAACTATTTAATTTCAGGAAATTAGAGAAAATCTCCAAATTTCACCCTAATTAGGGTTTCAAAATTGGGGCTTTTGTTGTATTAGCACAATTAGAGATCAATAAGTGTTCCAATCACTTAATTGACTTAATCATGTCTTTCTTTGATAATGGAACTATTTCATTTCGGGAAATTAGAGAAAATTCACCCTAATTAGGGTTATTATTAGATGTAATATGTTTATAATTGTATACTTACACATGAATGTGTTTGTATTCTTAATTTGTTATAGGATTAGCAAGTATGACTGATGAGGGACACGAGGAAGAGCACCCACAAGTAGACATTGGATGGAAACACGGGTCCTTATTGATGCTGCCTCCAAGAGAGTGCGGTGTAACCACTGTGGGAAGGAAATGAATGGAGGCGTATACGCCTAAAACAAAACATTGCAGGTATTGGAACAAATGTAGCAAAATGCAAGAATTGTCCACGAGAATTAGTCAATGAGATGAAAGAGTACATGGCTGGAAGACAACAACAAAGAGGCATACGTATTCAACATCAAGAAGAACTGCATGAAGAGATTTCTGGGAAGGGAAAAAGTAAGGCTGCAATGAAAGAAAGACAAATTCCTGTTGATGTTGTGACTCAGATGATACAGATTATGAGGATCTCTTCCTAATGAGAGAGAATGGTGAGAAAGACTACGGCAGAGTCGGCGTGCTGCCATGGAAAGTGACATGCAGAGGTTCCATAGTACAAGAGAAGGATCATCATCAGGGGCTAGTGTAACATGGCCACCGGCACCACAAATCAGGAAAGGTGGTTCAATGAGGGGAACGGGACCAACTAGTGGGCTTGACACATTTTTGCACAGGAAACCTTCATCAAAACAGCCTGGCATAAAGCATGCATTGAAAGGGTAAAGGCCACAGCTGCTTCCGCCAAACATGCAGTTAAAAACATTGTAAAATGGTTTTTGCATACAGGTGTCCCAGCCCATACAACATCTAGTCATATTTCCAGACAATGATAGATTCAGTTGGTGAGGCAGGCCCAGGTTTGAAAGCTCCTACACCAAAGGAGATTTATGGCAAATATTTTGAAGAGGAATTGACTGAGATAAAGGATGGGTGGCATCATTCAAAGGTATATGGATGGCAAGAGGTTGTACTCTTATGTGTGATGGATGGACAAGAACAACAAGAAGGTCTATGATTAACTTTCTTGTATATTGCAGTGAGGGTACAGTGTTCATGAAATCTGTAGATGCAAGTGGACAAATAAAGAATGCAGATTACTTGTTTAGGCTCATGGATGAGATGGTTGACGAAATTGGCGAGGAAAATGTAGTCCAAGTTGTCACTAATAATGAAGCTAGTTACAAGGCAGCTGGAAGAAAATTGATGGTTAAAACGACATCATCTTTATTGGGTCCTTGTGCAGCACACTCCTTGGACTTGATGATGGAGGACATAGGCAAAGATAAACATGTGCATGACTTGGTGTCCAAGGCGCAAATGATTACTACTTTTATTTATGGACATAATAGAATCTACATATGATGAGAGAGTGCACAGATGGACATGACATAATTCGTCCTGGCCTAACTAGATTTGCCTCACAATTTATTGCATTGGAGAGTCTTCATAAGTTTAGACATGAGTTGGGCACTCTTATACACAGTTCTGAGTACTTGGCACATGTGGCTACATTGAGAGAGGAATCCAGAGATGTCGCACATGAGATTTCTTGCTTGGTCAGTGACCATCGTTTTTGGGAGAGAATCTTGTATTATTTGAAGCTAATAGAGCCTCTTGTACAAGTGTTGAGGATGGTTGATGGAGAGGACAAGAATGACATGGGTACTTATATGAGGCTATGGATAAAGCCAAGGAAAGGTTGAGAGAGAAGCATCCGCAGGCATATCAAAAATGGTGGAGAATTATTGATGCAAGATGAGAGTCCACACTCCACCACGATTTACATGCAGCAGGTAAATATTATATCTTATTGTGCATATTTCTTATTAGCAATATTGAATTTCTAACTTACTAGACATGTTTTGTGCATACAGAGTATTTCTTTAACCCTAGACATCAATATAGTGATTCCCTCACAATGATGGTGAGGTGCTCCAGGGGACAATCAATGTCATCGGGAGATATCTAGGAGCATGGACGAAAGAATAGATGCTATGTTAGAGGTACGGCCAACTTAAAAACTTTATTCCATTTTCATGTATTCAATATACTTTACAAGTTACACTTACCAACTGTATTATACTGTAGATGGACAGATTTAAATTGAAGTGGACATCTACAGAGATTATGATCTTCAAGAAGCAGTGACTAGAATGGGTCCTGGTAAGAACCTGAGACTTAAGCTCATGCTTACTTCATAACAAAATGACAAATCACTTGTATTATGTGCTCATTCATTGTATGTTTTTTTTTTTGTAGGTGAGTGGTGGGTTATGTTAGACTACAAGACTGGTCAAAGAAATCCACTTGCAGGATTGCTAGTCAGACCACTTCATCTAGCCAGTGTGAGAGAAATTGGAGCACTTTCTCACTTATTCACACAAAAGTGAGGAACATGTTGAGTGCAACTAGGCTAGAGAAGTTGGTCTATTGCCACTACAATATGAGGTTGAAGCTAAAATGCATTAAAGATAGACAAAAAAAGAGCGAGGCAAGACTAATGACTTTTGCAGGTAGTCATTGGGAGCAACGTTTTGCAGAGAGGGAAGCATTATCATCTCAAATGATGTTGATGAGTTATTTGATGAGGAACACCCACTAAATGCATGGGTGGAAACAAGACAGGAAAGGGATGTTCCAAAATTTGACCCTCGCGATTGCTCATGGGCGGAAGGAGAATTGGATGGAGTAGAGGCTCGAGATCCAGAGCTTAGGGTAAGTGAGGACAAACCTCTCACCCTCAATCCTCTCTTCTCTCAGCCACGACACTCAGCTATCTTGCCAGAGACATCTAGAGTGCCTCCCACTCAGTCTGCATTAAAAAGAGCTGCAACACAAAAAGAGAAGAGTTCAAAAACCGTAGAGCTAGAAAAAATAACATATGCCAGGCAAAAAAGAGGAAAGTGCAGCAAACCATTCGTAGTGATAACACCACACAAGATCCAAATGATGATGATGATGATGATGATGGGGCTGCCACTGGGGCCACAGGAGCTGCCAGGGATATGCAGGAGCAGGATATACTGGGGCCACAGGTAGGGCTTACTGAAAGTTATGTACCAGAAACAGAACATCAGAGAGGCGGAGGAGAAGGACAAGGGCATGGACAAGGGGGATATGAAGGACAACAACATCATGCAGCCTATGAGTGGCCACCTTGGGAGCCAAACTATAGTTCATGGTCTACTCATATACCTGCATTTCAGCCTCCTATTTTACCGTACTCAGATATTAGTAGCTCACCTTATGGAGTACAAGGAGGATGGGGACCTTGGCCTTCACAAGAACAAGAACCTAGTGGCCCTAGTGAAGCAACAAGTACATACAAACCGCTTGGTATATGGTGTCCAGCTCCATCACAATCTAGAGAAAGCTCAAGTCAACAATTTACACCAAGAGGGATTCAAATGGGTATGCATGATTTAGCAAATTCCCTCTTTGGTTATAGCTACCAAAACCCAAATGATGGTGGCTCATCTATGTCTGGAAGTGGATGGAAAGATTATTAGTCTTCTATCAAATGTAAGTTACATATACAATGTCTTAAATTTCATGTTTTATGTACTATGAATGCATGTATAATTGATTTTTGATACAAATCTTAGTTCTTTCAATATATCAGATTTTTTCTGTTTTTCCTGAAATTTTATGAATTTTCCTGCATTTTCTCCAAAAAATAAACATTTTATAGTCTGGCTGATCCAGGATCGGCCAGACTTCCCTGGGATCCAGCGGATCCTTCGATCCGATCCGATCCAGGTTCGGATCGAGCAGGGTCGATCCCGACCTCGATTCCGATCCTGCCTTCCATGTTGATCAGTGTCTACCCTTACAGTAGGCTTCTTTTTCCCTCTCTCTTCCCTCCCATTTTGCCATCCTTCCCTTTTTTTCCCCTCTCTCTTCCCTTCCCTCCTTTCTCCATGTTCTTCACATCATTATTTCTTAGTCTCTTGCTTCCTTTTCCTTTCTCTGTTCCTCATTTCTTTTGCTTTTTTCTGTGGCTACATCATAATTTACCATCTCTGCCTAAAACCTGCAATTTTTTCAGGCAGGACCAAGATGGCAAGATCAGGATTAATCAGAATTTTAATCATTGACAAATCAGTTTCAGCAGGCTCTAGATTTTAATCCTTAAAAATATTGAAATTTGTACATCAAAACATGCACTAGAATGTAAACAATTGTGCAAAACTACTATTGGTGGTTAAAAAATAACAGCTGCCAAAAATGAAAAGATATGAGTTTGAATATCATATTCCTTTTTTTTCACTATATTGTTCCATTTGAAAGAATGTGTTCTAATTCTAACATTAGAAGCAAAGTTTCAAAACCAAACCTGTGACCAGATCATAACGCCTGCCAAAAATGAAAGGGTATGAATTATTTCATTTTCTGCATTGAGACCCATGTACACTAGAGCATCCCCAGATTTCTGCAAGCAACAAACAGTTAAACTCCAATTATGACAAAAAGAAAAAACATATATAAAGCAACCACAAGATTTCTTTTTACCTTCCACAACCAAGGAAGCAGACCAAAAGCAAGAATTGCAGTGTCCATAATTATTGTCACGGCTTCATGAACAAAGTGGAAGTGACTGAGATATGTGAGAAAAAGATGGGGAGTTAAAATCAAATGCAACAGCCAAAACAGTGTAATGGTGCATCAATGACAAGAATAATGTGGAGAGGTTAGAAATGTAGTAAACAAAAATGTCAACTAACTCAAAATGATCAAAATAGTAATATTATTTTATAGAGTACAGTCAGCTCTTCAGAAAATTAAAACATAAAAATCACATGGCACGCCACAATTAAAAAGCAACATAATACGCATTCAATGATTCTTTTCAAGAGAATAACTAAACCTTTTGTCAAGACTATAAGCCCGAGCTTTCTCAAATTTTTCTTGACTGACAACCCCTTCCAACTGTTTAGGTAATGTTGGTCGCTTGTGAGCTGCGTGTTGCCGAATGTCAAGGTAGGTCTCAAAAATGTATACAGAGATCATGAAGCCTGCAAAACATTATTTCCATCCAAGCCTTATTTCAACATTCACAGAGGGCTTAGCTTCCCAAAGTCGAACTTGACTCATGAAGACATAAAAGAGGCAATTCTTTACATCATGAAGGGAGGGAGAGGGGGAGGGGGAGAATAGCATGAACATGAACACTGTTGCAAGTCACAATTTATGGTTCAAATTTTCCACACACAATATCATGCTCACCAACTGTTAGATATAGAAGAAAATCAGATAATAAGACTAAGAATGTTTCAATTCTGTAAACAAATGCCCGCTCATTTGGTGAAAAAGCATTTAACAGGAAAGCCAATAGGATGAGAGATCAGCTCTAAATGTTGATAGAAAAGTAATTAGAAAAAAAAAACCAAAAAAAGGTTCCTTCATACAAGCACCAATCTATCTAATAGCATTTCACAGTTTCTATTTTACCGGGGAATGATGTTCTCATTCTTAAATTTTTTTCATATGAATAAGAAGGCATGAGAAATGAAATGTTATAAGTAATCACTCCATTTTTCCATGTAATTCAGGTATGTGTAAAATCCTCAACGCTTCATTCTATACATGGGAAGAAATCAATGTTGGGATTCCACTTTTCACTAGTGTCCAGAAGAATGGGCATGTAAACATGGTGCTCAGGATTTAGACATAGATTGAGAAACATTCTCATTGTAAACGAGAGCCAAAACAGAAATAAAGTTATACCACCTTTTGTGCAAAGAGTGAGTTGATGTCCTGGTGTGCCCTATATTTACTGATGATCAGGTTGGAAATGGTTCTTGGAGGCATAATAGTGACATAAAATTGAAGAAAGAAGAGCCAGCCCTTCAGAATATCACATTACAAAGAAATGAGGAACAAATGTGGTGAGATTACATGGGGGGGGGGGGGGGGGAATTTTATACCCGACGGCAGAAATTGCTAAACCAATTTGTCATTTCCATGCTATGTGCCAAACTCTTGGGGGAAAGTTTTCCGGCTATATCTATAAATGGATTGATTATCCAGATAAAATGAAGAAATTTTGACTATGATCTGCTGGCTGTTTTTAAAATCAGTAAGATGTAAGGCAATTGCCAACCGATCGGTCTGCCCATGAAAGGCACATGACCGGAGAGGTGGAAGCTTCAATGCTGGCTACCCAAACCGATTGGGTCTTATGCTTTGGTTATGATTTATGAAACAAGCATAGAACATATAATTGGCAGGGCAATATCTGTGTTCATAAGAGAAGCAGTTTTGCTTATAAATCAAAGGCCAGCCGGTACTGCAAAGAGTCAAAATAAAAAAATCTAATAAAAGATCCATTGTTCCCATAGAATATTTGGCACAGCAAAAAAGAAGAAGAGGAGAGCAAGTTCTCACATTCTAAGTGAAGAAGACTACTTGACACATTAATCAAACACTAGTAGACAGGAAATATGATCATTACGCAAACTACAAAAAAAAAAAGATCAAAAAAACCTACAATTAAAGAAACAGTGGAGACTAAAGAGCAACAAATCCCGAGATTATATAACGCAAATCACGAAAAAGAAGACATGAGAAGTCAATCGGTCCGCAGCAGCGATGGTGGACCGAGAAAAAAAAACGCATTCTTCCCCGCTCGGAATCCATGGATAGAAAGCGGGGGCAGGAACGCTATGCGGGGATCGACCCCGCGACACACAGAGGGCAGACAGTTGACGTTACATAAAACGAACACCCGCAAGCACGGGACAAAAACAAGGCACCACGGAGAAAAAGGACAGAGCTTGGACAAGCAGGGGGGACGCTTGCTGACCCAGGACGGCCTCCAAGTAGGGGAACGCCATGGCGGGAACGAGGGCTCGAGGCCCAAGTTGAGGGCAGGAGGGCGCGACGGAGAGCACAGCAGCGAGCTCCTCCACGGCTCCTCCTCCACCACCACCCTTTTCTCGCTCGCTTTCTTGGCGCGGTCGCTCTTGATTGATTCCTGGATTGAAGGAAAGAGCTCGGCGCTGCCGTGGCCCTATTCACGCGACGATCCGACGACGCTGCGGCCGCGCCCGCTGCCCCATTCGAATAGAATCCCCCGGTCGGGATGAAGGGAATCGGAGGGGCGTGAGAAGTAGGGGTTTTGGGGTGGTGGGCTGGAGGAGGTTGCTGGGCTTGCGCCGGGGGGTCTACTTCGATTCCTTGCTTACGCATCCGACACACGCCGCTCCACTACCTTCGGTCCTTCACACGTCATTATAAATTTATTATTAGAGAAAAATACATAAACACTACTGTAAATATACCTTCAACTTTACAATATTATACTCCATACTTTTGAAATGCTAGTATTTTATTATATATATATCTCTGCCATTTGATTTTATTTATTTAACCTAACCATTGTTGAGTTAAGAGAACAAAAAAAATAATGTACGCTCTATCTTTCTTAAAAAATTATTTGTTAATAACTCTCTGCCACTTATTCCTTATCTCTCTTTCACCCATCCATCGAAATCGAAAGAGGAGTCCTCCTTCCAACATCCCCCACATTGCAGAGATGGGGGGGATAGGGACGTAGACACAATGGAGACAGATAGTGGCGATGGGAGATGGTCTTCGATGTAAAACTCATTGAAGTGAGCATCGTCGCGAGGTTCGGAGATTCAGACTCCTAAGTCATCAGGGAGAGAGAGAGATGACATATTTTAACAGAGATATTTTAATAATATTAACTTTTTTAACAGCCCAATTAGTTAAAAATATAATCAATGACTTTTTTCAATTTCAAAGGTATGAAATAGAATATTACAAATCCTGGGATATCTATACAAATACAGTATATTATAGGGGTACATATGTATTTTTTCCCTTATTATTATTGTTGTTATTATCAAACTCTAATTTTTAGGACCTACATAAATAAAGTTATGTGTAATTCAATTTTCAGTCAGTTTTCAGACTCGGCATTCTTTTCAGATGAGGGTTGTAACCGAGATTATTCATTAATCAGATTAGAACAACCCACCAATTGCGTTAGGTTTAACGAAGATCTAACAGATCCTTGGGAACATTAACCCTAGGCATTAAGTCCTTTAGCATCCACAGTTTATGCTTCGCTGATCTCTGCTGGACGTGGATCAGCGGAGGTATTACTTCACTAAAGACAGGAGGCTAGTAAGGAAAAAGAAAAATTGACCACCTGGCATGATCAAAGCTTAGAATATCCAGCCTCTTGCTCTGGAAATTAAAAAAAAAAACCTTACCTGCAAATGAGAGAATTCAATGCGATTCCATGAACGTGCATGTCCCCAAGTAGAAACCAAGAATCTGATTTTGCATGGATATGGTTTTTACCCTTGTTACAAGCGAGCATGACCAGAAACCTAGAGTTCTGAACTTCACATCTATAGATTCCTTTTCCTCTGAGAGAGACAGAGAGAGAGAAGCATACAGACTAGAGAGAACCATTGAAAGATCATACACATCACTGGATTTGGATACAGCACAGAAGTATATATATATATATATTCAACAAGACCCTGCTCTGTTTATACAAATGAGGGATATCGATACCTGATGCCCATGAACATTAGAGCACCAGCAGTAGGGTGAAGCGCATCATAGATATCGAAAGGCATGGCTGATGCAACACAGGCGCATAGAACGAAGGTATCGAGGTGCAAATGCTTTAGCTGGGACCATCCTCAAAGGAACCCCTAGGCTGCTTGCAACCATGATCAGGCATCAGATTATCTGGAGCAGATCTCTTTGTCCTCAACTGCAGTGACGATGCTCATGAGAAACCAAGAAAAGAACTTGAGCTGGCACCAGTTTTAAGTGATGCAAGTGTGAAACATGTACCTTCTCTTCCGCTCTCTGATAGAATTGGCGCAACAAGATATTTGTTTCTTCAGTAGATATCACTGAGAAGGCAAACATACCTTAGAAACATCCATTAAGGGCAAACATTCCTTATAAACACCCATTTACTACACATAAGATACAAAGGCCAATACAAGTCCACCTTAATGAGTAAGAAACCAACGCCGCTGTAAGCCAATCTTGTTATCAAAATACATTTTGTCATTTGAAAAAAATCTAATGTTTTCGAAAAGGTGGGCAAGATAATTCACGCACGAGTCTTTTTTAACCATTTGCTGACTTTTAACAGAGTGGTTCATCAAATTGACTAAAAGAGTTACATTAGAAGAAGTGATAAAAACATGACAAAACCAACCTAAATCATCAGAATATGTCCATGTCCATAATATTCATGCTAAATGACATGCGTTTTGACAAATATAATAAAGCATAAATCAAGAAGCGGGAAGTTGGAAGCCTTTTGCCAATCTCCAGATTTTACAAGGACATGCGACATATAAAAGTTTAAACCACTGAAGTTAATGAGACAAAAATACCAATATTGTGAGTACCTAAGATTATCTGATACAACAGAAAACAAGAGGCTGCTTCTTCAACCAGAATCTTTTTTATTATCAAATGAACAGAAAAGCAGTTTTTTTTGGGAAGTAACAGAAAAGCAGTTTTATGTAGTGAAACTTTGAAAAAAAATTGAAGAACTGCAGCTCCCATATTTACTAAACACTAACCTTGCTATAATTGAGTTACAGCAAGTACAGAATGTTTAGGGAGAACAAAGGCTTTGAATAAATGTTTGATTTGTCATAGAAGGTTTCTTTTTCACTATCAGGAGCTAATTTTTGCGCAATAATGTGTAAATGCTGCTTGGAAGTGACAAACACTTTCTTGACCCTCAGAGAAGTACTATCCTTTTACCATGTTTTGCCGCATTTCTTAGGTGTCATTTGAACATCTGACCAGAGAACTCCTGATAAAAGCACATGTAGGTTTCTTTTCATTTTTGAAATTGACATTCATATGAGTCATTGGGTCAAATGATCTTTATAATTCAGAATTGAGGTGAAGAGAAGTTTGACACCTTTTTCATATCTTGAGACCAACAAATTTGTTTCTTTCTCTCATTATAACATATCCTTTATTGACTGAAAAAAAGTATCCAGATGCTGAAAATGCGCCTAATCTTTATCTTCCCAAGTGAAGAAATGATCCGCAAAGAAAATTGAATTTAACCTAAAACAAGATAATGAGCTGAACCATGGTGAACTCAGTTGTACATTTCACAAGATTGTTTCCTTAACAGAAAGCCTAATGCTGGAGATAGTAAATCCGAAAAAAGGATTTCATAACTGAATTCAAATTCATATTAAATGGCCAACAATATCAAACATACATTCATGTTATACAAAATTCAATGGTGAAAAAATTGCTGGAAACCAGAACAAGATATTCAAATGATCGGTTTACCAAATGACATACAACATTCTCTGAGACAAAAACGAAAGGCAGTAGTAGGCCAAACTAAATGAATGATAAGCTGAAACTTTAATTGTCTGCAATGCTGAGAGATGGTATACATTTACACCACGAAGGAACTACAAAGCATGTCCGTTTTTCTTTTTAACATTCAAAATAATAAATCATTAAGGACTATTTTCAAAAGATAAAAAAAAGCACCTTGGTTAGCCGGTGGAAGAGTTTGATTATGAGTAGGATGGTATGTTGCAGCTGTTAATTTCTGCAAAGTAATACATAGCATGTCAGAGATAATTTTTAAAGGAGAATAGACATGAAGCACTATACTAGTTTTGCCACTCAGAGAATAGTTAGGATGGAATGTGTGCAAGTAATGTAAATAAAATTGTCAATGGACCATCATTATTGAAGCTTGAAGCATGACTTATTGACATTGAAATGAGAGTTGATTTGCCTAGCTGTGCAATATGGACTTGCAGAGAATCTGAATTGCCTACCTTAGGATGAAATGAGTTCACACAATTCTGAAGCAGAAAGCAGAAGGCATTTTTCTGCCACCAGTGATAACATGGAAGAGACATGTTTTGAAGCTCAGTGGTTTATGTGGGTCAAATAAAAGAGTAATTTAACTACATCTGGGCCTCATGACTTGATTTGAAGAAGATGTGGGATTCAATTGGAAGAAAAGCTGTGCATGAACAGAAGTGCAAACCAAAAGTAAGTGAAATGGTGCTTATTACAATTTATTTCAATTGCCTTATTCTTCACGTAACTAGCATAGCCTTATTTTCTTTGATCTCAAGAGAGAAATGACCTTCAAGACACTGTACAGGAACAAAGCTGCTGAAATTTTGGGTATGATAACTGATCTGGACAAGGATGCATGGAAGTTGCAAGGAAAACAAAATGTTGAACCTTTTCTTTTTCATTTTTTACGCAGTGAACTAATAGTTAAGCAATCTGCAGCAAAAGGTAATGGGTCAAGTACAATAAGATGGTAGAAATGCATGGAGACTTAGAGGACTTCAATCTCAGTGCACTTCCTTCCTGTAATTCAAATTGATCACCATACAGCATGAAATTTTGCCGGACTCCATTTCTAATGCTTTGATCGTGGGAATGGACATGACGGGCCACAATTTGCAAATATTTCTGTATTTGTCTCAGAATTATTATCAATTTACTTGGGCTTTTTTTGCCATCTTGATGACTTAATTTCCCAGGTTTCCCTCAAATTGACTTGCTGACTTCCATTAGTATTACTGTATTCCTGTCCCATGAATAAAGCACTTGATCAAATCATGTTCGACGAGAAAGTAAAGAATTTGAATCTTTTATTGCAGTTGCTTAGACAAAAGGAACACACACCAGTTTTGGGGATTCTAAAGACATAACAGTCGATGCTACAGCAGACGCCACAGGCAATCGACCATCTGGGGGTTCCACACCATAACCTAATTAGCATCTATTAACCTCACAAACGATGCCTGAATCCTACCATTTTGCTATCAGTAATGCTACCGGTAACATGAGAACGAAGCCAACTGCCATGCAAGGATGCAGACTAAAACTCTGAAGAAATTGCAAGCACTCATGAATCAGAGAGGTATTTTGTTACCCCCCTTCATTCTTCAATCAGAGATGAAAAGAGAGAGGGAGATCTAAATCAGAGCTTACAGATGGCTGAGCTGGATCCGAGGGTCGAAGCTGGCTGAAATTGTGGGGATCGTAGGAAGGCCAGTTACCCCGCATGGAACCCATCGACGCCGCAATGCGGAGAGACCCTCACGCTCCCTACTCTCACGCTCACGATCGACGAAACCGCCAAAACCCAGATAGAATCCTCTGCAAAGACCTGATCTTTTGAAGAGCCCGAAGAGGAAGATGGAGACGAGGAGACTCGAATGGAAGAGGGAAAACGACGAACGTAACACAGAGCAGCCTTCTTCGGGCCTCTTCTGTTAGAACAAGGCTTGCTATTTCCACCTCCGGCCTTGTTGCTTCACCCCAGCCGTATCACGCACTCCACGACCACGGCGGTAACAACGTAGATGTTGTCGGGAGGGCGGCGGCTGTCTTTGGTAGGTAATTAACGACGTGGAAGTGGGGACATCTAGTAGAACTGTAGAAGAGAAGATGCAACCACCCATGTGAGAACGCTGAGAAAAGTTAGGCAACTGGACAACTAGTTTACCGGCCGCATAACTTTGGGAGGTCTGTTGAGTTGTGCCTAATGCGGTGTTTGAGAATAATTTTTTTTTAAAAAATTATTTTTACTTAAAATTTTATGATGTGTCTGTTTTTAACTTAAAATTTAAAATTATAAAAAATTGACATTATCTATTTCACAAAAATATCAAAAAATTTTAAAATTTATATTGATGTGTTTAATACAAAAAACAAAGGGAAAGAGGGGGCGGCGCAAGAGGGGGCTTTCGACGCGGGGGGGGGGGGGGTGGAGGCTTCCGGCATTACATAATATAATTATTTGATCGTCAGATATTAAGAGTAGATTGCTTAGTTAAGCACTCCAATATATATTGAATAAGAGGAGTTCAACATCTAAATCTAACATATTTATAAGATTTTCTTAAAGTTGTAGATAATTAGAATTTAGATACACATCTTAAGTTTCGACTTTAGGACATGTCTATACAGGTCAACTATGCCAACCAACTTAATATACCAAAAAATAAGTAAGACTCAAGAACGTAAGATGTTAGGTCATTTATTGTTTTAATTGAAAGAATACTTTTATTTGTCCTTTTCCATGTTTATTAGATTGGCATTGATGATAGTAAAACCCCAGATATGTAAACCTATATGTTTATATAAGTGCTGGAAGATTTTAGAAAAAATCAAGCATGTCATTTTTTAAAAGAAAAGATGTTCATACACCCCAAAGAGGTACGTGGTCACCCTTTGAACTTCGAATATGTTTTAGAACTTTGGCCATCAAGTAAGATGGACACAGTGAAACATATAACTTGAAAGATACTAGATAATTCCGAACAATGTCCAATAATCTTTTTTCTAGAATTTTAATGTCTGAAATTGGAAAGTAGAAGTGAATTCGTCAAGAATGTCAACAACTTACTAATAAATTGAAGATTGAGTTTAATCTTGTATTTTCTACACGAGTTGGAGCCTTCCAAAGTTAACTTTGTTGATAACATGCTATCATGATCAAACATGCTATCATGATCAGTGTAAGTGTTGACATTGCAATGCTTGACCTAAAGTTACACAATCAAAATCAAATATGCGGTCTACAAGGTTTAGGGCACTAAAGGGAGCTTTCAAGAAAAAAAAAATTATTTAAAGCATCTTTTCTAGCTTTGGAGCTTTCAAGAAAAAATTATTATTTAAAGCATCTTTTTTAGCTTTCTCCTTTAATTTAAACATAGAATTATTAGAGTAAACTATCATTTACTGATATTAAAAAGTACCAAGAATATTCCACATAACAGCTAAGAATGTAATGGCTCACTGATGGGGAAAAAAGTATGAGCAAAGTGTCTCTAATATTTATCTTTCTCTTACTTCGTTACCGGTGACAGAAAATGGTTGAAAAAATGTCAGTGGATTATCTTAAATTAAATCTTTCAACTCAAAATCTTTTTTTTAATGACATCACTGTTATAAACACAAAAGATATTTTATCTCTTTTCAATGTAAGTCTACTCTAACACACCTCCTCACATACAAACTGATTTTAAACTGTCACATAAATATAAAGACATGATATGCAACTCCCATCATATTTTGAACTTAGATATCATATTAAATTTAATATTAGATTGAACCTTTTAACTCAGATCTTGAGATGATGTGTGGAAAAGTCACCATTTTTATCTTTTCCAATAAGAGATTATCTTATATATATATATATATATACATATATATTCTGTTGGAAGAAATAAATTATATTTGGCATCATTGTTGGAAAAAATAAATTATATGAGAAACTCTTACCATCCATTTGTGGCGGGTCATCCGTTGCTTGTCCAGGCACTGTTAGAGTGGAACCATCAACCATCAATGTACTTCAGACCACAGCTAATTGTGCCTAGGTTGAGCAACAAATGACCCGTCTCAGATAGATAACAAGTTTATTCTCAAATTTTATTTAGTATAGATAGGTGCAGACCTCACCCCATTATATTTGGGGAGGGCAGCAAATGGCCCACCCCAAATGGGCAAAAAAGTCATTATCAAATCCATAACCTAATATATATGTCACACTTTTAAAATTTTGTCCGGTCTAAGTCTTAAATCGGTTCATTTTTCTCAGTTTCCATTGTCTGAGTCTCTCCATATTCTGCAAAATAACATTTTCTTGTTTTCACTTTTCACTGCCTCTATGTCACCCCCCCCCCTCACATTTATACTTTCCCTATTTCTCAGTTTTCACATTCCCCTCTTTCTTACATTTATATTTACAACATTTGTATTTTCTAGTGCCTCTTGGTCTCCTCAATACCTCTCTCTAGCATTTCCAATTATGTTGTAGCATTATGCTTTCTAACACCTCTTAGTCTCCCCACTATCTCTCTCTAACATTTCTTGTTATACTCTCACCTTCCTTTCGCAGATATAAAGTCCCATGAATCCTGCTCATGTAGCATCTAAATCATCTTTGTCAGTGTCCCTGTGTAAGCAGTAGAAGTGCCTACGACCTATCCTTGCTTAGTGGAAGCTAATGTTCATATCATCTCAATCTAACACCCTCTGCGACATGAGAAAGACTTAGTGCACTTTTCTATTGCACTTAAGTGCAATATGACTAGGCACTCATCCCATGTGGCACCACTCACATGGGGGTGATAAAGTGGCAACCCAATGGTTAGGTGCCACATGGGATGAGTGTCTAGTCATATTGCACTTTAAGTGTAATATGAAAGTGCACTAAGTCTTTCTCCTACGACATTGCCGGCAACGTCAGTAGTATCTCGTCCTTCGTACTCGCCGACATCACTTGGCATTTGAAGAGGCAACTCCTAAAGAAGTTTTGAGGAGTTTTCAAAAACTCCTCCATGCTCTACTTTTCAAGAAATTTTTATGTCAGATTGCATTTTCTATTACTGATTCTTCTTACTATCATTTATTTATTTGCTGTTTATTTAAATTGTTGATGTTCTTTTGATGTTCACTTAACCCAGCAAGATTTATTCAGTTGTAGATACTTGTGAATGTTTTGCATGTGTTATTACTAGTGTCCTTATTGGTATCCAATAGTCAACTCCTTATTGTTCTTATTTGACATTGGCTACAACCTATAGTTGAGAGCAAAGACAACGGCTAGATTATCTTTTACAATTTTAGAACGTTATTTGACTTATGTTTAAGAATATAATTATAATTCTTTTTTAAAAAATATGAATCATACCACTAGATTAATAAAGAAAAGATGATGTATCATCAAACAGTGAAAAGCACTACGAGAGTAGTTTGTTTTCAAACTTGAAAAATTAAAATCAAAATTACATCAAATTAAAAGACTTCTTCCACAAAACAACAAAAATTGTAGTCAAACATTAAAACACGAAGTCATATATTTTCAATTTATATTTTGTATTCTTGGCAACACAATCATTCTGCTTCCTCTAGATGTTCACAAATAACATGTAAAAGATCTTTGAAATTTGAGCCAAGATCATGCTGGCAATGGAGCTGATTGAAGAAGGTTCACATGTCTTTATCATTATGAGAGAAAAAATAATTACCTAAAAATGTAGTGTTTCTTTTGAATGATCTATTCCAAAGAGGCTTCTCCTTGCAACAATTTTCCTATGTCCACAAAAATATTCTAAGAATCTTGTCAATTCTATCACATGGTGTATCAAGTTTATCAAGAACAGACAAAAAATGGTGTATAATGAAGAAAAAGCAGCATTCAATAAAGTAATATAGTGATTCTGGCGTACATATTTCTTTGTAGGTCGTCAATTTTCTTTGAAGTTGCATGACTTTAAGTTTTCAATGTGAGCCATTGAATCTCTTACATTACAGAGGCAGGTCCATATATAAAAAAAGATATGAACTCACTCACAGTCCAAGAAACGAACAATGACTGCCATCTCCTGCTCAAACCGAACTAGTCTCTTTTATCAAAAATAATTTTTGAACTAGTAAATGTGCCCAAGACTTTCAAAGATGAAGTAAAACTAGGTCAATTGTTTAATGCCACCTTAAAAAAATAGAAAAATAAAAGTGTCATCTACATTATTGTAATGATGGCATATAAGCTTTCAAGGCCTATACATGATGAATCTGGCCTACTACCTCCGCCTTTAACACATTCTGCTCAAAATATTTGCAACTAATACACAAAAAAGAGAAACAATCCCCGTGCATATGCTGACCACCTTTATCCAATTTACATAAAAACCATGTAACTATAGGTTATTGATTAAACACTTTCAAGAAAGTCTGCCTTAAGCCTTATTGAAATCCAGTCTACAAATAACTTTGTCCCTCCTTTGAGGTTTCAAAGAAAATCTAACGAACTCGTGGGTTGCTAAGAAAGCATCTTTTAACCTCCTCTCATGAATAGAAACACGCTATATCAAGTCATATAACGCTCTAAATTGTCTAGAGTGCCAATTTTGAAATTATCTAGATTACTAAAATTTGTTACCTTGGACGTGAGCACAAAAAAAGAAATAATTAACTGGTATTTTAATGTTATTTTCTTATAATATCAAAAAAGACTTGAAGTCCATTTAATTTTTTGTAATATGTAAATACAAAATGTGCAACTTATGTATTCTTTCGAAATACCATATGTCTGGAAAAAGAGATTTTCTGAACTATAATATATATAGATACTAATTTCCATTTCAATGAATAACAAGTGCATAGCGCGTTTTCTTTAACTAGTTATATTTGGCATCATTGCGCCTTCACCATGCTATTATCGAACTGTCTTATTGGAGTAGTTTCAGAGAACGAATTCATCAGGTAACAATAGAATGAGTGCTATGTACATTCAAAGATGATCCTGTGTGGTGATCCATCCGCAGTCCTACTAGTGACATGTTTTCGTCAAAAATAATGACATCATAACAATTTCACCTACATGCGGATATCACAAACTATAGAGAGAAAATTACCTCGCGAAACATGCCGCAGAGTACACATTAAAATACGCCTACATCAGTCTGGAAGTCGTCGGCTGTAGAAGCTTGGAGTACCTCCTCGCCAACCTTTTCTTCAACATCCGAGACAACATTATCGACTTCCATCCACCAGTTGCAATCTTCTTCCCACTTGTCCTGCTTCATATCACATATGGAAAGGTGGCATTAGACTGGGAATCCTAGGGACACTTATCCAGAGACAGGGAGCTCTTCAGAACCCAGATGCATCGTGTTCGTGCATGCAGAAGAGGAAACAGAGACAAAATGTCTCCAATCAAATGCACATCAATGAAGAAGTAAATTTGATCTTCTAGTATTTCCTTGCGATGCTGCTGTAATATGACTCAAAAAAACATGCATGATACCATAGACTAGAAGACTCTAAAAAAATGAAAAAAATAGGAGAACAAATCTAGCAATATCAAGAAATAGGATATTCTTCGGATTACAAATAAGGATATCATGGACAGGGAGGGTTGTCAATGGGTTGGGCTCGGACAGGCTCGTCTGCCCATGGCCCAGAATAATTTCTTCAGTAATAAATTTCTACCAGATCTTTTGCCCTCTTGCTTGACATTAAGCCATAGACATTGTACTCGTGCCATTCTATGGCTGTGCAGACATGTTGTCTCGAAATGTTGAAAAGAATAGGCATAAGTATGGAAAATGGGTGAACAATCTGAGCAAATGGACGAACCTGATTGCAGAACTCAAGAATCTCTCTCGTATTCTCAATATGATCTGCATATTTTATGGCTTCTAGCCACCATCGCTTGTCTCTATTGCAGCTATCAGTAATCCATTCACTGTAATCAAAGGAACCTTCCCCGAGTTCACTTTCGTCACGATCAAAATCCATATTCGAGGCATCCCCATTGTTATCACTGCCTCTCAAAGTAGAAAAGGCCATTCCACCAGGCAGCATGTCTTTAGGCAGTGGACGGAAAGGAGAGCGATATCCTGGTGACCAATAAACATAAGCCATGAGAAGGAAAAACCAGTCATAGCAAGGATAAATGACGAGAAGATAAATTACAAAAAAAGTGAAGGCATACGCACCCTTACAATCAGGATCATGACATTTTTGGTAATAGATGCCACTTCTGAAGTCAACAACGTACATGACTGAAAAATGGTGCTTGAATCAGCATGCTGGAAATTAGAATCATGAAGACAAAAAGAAAAGACATCTATTTTGTGGACTACGGCATTCCAACCAGCTGTAGGGAATTACTAAATGCAGGTCATGCATCTGTCAATCTATCTCACCCCCATGAAAAATACCTTCCAAGAGAAGAACAAAACATCCCCTCTGTCATGGCATAAGGGTGGGGATATAAATCAGACCAACCAACATCATAAATCAACATATACATATGTATGTATACACATGAAATAAGGATGGATTTCCTGTTATCAAGTAACAGGAAACCTTCCTTTTGCCATCGTTTGATCATTGGATCTCACAGATAAATATCCAAAGTTAAAAGGAAGGAAAATGAATGAGCTGCTGCGGCTTTGGCGCTCCATAAATCATGGGGTCAGAAAGCCTGGCAGAGAAAGAAAACAGGGAGAAGTTAAAAAAATCTAAAAATAATATTCTTTTAACGGTTTAACTGAATGATCAATGTAAGTATACAGATTGGATGGCCATCGCACATGCAGCTGGGCAAATCCACCCAGCAACCAGTGTCTGCTCACTCCAGGAATCTTGCACGCCCTTCAGATTTCTGCCAGGGAACTAGGCTGTTATTTCTCTTTTTTTTTCAATTTCTGATTTGCAGGTCCAACGGTTCAATTTTTATTGACAGGTAACATGCAGGTATCTCTCTCTCTATCAAGTATCAATATATATATATATATATATATATATATATACACATATTCAGAGCAAATAAGAACATGAAGATTTGAAGGAAAAGACAATCAGTCATCATCAAAACCTGATATCATCAATCAGGTATTGGCTAGAGTGGTGAGGACACCTAAGCACGTGTCAGATTTGACCCGGCGTACGTTTACCATCGGAGGAGGCACCCGGCTACGACATCGGCATCCATTTGGCTAGAGGATTGACATTTGCTCTTTTGATGTATTTTTATTCTATTGAGCAATCATTAGTGTGAGTGTTGGCCCATTAGGGGCCCAACAGGGTCTTTTCCTATTTTCTATAATTTTTGGATGCGATTTTAGCCTATTTTTAGGTCTCAGGATTATTTTGGTCATTATTGGATCAAATGGAGTCTTTAGGGTTTAATCTATATAAATACTCTTGTAATCCTCTTGAAGGGGGCATTGAAGAGAAAGAAACAAAAGAGAATCCCCTTTGACTCCAGCCGTCCTCTCTCCCTCCTCCTTCTGGTGTGATTCCCAAGGCAAAGACTCCCTCTTCCCTTCCCCCCACATACGTGACGCATCAGTTTTGATATCAGAGCCAGGTTTCTTATGCTTCGACTCCCTGATTTCTCGAGAGTGTTTGAGGTTTCCCATGATGCATCCGGAGTTGGCATAGGGAGGGTGTTGAGTCAGGAGGGTCACCCTATCGCCTTCTTCATCGAGAAGCTGAATGATGCAAAACTGAGGTACTCCACATATGATAAAGAGTTTTATGCGGTAGTCCAAACCTTGAGATATTGGCTTCACTATTTACTACCGTAGGAGTTTGTGTTGTACTCAGATCACGAAGCCCTCTAGTTCCTCCAAGCCCAAAAGAAGCTCAACCCCCGGCACAGCCAATGGATTGAGTATCTCCAGGCTTATACGTTCGTCCTCAAACACAAAGCCGGCATGGAGAACCGCGGGGCCGATGCACTCAGTCATCGGCCATCCCTCCTCTCAGTTGTCCATACCGAGGTCATCGATTTTGAGAAACTTCAGAAGCACTATGTGGAGTGCCCGAATTTCGGTCCCATCTATACCGCGCTCCAGTCTGGCCCCTCACGGGAGTATGGTGATTATGTCCTTCAAGATGGTTATCTTTTTCGGGGGGATAGATTTTGCATTCCACGAAGCTTTGTTCGTGATTTCTTGGTATGAGAAGTGCATGTGGGTGGCCTAGTAGTCACTTAGGTCGGAATAAGACCATCGAACTTGTGGAATATCGCTTCTTCTGGCCAAGTCTGAAGATGTTGCTCGTATCGTGGCTTGGTGTCGTACTTGTACCACAACCAAGCAGCGTAGACAAAATACCGAGTTGTACACTCCTCTTCTTGTGCCCGACCGTCCGTGGCAAGATTTGAGCATGGATTGTGTACTGGGAATGCCATGTACCGTTCGATGACACAATTCTATCATGGTGGTAGTAGATAGATTTTCAAAGATGGCTCATTTTCTTCCCTATGCCAGAACCTCTGATGCTTCTAGGATTGCCCACCCCTTCTTGGGTGAGATCGTCTGTCTACATGGGCTTCCTAAGACAATTGTCTCGGATAGGGACGTGCGTTTTGTGAGCCACTTTTGGAAAACACTATGGCATCTTCTGGGGACCAAGCTCAACTTCTCCACAGCTTACCATCCCCAAACGGGTGGCCAAAGAAAGGTTGTTAATAGGAGTTTGGGACTAGAGGTGTAAACGATCTGAGCCGAGCCAAGTAGCACTCTGCTCGATTCCTTTTTAACCAGCTCGAACTCGGCTCGATACTCGTCGAGTACCTACAACCCATGTTCAAACTCGGCTCGACAAGCTACTCGTTTATGTTATCGAGCTCAAACTCGAACCCAAGTTCAAGCACTGAGTCTGCTCGTTTACGTTAATGAGCTCAAACTCGAACCTGAGTTCAGACATTGAGTTATGTATAATTGTCAAATTAAACCTTGAGTTTGAACGAGCTCAAATATCTCTTCAAACCGAGTTTAAACACAGACTCGTGAAAGCCTAAAGGCCCATGATGGTACGCAAAAGAGGGAGCTGCGGACTCCTTTTTAAAATAACCCAAGCCACCAAGCGAACTGTTATATCCGATATGGGATTATACTGTGTACACTACGGGGTGGGGCGGCCATTGTAGGGGTGGGAGAACAATTGTGCCCTGTGCGCCATGTCTGCGGCAGGGAAGGCCACGACGCTGCCAAAGAAGGTGCTGACGACACCTTCGGAGGCGGAAGTGAGGCAAGAGAGGGCCGACTGTCTGTCGTCGTCGCCAAGGAAGAAGGTGGTGCTTCTGAAGAGCGGGGACAGGAAGGTGTTCGAGGTGGACGAAGCAGTCTCTCACACCATCAGAAGAGCCATCAAGGACGACCGCGCAAGCGACGAGGCAACCGCCATCCCGATCCCCAACGTCAAAGCCGCAACACTAGACCTTGTGATCGGGTACTTCACGATGCAGCAGGAGGTGGCGGAGGTAAAGCAACTAGAACTTGGGGTCCGCGGCGATCGCCGGCAACTCTGACTGTGGACGTGGCCCCCGTGTCGCATGCGTGGCCACTGTGCGCATTACCGGCGTTGGAAGGGATGCTTCCTGCGGCACTCGGGGAAAGAGCAAATATTTTTTCCCAATCGCTACCTACGGACCCAGAAGCCTTTTGACTTTTATTTTTAAACCCGCACTTTACTTTATATGCATACAAGAATAGTTAAGTTTCATAGAAAATTTATGTTAGATTTGATTAAAATTTTAAAAGTAGATTTTATGTATATACCTTATTTACATGATTTGTGTACATACCCTTAACATTTAGTCTTTTACATTTAAGTCCTCTTAAACATTTCATACTTCAACAATAATTCTAATAAAATAAACAAATGTATTTATATTCTCATATTTATTATATTTGAGTATATTAACAAGTATGAATTTGAATATATTAATGAGTAGTTTATCGGGTATCTTAATGAGTACTTTATCGAGTATCTTAACGAGCTGCTCACAAACATAACCGAGTTGAACATACCTCTATTCAAGTTCGACTCGTTTATGAACCGAGCTTATTTTTTTGTTCAAACTCAACTCGTTAGTGACTTAGTCTAATAAACGAGCTGAACCGAGCTCTTATCGAGTCGACCTTCGAGCTACTCGTTGAGCGTATTGGTTTGTTTGCAGCCCTAATTGAGGAATCTTTTGCGCTATCTCGTTGGCTACCATGCGAGAAACTGGGACTTGATCTTTACCTTTGGTAGAATTTGCATACAATAACTCAGTCAATAGGTCTACGGAAATGAGTCCTTTTGAGGTGGTTACAAGTTATAAACCTAGGCAACCCATAGATCTAGTTCCCATGCCCCCATCAAGCCAGAGTTTTTGAGTTAGCTGAATCATTAGTCGAGCATATTAGGGGTCTGCACGATCACATCTGTCACCAAATTGAACTAAATAATGAAAAATATAATAATGCAACAAATTTGCACCGTCACTACCACAAGTTTCAGAAGGGTGATTACGTCATGGTGCGGGTTAGACCTGAACGGTTCCCTTCGGGAGTCGTCAAAAAGATAAAAGCTCGGGCAGCTGGGCCATTTAAAGTGCTCAAACATGTCAGGTCCAAAGCCTATGTGATTGAACTACCAGATGACTTTGGCATCAGTTCCACATTTAATGTCTAAGATCTAGTTGCTTATCAAGAACCGGCAGTGATTCCTAATGAGATTTGCAAGCCTTCTACCCCCCTTATGAGTGAACCCACCCCCAAGTGTCCACCAGCAGCCATCAATACAACACGGAGTAAGTAAATTGACTAAATACTGGATGAGTAGGTCGTTACATCCTAGAGCGGCAACTATCAGTGCTAACTGGTTCGTTGGAAAGGCGGGTCACCCTCTAAGGACATGTGGGTCACACGCGAGGAGTTGCAGCGGATCAATCCGGACCTCTTAGAGCGGCACCAAAGCGCCCTGGACCCCTTACTCGACGGGGTCGAGTTCCTCCCGGGCAGGGAGGATTGGTGAGGACACTCGAGCACGTGTCCGATTTGACCTGGCGTATGTTTACCATCGGAGGAGGCACTTGGCTACAACATCGACATCCATTTGGCTAAAGGATTGACATTTGCTTTTTTGATGTATTTTTATTCTATTGAGCAGTCATTAGTGTGCGTGTTGGCCCATTAGGGGCCCAACAAGGTCTTTTCCTATTTTCTATGGTTTTTGGATGAGATTTTAGCCTATTTTTAGGTTTCAGAGTTATTTTAGTCATTATTGGGTCAAATTGAGTCTTTAGGGTTTAGTCTATATAAATACTCTTGTAATCCTCTTGGAGGAGGCATTGAAGAGAAAGGAACAAAAGAGAATCCCCTTTGACTCCAACTGACCTCTCTCCCTCCTTCTTATGGCATGATTCCCTAGGCAAAGACTCCCTCTTCCCCTTCCCCCCATGTACGTGCCACATCATAGAGGAGGAAAGGACGGTTGGGCAATCAAATACAATCTTGACCAAGATCACACGTGAGGCCTTGGGTTGAGGTATCCATTTCTCTTGGATGAAGGAATATATGTCAATAAAAGGAAAGGAATATGATGCTAAGAGACACATTATTATGTACATGGGCAACAACGTTCATCCCATTCCATCACTTCCCATGTTTAGATCCTCAACAACCTTGTAAAGATCAGTGTTGACTAGCAGTATCTCAGATTGCAAACCATAAAAAAGTGCAGTTTACACCTAAAGGTATGAAATTGGAAGGAACATGTAGGATGACAGTATATAAGATGATCAAGATAGCATTTCTTCTTTGATTTCAACTACCATTTATGGCAAAGAAATCATCTTTTTCAGTGTTTTCAGATAAAAAAATTAGTGATAAAGAAACAATTTGTGGTATCTGAAAAAATAAATCATAGAAAAGACATGTTGGATGATGTTATAAAGGAGAGGCTCATCAAAAAGAAAATTACCATGATTGCTTTTATGTTCCCTTCCAATTCTTTCACAATATCTGCTCCTTGACATACTATAAATCATCAAGCCGTGTGCAGAAAACCAGTACCAACTTCTGATTTTCCCTATATTGGATATGTCATTTAAATGAGTGGATATGCCATTTAAATGAGTGCAACAAGAGAAGAAAAAAGAATGCTTAAAAAGGATTGTCATAGAGCTAGATGAATATGGTAATTTTGGAGATGAAAAATTCCCATTCTTGAATTGATAGCATGCTGCAAGACATCAAAAGGAAATGTGAAATTCTAAACCAATCTTGTGGAAAACTGACTATGTTTAGTAGTTTGAAAGTCTTCGGTTACTTTCTTAATTCTACATAGAACTTGGTTAGTTTTCTAGTTGATTCTTGACAAAGAGTAGACAGCCATTTGATGACAACACATTTTTGAAGGATGATGAGAACCATTGCCCTACTATTCAATCTATTTGACATTCAACATTCCATTAACTCTGAATAGCCACCTTCCCAACCTTTTGCCGAGGGAAGTGGGGCCTTCCTACTTATCAAGTGGATGCCGATGATGAAAGGAAGTGTCTCCAATTCATTGGTCTTTTCTTTTTGAGGGGGGAGAGGGGTGTCTACAGTTTTATATACATATAATTGTTATTTAATGCAGAGTTCCAAAGCATGAAGATTGTACTTAAGAATTGGTCTTCAAGCACATTTACAATCACAAGTCAAAGAAAACACTACAAAATGTCAGTACCCAGACTATTTCCCAGTGAGGCAATAGTTTCAATAAATGAATCCAAGGTTGGAAATGGTGATCGTCCGGTGAAGCATGCTGAAGTAAAATTTTCTGCAGAATGAAGTGCTGTAGTATTTCCTAAAGCCTCAGGACCTTGTCCATGATCTGCATTGACCTAATTCAGTAAAAAGGCCAAAACAAATGAATTACGCCAATGGTTCACTGGTTGTATGATACTAATACTGCTAAACTAAAATAATAAAAAACCAACCTCAAAATCAAATGAGAAACACTTCTTACAATCAACATCTACTTTGCATACAAGTAGCTTCTTACAATCCGTTTCAATTCTGCAAATCAATGAGTCCATGAATATTTCCTTGTCACTCTGTAAGCATTAAACAAAGATTGAGTCATGGGCATTTCTGTCTTCAAATTACAGTCACTTAAACAAAAGTGATCTTCATATAATATGATACAGAGTGCAAGGAATAATTGACACTGAATAATGAGATAAAGTTTACAAAGATAAGTTGTTTACCATGTTTTTACATCTGAAACGTCTAGTGGGAAAAAGCACAGAATTCTTCCCTGATTTTGATGAAGAAACTAAACGGAAGCACCGATTTCTGGAATAAACAGCAGTGTCAAGGAAAAGCTGAGATGAATCCGCAGAACAAGCATCTTTTCTAATATACAATTTGTCAAGTTGTGAGTCTTTCCCACATTCTGAACAAATCCATGAGCACATCTGGCAAAAGTGATCATAATAACATGCAAAAAACCATCAATTTTCTTTTGTAAAAGCACACTTTTGCAAAGGGAAATAAGAAATTGTTGGCAACAGCATATGGCATATCCAAAAATTGAGCCTTTCCATAGCAAGGAAGAGAATGATGTGCCAGACAACCCCTCATTGAAAGCTATAATTTTCATGGCAGGGAAGGATCACCATCCATCAAATATAAAAGAATGATTAGGTTCTAACTGCAGCATATACTCCTTGAAAGGATGACTCTCCGATTGAATGACAATGACAAGTTGCATAAGAAGAGCAAGCTTATGGAAACTTAATTGGCACCCATCAGAGAACAGAATGATTAGGTTCTAATTGCAGCATATATTCTTTTAAAGGAGGACCCTCATAGAAGAAGAACAAGCTTCTGGAACCACTGACAACCTAAGTGGCATCAATATCTGCCAGTCCTAGCATATGCACTATGCATGCTTCAACCTTATAGACAAGCTACTTGTTTCAGAGTATGCTTCGGTCCCTTGCCTATCCTTGAAAATTTTCCAAATTTCTTTCACAGAATCACCCCTCACATTATCTAGCAGCATTATTCAGTAAAATTCCATACCTCAGAAACAAATGCCCCCACATGTGTATTGTCCTTGAATGCTGCTTGAGGTATTCGGATGACTAAATGACGGGAGAATTTTTCTGCAAAGGCATGAAAATAAATCATAGCAACAAGTTAAAATAGTTAAGATTGAACCTAAGGAAATTAGATATTTACTGCAGTATCTAACAAGAAAAAAAGAGACACCAAACAATTACAATAGAAAACAATCAGCATTCTGGACAATTATTTGGTTGATGTTGCAGAAAAGAACTTGCAGCAAATTGTATAAAAAGAAGTGGAGACATGATTGTGAGACAATTTGTTCCCTTTGTGATTTACAGGAAGAGCACGACCATTTAATGGTTTTATGCCCTGTAGGTGCTGAGATATGGAGAGCAGAGCGAATTATTTGGGTTCCAATGCAATTTTATTTATGTTTTCCAGACATGGGAACATGAAAAAAAGTATCAGATCAGCCAATCCAGCCAATCTGCCAAAAATCTGGCCGATTCCAAATCCGCCAGATTAAACAATGTATTTTTTAAAAAAAAATCAGGGAATTTTGTCTTCAATATTTACATATGCATTTATGATATATGTAATCATACGTATATTTATGATATACGAAACCTTGCACTATATTTACATTAATATATGATTGTATGTACATTAACACTTATATATGAATAAAGTGTTCATTAATATATATACTATAAACATGGAAGGAAGAATTGGCCGATCCTGATTCCGGATCCGATCCGATCCAATGGGGAATCCCATAGCCTTTAAAGAATCCCGGATGGATCGGCCAAAATAGGACCGACTCAGCCAATTTGAATCAGCATCGGCCGATTCCTGCAAACAAAATTCAGATTTAAATGGATCTGGCCTGAATCGGCTGGATCAGGTTGGTATCGGACCGGATCGGCCGAATTAAGGCCGATCCAGCCCGACCTGAGTTTTAATGGCCGATCCTCAAAGGGGATGGCTATTTCGCATATCCCAGAACCCCCCCAATCCTGCAACCCCATCAGCCCCCCTCCTCTCCTTCTTGGGTTCTCCTCCATTTCTGGCCGCCAACTGCCGCTACTGTTGACAGACACCGCCTCCGTCGCCACCTAGCTCTTCTTCTTCGTCAAGGTATATAATGCTTCCTCTTGTTGGTTTTTTGTTTTTTGTTCCTGATAAGTGGAAAATATGTTTAGCAAGCATGATTTAGGTTGTATGGGGGCTTTGGAGTTTGGAGAAAGGGATGCTATTTAAGATTTGTGAAAATAAGACAAAATCTCCAATTTGTGCCCTACTTAGGGTTTAAAAATTGGGACTTTTGTCTAATTAGTTTAATTGAAGGTCAATTGAGTCTGTTAATCACTCAATTGACCCAATTGTGACATGATATACAAACTAGGGTTTGTAATTTTGGGAACTTAGGTGAAACCTCCAATTCTTGTTGTATTTAGGATTTTAAAAATTGGGGCTCTTGTCTAATTAGTTTAATTGAAAGTCAGTTAAGTGTGTTAATTACTTAATTAACCCAATTGTGACATGATCTACAAACTGGGGTTATAATTTCGAAAAATTAGGTAAACCCCCAATTTTGCCCTATTTAGGGTTTAAAATTAGGGTTTTATCTAATTAGTTTAATTGAAGGTCAATTGAGTGTGTTAATCACTCAATTGACCCAATTGTGGCATGATCTACAAACTAGGGTTTTAATTTCAGAAAATTAGGTGAAATCCTCCAATTTTTGCCCTATTTAGGGTTTAAAAATTAGGGATTTTTCTAATTAGTTTAATTGAAGGTCACTCAATTGACCCAATTGTGACATAATCTACAAACTAGGGTTTTTAATTTTAGGAAATTAGGTGAAACCCCCAATTTTTCCCTATTTAAGGCTTGAAAGTTGGGACTTTTGTCTAATTAGTTTAATTGAAGGTCAATTGAGTGTGTTAATTATGGAATTTCTAATTGCATTGCAACAAGGTTATGATTGACCAGGAGGGAGACTCACTTGCACTTCCATAGAGAGAGATAAACATTGGATGGTGCCATGGGCATATAGTACCCAGCCAAAAAGAGAGTCCAATGTCTTTATTGGAGGTGCTGATCGCCTTAAGCAGTACATTAGAGGTATAGGAGGAAATGTGTAGAAGTGTAATGCGTGCCCCAAGTAGATTGTAAAGGAGATGAGAGCATATATGATGGGGCTACTACTGGAGCCACAGGAGCAGGAGTTGGTCATAGAAACACAGGATATATCGCGCCAGTTTTTTCGTTGGATATGGGGCTTTCTACAAGCTATGTGCCAGAAACAGAACATAAAGAGGTAGAGGAGAAGAACAAGAGGGATATGAAGGCCAACAACATCAGACAACCTATGATTGGCCACCTTGGGAGCCACATTAGTGAGGACACACGAGCCCAAGTCCGTTTCAACCCGGAGTACGTCTATTGTCGTCGAGGAGCACAACACATTACGCAGGCATCCATTTGGCTGGATGACGACTCCATGGCATAGAGTTCGTGACGACAAGTCCATAGACTCCAGTTTGGCCCGATTGGGGATCATTTGTGTCTTTCCTATTTTTATATATTTTATGTTATGAATTTTATTTTTATTTTCTTTCCAGTTCAAGTATGATTACCATTAGGTGTTTTATCAGGATTTGGAAAGTAGTTTGAGCTCCTATTATGATGGGAATAGTCCAGGTCTATATAAACAATTGTAATGCTCTATTTTGGAATTATTGAATGAAGAGTAACTGATTTACTAGAAGTCCTGAGCCACTGCTCTTCCTTCTTCCTCTCCCGTGAAGGGTTGGTGCCCGAGATGGGCCGGATATGAAGCCTCGCCGAGAAGATTCCGCTACCGCCGTACACACCGCTCACCGCGATCCTTCCCTTGCTCGCCGTCGTCGCGATTTCTTCTTCTCCCTGCGCAGTCTCCCTTCGCCGCTGCTCTCTCTCTCTCTACTCGTGTCACTCTTCCCTCCGTCTCTCCCCGTCATCTTCTTCTTTCCCACGTCTCTCCTTCTCCTTCTTTCTACTAATTTTTTTTCCTCCCCCACTATTTCTCTCCTCTGCAAAACATAGCAGGGAAAGCATAAAAGAAAGAAGAAAAAAAAGAAAACACAAAGAAGGAGAAGTCCCATTCGCAGCAGGGTGCCATCGTCGTCCGTGCCAACTGCTGACATAACTGACGTTAGGGCCCAACCCACCCTTCCGCCAGCCCACTGGCCGCAACCGCAATCACACCTGCGTGCAGGACTACAGCTTGTTCCACGAAGTCAGACGAACATAGCAGACCTCACGTCAACCTATGCACGCATCCTGAGATTGCTTGTAGCCTTTTACCTCCCTACGTGGAGTGGACATATATTCTCGAGTTGTACTTATTAAGTAATTTTTATACTCGAGATTCGTGACATGGCCAAGTTCTTCCCCACGCACTAGAGTGGAGGTACGTGCTCTACACTTTACCCCTATACTTACTTTTCTAGTGTTTGCTCATATTTACCGCCAACTTGAGAGATAGGACATCTAACCCGTGAGTTGTGTCACTACCAGCTTGAGAGAGCGATAACCTATTTCCCGAAGGTACCATTTGGACCTTGATTATGGTTTTGACTACCCTAGTCGTTGGTTGCTTCCTAGCGATCACAATCCCGCATTTTTCTTTGTGAGGGACAACTTTGTAGGCTACTTTATATTGGCATAGTTGTTTGCCCGTTACTTTACGTGTTTAATCGGCCTAATTTTGCTAATTCTCGTTGCTTGTTGTTGATCGCATTGTTAACATGTCATAGTTAGTCGATTAGTGTGGTAGACATGTGTTGTCCCATATCAATTTTGATATCAGAGCACATGTCTAGGGTACGTCAACTTAGCGAGTTAGGATCGCTACTTTGAGTTGTACAAGATACCAGATAGTCTCAGAGTCTGCTTCGCCAAAATGAAGCTACTAGGCCAGGCCCAAATTTGTTGGATAAACATTGAGAATCTCCTTATGCAACGATATCAGGATAGGATTGAGACATGGGATGAGATGAAGGCTAAACTGCACGAGAAGTATCTTCCCGCGACTTATCGCCAGCGTCTCATTGATCGTTAGCAGAGTCTCATACAGGGCAGTAGACCAGTGTCTGAGTACATAGTTGAGTTCGACGAGCACTTGTTGAGGTGTGGAGTTCATGAAGAGAACCCTTTCTCAATTTCAGAAGGGTCTCCGCCCAAGCTACCAGCGTGAGTTATTTAGGCAGAATGTGACAACCGTCGAGTACACATATCAGGTGGCCCATGAGGTAGAGTTGTTTGAGTCTGACTACCAGTCACCCCCACGTATGAGACCACATTCTGACGTACATCGGACCCGCGTTCCCTGCCAGCCCCACCTCAAAGAGGACAATTGGGTGTGCATCAAGAGACCACTCATCAGAAGCCCTCAAGTCTACGACCTCATCCCCCACCACCTAGGGACCCTAGGGACCAGCCTTTGCCCCTACCTGCCCCACCTAAACGCCCTCAAGGTCCCCTCCCTCCTGCCAAACAGGAATAAAAGGGGAAGGGTCTTAAGGGTGGCGAGTCCCCCCAAAAAGGTGGTACATGCCAGCAATGCTATCGCTATAGTGGTTTCAACCACTACGTGGGACAGTGCCCTTCACGTAGCATGTGCATTGAGGATATCGAGATGGACGACACCCCAGTCATGGAAGAGGAGATATATGAGTTAGATTCTGAACTTGTTGAAACCTACCATTCTGACTCTAAGACTATAGACGAGGGCCACCTTGACCAGCCCTCTAGTTGGAGATGATTGGCACCAAACCTCCATCCTTCACATCTATATTAAGTTGGGAGAAAAGGCGTGCAAAGTCATCATTGACAGTGGGAGTTGCATTAATGCAATCTCCACAGGGATTGTCTCAAACTTAGGGCTAACTGCTAACAGTTGTTGATCACCTGAGTCCTTATAGAGTGTCTTAGATAGATGCAACGTCTATTCCGATCCAGACAAGGTGTCTTGTCCCGATCCATTTTCATTCCGACCAAGACAATATTTTGGTGTGATATCTTACCTATAGAGGTTGGGAGTATTATCCTTAGCAGGCACTGGCTATTTGATGCGGATGCAACCCTATAGAGGTTGGGAGTATTATCCTTAGCAGGCACTGGCTATTTGATGTGGATGCAACCCTGCATGGTCGATCCAACACCTACACATTTGAGCATAAAGATCGCCGCATTACACTAGTCTCTATCCCACCCAAATTCACCTCTAAGCAGGAATCCCCTCCTCTTCAAGATGTTCTTGCTTCTAGTGTTTAGGCTTCAACTACCTCGCGGGCTCGCGCTGCCCGCCCTCCTACAATCCAGGGAGATCCGCTACCTAGCACCTTACTCATAATGAGTGCAAGAGACTTAGAGCGAGAGTTTAGGGGTGTTGACCCAGTCTTTGTCATCGTGGTTAGATAGGTTCCCAATGAGGCTAAACGAGAGTGCCCTCCCGAGGTTATGTCGGACGCGGAATATAAAACACATATATAAAATATATATATGTATGTTTTGTTGGTGGTTTTATTGGTGTTGGGGCACTCTTGGATTTCTTCATCTCTTCTCTCCTTGGCGGAAAGAGAGGAAGTAATCGGCACAACGACGGAATATGACGTGGCCAATAACTTCCCTCACGGGACAGATACGCGACATGTTGTCGCTGTGTATACACACGTACATATATATTGCGGGCGTGTCAGTCTATAAAACAGACGATTTGAAATTCACTTAATGCGGGTATTTACTAGTCTATTTATTGGACAGTATTTATTCCGCGCAATTTTATCAGACGATTAGGGTATCATGTGTTGGACTACTCCCCGTTGACCGCAGTCAACGTTTATTTACATCGAGCATAACTCGAATACCTTTGATACCATGCCGATTCAGCCTCGCTTTCTTCATACATAACATGACAATGCATTGACTCCGAAATAAAATGTATTTCTCCCCTTAGTGACATTCGCCTCATATGGAGGATTTGTTTTTAATATTCCCCTTTAACCCAAATTTAGTTTGGGAAAGGGAGAGACAAACTTGACATTTATGCCCTTGGACTCTTTTTCTAGACACAAAAGTAATTTCCCAACATTTTTGGGTATAATTGTAATAAAAAGGGTAAATGGCAATCTCATGAGAGTATTTTTCTTTCTCATGTTACATGATATTTCTGAAACATGAGACACATGACATTTACACCTTGGACCTTTTTTGGACACAAAGGCAATTACCCAACATTTTTTGGAATAATTGCAATAAAAAAGGTACATGGCAGAACTATCTCATGAGAGTATTTTCCTTCTCATGGTACATGATTTTTTTTTCTAAAACATGAAAGACATGACCCATTGGGATTTATATCACATTTCTACCCCAAGTTTACAATTTATAAATGCAAAGAGAACTTTCTTGAAAATATGCCAAGGGTTAGAGCCATATCATGGCACTGTCTTCTTCACCTGGAGCAGTGTATGGGCAGCAGATCTTCACAGCTTGGATGACTGGACAGAGTCTCCTTTTACTTGGGAGAGCCCACCAATGTCCAAAGAAACCCACCCTTGGCAATTTCAGCAAATGGGCCAATGGCTTAGCCTAACTCAGTTCTCCCTTTCACACTTAGCAAAGAACACTTGGAGAAGAAACCTTCAGGTCCACTCAGTAAGCAGATGAGGGAGTTGGCCAATTAATCCTTTGAGAGGAGAAGCCAATAGCCAATAGCCTTCAACCAGTAGGATCTCAACCAATTGGATCCCCAACACTTGGCCTCCCCCTCCCCTTTTATAGAGTTTGGATAGGGGGATAGGATGGGGACCGGAGGTGGGGGTACCTCTGGTTGGGGGTCCAACCGGAGGTACCCCCCCTCCGGTTGGACAATGGGGGGGACCGGAGGCACCCCCCCCCCTCCGGTTGAAGAGGAGGGGGCAACCGGAGCCTCCCCCACCTGCGGTTGGACCCCACCTCTGGTTGGGGGTGGGGGGGCTACCGGAGGTACCCCCCCCCCCCTCTCCGGATGACGGGGACCGGAGCCAAACCCCCTCCGATTGGGACAGACCGGAGGGGGTGGAGGCCTGGGGGTGCCTCCGGTTGGGACAGACAGGAGGCACCCCCACCTCCAGTTGGGCTGCCAACCGGAGGTATCCCCACCTCCGATTGGAGTCCAACCAGAAGTGGGGGTGGGCATGGGCCCTCTCCTCCTATAAAAGGAGGGGGGGTTCCTCATGCCCCACCTCCATCCAAGCACAAGAAGGGGGTATTTTTGTATTTTTTTGGACTTTTCAGGGGCATTTTTGCAAAGGGGAAATTTCTGTGATATTTTTGTAAAAGGTGGATTTTCAAAGGGTTTTTATGTAATTTCTGGATTTGATGGATTTTGGGAAACCATTTGGTTGGGATTTGAAGACTTGGGTGGATTTTGAATTTTGGGGTTTATTTGGGGTATTTTTCTGGATTTATTCTAAGGATATTTCCAGAATTTGGCCATTTGTGGCTTTTTCTAGCTTGGGGGTTTGTGGGTTTTAGGATATTTGTGGGGCTTTTGAGTCTTGAAGTTTGGGTTATTTGTGGGGTTTGAGGTTTGTGGGTTTTGGCTAAGTTTGGGCCATTTGTGGGGCTTTTAGGCCTTGGAGTTTTGGGTTATTTGTGGAGTTTGAGGTTTGTGGGTTTTGGCTAAGTTTGGGTCATTTCCCTTTGCCTATAGGCGCAGTTTAATATCGTTTGTCCATGGAGAATTGACTTTTATAGTAAAAATAAATGTTTGTTTCATATTTTCATGGACAAATAATTTTTACAGCCAACAGGATATTACCCTCCTCGTTGAGTTTCATGATGCCTTCCCCGAGGACCTCCCAGATGGCCTACCTCCCATGTATGATATCCAACATGCGATTGATTTGATTCCAGGAGCCACCCTACTAAACCTGCCTACTATATGAGCCCTACCGAACACGCAGAGTTACAAAGGCAGGTTGAGGAGTATTTGAGGAAGAGTTCGGTCGAGAGCATGAGTCCATGTGCAGTCCCTGCATTGCTTGCCCCTAAGAAGGATGGCACATGGAGGATATGTGTGGATAGTCCAGCCATTAATACGATCATGGTAAAGTACCGCTTTCCCATTCTCCGCTTGAATGATATGCTTGATATAATGGCGGGGGCCACTATCTTTCCCAAGATTGATTTGAAAAGTGACTATCACCAAATGATAGTGTTGCCAATGGATATCCACTTTCCGACTTTCCGACCCATTTTTGACTTTTTTTAATGGATGCGGAAATGACCGCATCCGTTTTTCTGTTTTCATTTTTGATAATATATAAATTTATTTTATTTATAAAATTTGTACTCTTAAAATCTTATTTCTTACAGGAAATAGATGCAAAAAGTGTCATTTTCGTTTCCGACTCCAATCCGTTGGCAGCCCTACAGGTGAGGATTAGGCTAGGTGATGAACGGAAAATGGCTTTTGTAGCGACCCTGGATATCTATGCCCAATAAGGCTCCATATCCAAATCCGCCTCCCGCGATCGGACCGAAGTCTCGCAAGCGATAACTCACACAAGTGTCCAGTAAGAATATAGAAGACAATCACAAAAGTATAATATACAAGAAAGTACATGTATCTATACTCATTTACCATAATTTACATTGTCTTAATACATTATTATATATCCAAGAGAAAAGTACAATTACCTGGGCATACCCCGAGAGAGCAGAAGCTCACACTAAACACAACTACAACTCAACTGCTGATGGTACAAGTCCGCCACAACTCTGTCGCACGCCAAACCCACGGCAAACCCTGAAAGGAACTGTAAGAGAATGAGCCTCAACAAGTCACAGGCTTAGCAGGGACCTCTCAAAAACAACAACAAACCAGCAACTGAACAAAGGGACCAAGTCCTCAACCCCTAAGGGTCTCACTGGCAACACTAACTGTAACGTCGCGCGTTTTTCGGATCTTCGTGGATCCTCGATTTAGCGTATGGGGTGGTCACATCTTGACCAGTGCGACCTGTGTTGTGTGTTTCTTATTGGATCCTTACCAGGGTTGGTTATGGATCTGTGTTGGTGTTCAGTGTGCTGGACATCAACAGTGGGTTGGCGTCCAGGTGTGTGTCGTTTATTGTGTGTTGGCGGCATTGGTGTTGCCGTTAACATGTTGTTGGCGTCCATCGATGTAGACGTCGACTGTTGATCTTGGCGGCGAGTGTTGTGGACGCCTAGTTGGGGCGGTTTGGTTAGCGGCGCAGAGGTTGACGTTAACCTGAGGCGCCTGTGTTTTTAGAGGTAACCCGAGCCTTCTTCTTTCCCCATTTTCTCCTCTCCTCTTCCCCCACCTTCACCTTTGTGCTTCTTCACTACTTCCGGCGGTTGACGGGAGCACGTGGGAAGGCCGTGATGCGCGCAGCAGCGGCAGATCAGGCAGGGAATGACGGATTGGAGGGCGGTGTTCGCGGGAAGCTCCTGGGTGGTTCGGTGTAATTTGAGGTTCTATCGAGGTTTAATTGCGTTTTTAAGGTAGGGACTGGACCCTTTGATTTCTCATGTTTGACTTGTCATGCTTTGTTTGCATGGATTGTTTGTTAATTGTGTTTTCGAGAAAAAGGGTTTACCATGCTGGGAGGTTGGGTGGTTTGATAGATCCAAGCGTTGGATCTTGTTTCTTTAGTTTATTAGAGTATTCAGATGTAAGGGGAAGTGTTTTCCCTTGTTTTCTTATTGTTTATAGGACTAAGTTGCCCGTATGATTGGCCTTGGGCCGGTCTGTGTGTTTTGTATACCTGGGAGCTGAAGATATTAGCGTCAACATCGATTGACGTCAGGTTCTTCAGTTGGAGATTAACGGCCAGATGCCTAGCCGTTAATATCGAGTTTATTTGATATTGACGGCAGGGGATGTTGCCGTTTATAACCAATGGACGGCAATCGATACTGCAGCCAATCTGTGCAGGTATTAGCGCAGTGTGTTTCATGAGGTTTTTCTTATTGTTCATGTTACGTGGTTGTGTGTGCATGGCAATGACAGATGAGAGCCAGTACACTTGTTACGCTTATAGAGCGTGTTGCTCACGAGATGGGCATGCTTTACGTAATTAATGTATAATATATATGTGTGTATGTTGTCCATGTGTTGGACATGTTGTTTACGTGATTGACGTGTGGTGCACCTGGTTAGTGTATTATACACGTGCTGTCTACGTGGTTTGGGTGTGTGCATACCACACACTTTGTCGTAATGTAATTCTTATGATTTGTCGTAGTAACTGGGCAGTGAGATTCCTGTGTGAGCCTAGCCATGACTTTGTGGTGTTTGGGCAGTGAAGGTCATGTGTGGACCTAGCCCTGGTTCGTTGTTGTCTTTCGAATAATATTATTGATTTATGTATTAAGTGGTGTGTGTGTTGCCATAGAGATCATGAGGTGACCAATGATAGGCAAGTTTATGGTTCATGTATGTGTTTGGTGTAGACTAGCTTGTAGGTCACGAGTGACCAGGACGAGCTATTCCTCACACGTGTATCGTGGTTTGTAATAAACGTATAAGTGTTGTGGTTTGTGCTAGCCGAGTGTGGTGGTCCGGCGCCTATTCCGGAATGCCTCTCTAGTCGGGTACCCCAGGTTCTTTGTAAGCCAGGCACGTGTGTTTGTTGTGCTCGGAGTTTGTCCCGGTACAGTGTGGTACCGTCGAGGTCTGTGTCGTCTTCCTGGACATCCTCACTCCTGTGCTTGAGTTGTACGTCCAACTGAGGGAAAGACGACAGTAGGGCAGCGGCTTGTGTTTGTAAGTGTGCAGTCGCTTGTAGCGTGCTCGTAGTTGGAGGTACGGACACCAGTAGTCGACACTGGTCCCCAGCTAGTCATTTTTCCAGTGCCTCACTTTAGGGTGCTCCGTCAGAGACCCTAGAGGTGCCAGGCATGGACCTGCAGTTGTGTGTCTGCAGGTGTGGTGTTGGTTGGACTCCACAGTTGTTTGACTTGTTCTCGTGGAGCGGCAGTTGGACCTTTCGTCCGTGACTGCGAGGCTGAGAGGTTGTTCTTGTGTTGTCCGGTTGGAAACTGGCCTGATCAGCCAGTAGTCCGTTCCCGTATGGTGGCGTCGTTCTTTTTGACTCGTGCTTTGCCTGCTCTGGCTGTGGCTTGACTCGTGCTTTGCCACTGGCTGTAGTTCGTAAGTTTGTGGTTCGTGAGTTTGTGACTCGTGGTCGAGGTTTGACCAGTTCGAGGTGTGCCCTGGTGTTGGCACAATTGTGACTGAGTTGTGGTTGTGTGACTTGCCGGTTGAGGTTTTACCTGTAATATAGTGCCTAAATAAAGGTACAATATAATTGTGGTTCAGTGTGGCGTTTATCACCTACTTGTACCTTGTGTTTGGGTGTTTGTGTTGTGGTACCTCAGAGTAGCAGGTACTTGTACCCTTCGTGGGTTATTTTGCAGTTTTGTGATGGTATATTGTGTACCAACCTTTTCGGGTACTTGTGTGTTGTGGAGGTCTTGTAGTTTGACCTGCCACTTGTTGTATCTTATCCGTTTTAAGTAGATCTTTGTTTATAATTTATTGTGATTAGTTTGTGATTGCCAATTATGTTACCATTTGTGGGTAATTTGCCGATGAGGCTTGTGGCCTAGGCGTATTGTGGTTTAGTAGAGCTGTGCTCCGTGGAGGCCGTGTGAGACCTTCCACTTGTTGTGTTTTACCCTTCTTGGGTATGATTTCGATTATGGTTTTAGTATGTGATGGATTGGTTTAGTGGTAGCCAGTCCTGTTACCTTGGGTGTAGTTTCTGACGTAGAGTGGTTTGGAGTATAAAGGACCAGCTCTTTATTAGCAGTCCTATTACTCAAGTGTTTGAGGTTCGCCTGTGAAGCTTGCAACCTAGGCAGTGACTTGCCTGTGTGGCTTATAGCTTAGGCAACCAGTTGTTGTAGCAGTGTGCCAATGAGACTGTGGTTTAGGCACTTTAGTAGTTGGGCTGACTAATGATACTATATTAGTCCTGTAGTCCCATTTTCCTTTTGAGGATTTTATGTTTATTATCATGATTATGTTTAATTGTTATGATGTGAGCATGAAATGGTTTGGCTATTGGTGTTGCCAGTGAGACCCTTTGGGGTTGAGGTGTTTGTGGTTTCGGTGTTGTTTTTGGGTGGCCCCTACTGAGCCAGTGACTTGTTGAGGCTCACTCCCCTACAGTTCTTTTCAGGGCTGGCCGGTGTTTGGCTTGCAGCGGCGTTGTGTCAGACTTGTACCACCAGCAGTAGTGTAGTAGTTAGTGTTGTGTGAGCTTGTGCTCCCTCGGGGTATGCCCAAAGTAGTTGTACTTTTCTTTTAAATTGGACATGTATTAATGTAATGGGACAGTTGTACAAATTTGTGAACAGATATAAGCACATGTACTTTCTTGTGTTCTATACTGTGTAGTTGTCTTTTATACTCTTACTGGACACGTGTGTGAGATATCCCTTGCGAGACTTCGGTCTGTTCGCGGGAGGCGGATCTGGATATAGAGCCTTATTGGGCATAAGTACCCCGGTCCGTCACACTAACTAAAACACTACGGAAATAAAACGTGCTAACCATAAACATAACTGAATTGCATTAAATATAAACACATTAACTGCCATGGCTTACAGGAAATAAAAGAAGCAACAGGACTAGTACACTAGTCCACCACAACAATTGAAACCACCATGCCACGGGCCATATAGGCCAACCACTAACAAATGGTAACGAGACTGACAACAAGGAGTCAGTCCCCCACAGTAGCTAACGAGTAAAACAAAGGCCACACGGGCCAGCTACATACGAAAAGTAGCAGAACTGACTACAAGGAGTCAATCCACCACACAATCTCACGGTAACAGCCATACTGAGGAACTACCCAGTAAAGGTACAAACACGACAAGTGGAAGGTCACACAACACGACCTCCATAGAGCACAACTCCACAACAACACCTAAAAACACTGGCACACACACACTGTGCCACCACAACCAACGACTCATACAGGGTACAGGTACCTGAACTCACAAGGTACCACAATTGAACCACAAGTGCCATTGTGCCACCGGCACGGCACACAATAATCAAACACAAACCACAGCCGGTGAGTCACCACTCACAAGCCACAACCACTAGCAAAGCACGAATCGGAAGGAACGACGCCACCACACGGGAACGGACTACTGGTTCATAACGCCAATATCCAACCCGAACAACACAACACAAGAACTACCTCTCAGTCTCGTAGTCAAGGACGAAAGATCCAACTGCCGCTCCACAAACACGCAGTAAAGTTAACAAACTGTAGAGACCAACCAACACCACACCTGCAGACCACACACTGTAGACCCATGCCTGGCACCTTTAAGGACTTTGGCCCGAGCTCCCTAAAGTGAGACACTGGAAACACAGGACTAGCTGGGGACCAGTACGTCTACTGGTGTCCGTCCCCTAACCACGAGCGCGCTATAAGCGATCGAACACAACCACAACTCACGAGTCGCTGCCCCATTGCCGTCTTTCCCTCAGCCGGACGTACAACTCAAACACAGGAGTGAGGATGTCCAAGAAGACGACACAAACCTCGACGGTACACACAGTACCGGGACAAACCTCGAGCACAATAAACACAACGTACCTGGCTCACAAAGAACCTGGGGTACCCGACTAGAGAGGCATTCCGGAATAGGCGTCGAACCACCAACCTTGGCAAACACACAAGCCACACCGATCACTTACCATAACTATAAAACTTATACTACGATACACATAACATAACTGGCTCGTCACTGGTCATCTTGTGACCTCTAAGCAACTCTACACCATCATACATAGAAACCATGTGACCACACTATAAGCTTGACTGTCATTGGTCATTTCCTGACCTCCATAGTAACACACTTCTATACACATAAACCACAACATAATAACGTACTTAACATGATTAACATAAATGATGTAATTAACATAAATGATGTAATCAACATAGCTTACCAGTTAACCAAGCCATTAAACCTATAACATGCTATATTAACATTAATCAACTTGAAACAACTTAAAATAACCTTAAACAGCCAAGGCTAGGTCTACACCAGACCATCACAGCCCAACCACCATACACAACACACACCTCGGAAGTGAAACGCGACAGACACAATGGTCGCCTATCAAATCGCGACGACCTCACCGGACGCGATTCCACACAGAAGCGTCAAGACCCAGTGCCGCGATATAATTGCGATGGCCCGATACGTCGCCTCTACACTAAGCGACCCAGTCGAACCCAAAACCACGACGGCTCAACCCGACGTCGTCAAGCCAACCACTATCGAAAACATAAACGCGACGACGCATAGTGTCGCCTTTAAACCAACTAGATGCAGGAACGCGACGGACCCATGCATCGCGTTCATACCACTGTAACTAAATCGCGATGGACCCTCCCGTCGCGTTTATACAAAACGCGACGGGTCGACTGGTCACCTTTTCAGGCAGACCAACCGGGCCCTTCACTCCTCTGCAAATCCATCTCAAACCACTTCTCTACTAAATAGTAAACCTTTAAACATGAATAACCATCCACCATACGGTAACATAACATGCTTCTAAAGCTTTAAACCATTTAAATCAAACCAAACTACAAAGGAAGTCTCCCTACCAACACAAAGACTCCGCAAAGCGCAACAAGCAGTGCACCACCAGCCAGGCCACGCTCCAGACGCCCTCCTCACGTGGACCATGTGCCAGACCAGCCGCCAGGAAGTTGAAATCCGCCAAAAACGCCACAGGAGTTCCGCAGCAGCTCCCCTCCCGCCGAACAGAGCCACTTCTGCTCTGTCTAGCCGGAACAAAACATTAAATGCAATGGTTAAAATCGCGACGGAGACAGACGTCGCGTTTAAAACACCTTAAACACAACAGACCTGGCCGTCGCCAATCGTGCCGTGCCACGGAAAGGCGGTTCGGTGAATCGCGACGGGGGTAGCTGTCGCGTTTAAAACGCAACGACCTACTCCGTCGCCTTTCTCACCAGAAAATCAGCAGACTAAATGGGCTAAAACCTAAAGCCCACAACACATGCACAACCACCGGGAACCACAACCAAGGCCCAAAGGGCATCACACCGGAACCATTAAACACGGATCCGAACAATCGCGACTTTATAGCTTTTAAGACAAAGGATGGCTTATATGAGTGGTTGGTCATGTCTTTCGGATTATCAAATGCCTAGCACCTTTATGCGACTGATGACCCAAGTCCTACGACCACTTATTAGGGTCTTTGTGGTTGTATACTTTGATGATATTCATATCTACAGTCACTCTAAGGAGAACCACCTAGATCATTTACGGTAGGTATGCCTCATCCTTTGCTTGTACATTAACCTTATGAAGTGTGCATTTATGACTGATCGTGTTGTCTTCTTAGGGTTTATTGTATCTAGCGAGGGAGTCTTCGCTGATCTAGAGAAGGTGTGGGACATCGTTGAGTGGCCAGAGCCTCTGAGTATCCAGATGTTCGTAGTTTTCATGGCCTGGTGTTGAACAAAATCTTTCTCATAAAGAAACTACTTGTTCTAAATATATAGAGTAAGTATATGAGGAAAAAGAAGAGGGTTGATCCTCAAATCCATTTTATTCAGAAATGTTGGGACGAGTGAAAGATAGAAAATCGTTCCTCTGAATTTTCAAAATGGGTAAAACAGCAGAAAACAGAAATAAATTTCTGCGTATGGTCGAATTTCGGATGAGAGTTATTCCGAATCAACTTGGGGCTGAAATCACATAACCCCAATGTTCTCGGGATAAAATATCCCCCAGACACTCGATACGTTGGAAAACACTCGTTTTAGATATTAAGAACGAGTGTAAGAAAAGAACGAAATGTATTGTCCAGGATATTCAGAAATTTCGGGACACGTGAAAGACAGAAAATTATGTGTTCTGATTTCTCAATATGGATGAACAGAAATGGCCTTCTACTCGCATTCGAATCTCGGATGGGAGTCATTCCGAATCAAGTTGGGGTCGAAACCATATAACCCCCAATACTCTTGGATAGAATCCTCGTCGTTCAAACGTTCCAAGTGTCCGGAACAAATACGCGAAGGAAAATATCTATCCGAGCCCCGATGAAAGGACAGCCCTCGAAGTTACTTATTCAGGAATTTTCAGAATGAGTGGATAGAATGAAATCACTTGTTTATGATTCTCCGGATAAATCTGAGAGTTCTGTGCACTCCGAAGTGACGAAGAAAAGTCTCCCGGGGTTGACCAAGAACAGAAATCAGTCAACCCCGTACGCCCGTATGACCGGAATCAAGCCCAGTATCGGGCGAACGACATTTAATGTTCAAAAATGAAAGGAGCCGATACCCATGGCACGGAAAAATGATGAAGAAATGGCCAAAAGCGGATGATCTGGACTCCACGTGGTGAAAATGACCCGTGGGGAAGAGCTTATAAAGAAGTCTTCATCAAATGACCCGATGGGACCCCCATCGAGATTTCCGTAAATTAGCCGGTGGGAGTCCCACCGGCCTTGAAGCACCCAATGGGAGCTCCACCCGCGCTGCGGCACTCGGGGGGCCCCCACCAGGGCGCGGCCACGGTGGAGGCCCCACCAAGGGCCGCGCGCCCCCGGTGGAGGCCCCACCGGGGCCGCGGCCACCGGTGGAGGCCCCACCAGGGTCGCAAGCCCCCTGTGGGCCCCACTGGGGCCGCGGCCACGGTGGAGGCCCCACCAGGGGCCGCGCGCCACCGGTGGAGGCCCCACCGGGGGTCGCGAGCCCCCTGTGGGCCCCACCGGGGCCGCGGCCACGGTGGAGGTCCCACCGGGGGTCGCGAGCCCCTGCGGGCCCCACTGGGGCCGCGGCCACCGGTGGAGGCCCCACCAGGGGCCGCACGCCCCCAGTGGAGGCCCCACCGGGGCCGCGGCCACCGGTGGAAGCACCACCAGGGCCGCGGCCACCGATAGAGGCCCCACCAGGGGGTCGCGAGCCCCCAGTGGGCCCCACCGGGGTGGCGCGCCCCCTACCCTGCTGTGCCCGATGGAGCTTCCCCCGGGGGGGGAGGGAGAAATTTACCTGGTGGTGACTCCCCCGATACCTTGAAGAAATCCTCCGGTGGACTGCCCACCTCCCCTCAAATCTCCTATAAAAGGAGAGGAACTCCAAGAAAGAAGAGGAGCTTTTTTCTGAACTCCGGAAAACTTCAAGTCCTGAACTCCAGAAGAGAGGAGGAAGACTCGGAGAGAAGAAGAAGAAGAGAGAGAGAGGAGGTCCCCCCCCCCTTCTCATACTTATGTATTTTCCCTTTTGGAGCTTACTTAAAATGGATGGATAAGTCCATTACGTCGAATTTATGTAAAAACACCCCATATGAGTCAACAAAAATGACTCTATGGACATAGAAAAATTGAAATGAAGAAAAAAATGGAGATGTACCCGAATTTCATGAAGTAATGATATTTGTTTTATAAATCAGAAGAAAAATCTGATTTATTTTTATAAAACGACCAATGAATATGGTCAATTTTAAATTGAATGAATATCACATGAAAATAAATATCAAAAGATTCAAAAAAAATCTGAAACAATATTTCGACAAGATATGATCAACAAGGAAATATTTTCGCGATGATTGTGGTCTGTAGAAAATTACGGAAACACCCTCAAGAGATCAAAAAATTGTGGAAATATCTTTTAAAGGATTAGAAAATTCCATAAAAAATTTCCCTTGGAACAAAATTGCAAATCAGTCCCAAGAAACGCGGGAAACGACAAATCAGTCCGTATTTTGGGATGAAAACGATGAATCAGCCCTCATTCTCAGGGTGTAAATGCAAATCAGTCCCTAGAAATGAAGGGAATAACGAATCAGTCCACATGTTCGGGGTGAAATTACTGATTAGTCCTCAATTCATGAAGGATAAGGTTAATCAGTCCCCATTGAATGGGGCATCTTTATGAAACAGTTCCAAAAAAAAATGGGAAAACATGATAAATATGTACCCGTTCGGCAACGGTTTCTAAAACAGCCCCCAATATGGATACATATATTGATGAAATGGTTGTAATCCCACACGGGAAGATGAACCCGATGTAAAGGGAATTTTTCTCGCTCATAATATGTTTCAATAGCCAGGTCTAGCCATGTATCAAAGGTATTCGAGTTCTCCTCGATGTAAATGAAACGTCGAGTTATCGACGGGGAATGGTCCAGTACTCGACACCCAAATCGTCTGATAAATGAAATTCGTCTGTTTCAACAGACTGGCACGCCCGCGAAATAGATAAACATCAAATCTATCTTTTTCCTACAAAAGATAAAAAAGATTTTGAAAAGAATATTTCCGCGTGTTTAAAACACCTGGCTATGTTTTACTATGCCAGATTGCCCGTAGTAGGATATCAATATGGATTTTGTCTTAGGATTGCCACGTACTATAGGAAGCATGATTCTATCATGGTGGTAGTGGACAAGTTTTCCAAAATGGCTCTTTTTATTCCCCGCTCGAAGACCTCAAATGCTTCTCAAGTGGCTCACCTCTTTTTCACACGTGTTGCATACAAGCATGGGCTACCAAAGACCATCGTATTTGATAGGGATATGAGATTCACAAGCTATTTTTGGAAAACCTTGTGGCTCTTAATGGGCACTCAACTTAAGTTTTCCACTACATACCACCCCCAAACCGATGGGCAGACCGAGGTGGTAAATAGGAGTTTAAGTGACCTACTCCGTTGTCTAGTTGGGGATCACCTTTGGGATTGGGATCTCAAGTTACCTCATGCGGAGTTCGCTTATAACAACTTGATGAATGGGTCTACAAGTATGTATCCATTCGAGATAGTTACTAGCCTTAGACCTAGGAAGCCCGTAGATTTAGTACCACTGCCACATCATGCATGGATGTGTGCGTCAGCCGAATCATTTGCTGAGCATGTTAGGGGTGTACATGAGAGTATATGTCGTCGGTTATAGATCAGCAATGAGCGGTACAAAGAATTAGCAGATGCACACCGATGACCATGAGAGTTTCAGAAGGGTGATTACGTTATGATCAAGATTAGGCCTGAGCGGTTCCCCTCAGGGTCCATAAAGAAGTTGCACACTCGGGAGCCGGTCCATTCAAGGTTGTGAAACGAGTCGGGTTCAATGCGTATGTCTTGGATATGCCAAACAACTATGGTATTAGCTCCACATTCGATGTATCTGATCTGGTAGACTATAAGAACCCGGTAGTGATACCCAGTGATCTGTTCGAGCCTTCACCCCCTCTTCTGAGTGACCTACCCATAAGTGTCCACCTCCGGCCCCTATACATATTTGGTGTGAGCAGATTGAGCATATACTGGACGAGCATGTTATCACTTCTACAGAAGGAGCACACCACCGCTACCTAGTGCGTTGGAGAGGACATCCCGCGATAGAGGATACATGGATCATATGTACAAAGCTTCAAAGAATCGATCCCCACTTGTTAGAGCGGTACCTAAGTGACATCAACCCTTACTCGACGGGTTCGAGTTCCTCCTAGCCAGGGAGGATTGGTGAGGACACACGAGCCCAAGTCCATTTCAACTCGGAGTACGTCTACCGTAGTCGATGAGTTGGATGCAGACGGGGGAGTACTGAGGCATCGTCAACACCACACCACACCACGCAGGCATCCGTTTGGCAGGATGACGAGTCCATGGCATAGAATCTGTGATGAGATGATGAGTCCATACTCCATAGACTCCAGTTAGGGCCCGATTGGGGCCTATTTGTGTCTTTCCTATTTTCTGTTACGATTTTATTTTTATTTTCTTTCTGATTTAAGTATAATTACCATTAGGTGTTTTATTAGGATTTGGAAAGTAGTTTGAGTTCCTATTATGATTGGGAATAGCCCAAGTCTATATAAACAATTGTAATGCTCTATTTTGGAATTATTGAATGAAGAGTAACCGGTTTGCTAGAAGCCCCAAACTGCTGCTCTTCCTTCTTCCTCTCCTATGAAGGGTCGGTGCCCAAGAAGGGTCGGGCGCGAAGCCCTTGCCGAGAAGATTCCCGTGCCGCCATGCACACCGCTCGCTGCGATCCTTCCCTTGCTCGCCGTCGTCGCAGTTTCTTCTTCTCCCTGCGCAGTCTCCCTTCGCCACTGCTCTCTCTCTGCTCACGTCACTCTTTCCTCTATCTCTCCATGTCATCTTCTTCTTTCCTACATCTCTCCTTCTTTCCACTATTTTTTGTTCTCTCCCCCTCTGTTTCTCTCTTCTGCAAAACATAGCAAGGAAAGCAAAAAAGAAACAAGGAAAGAAAAAAAAAAGTAAAGAAGGAGAAGTCTCGTTCGCAGCACGGTGCCATCGTCACCCCGTGCCAGTTGCTGACGTCAATAGCCCAGCCCCCCTTCCGCCAACCCACCGGCCGCAGCTGCAATTACACTTGCGTGCAGGACCACATCTTGTTTCATGAAGTCAGGCGAACATAACGAACCACTCGTCAACGCGTGCATACATCCCGAGATTATTTTGTAGCCTTTTATCTCCCTACGTGGAGTGGACATATATTCTCGAGTTGTACTTATTAATTAATTTTTGTACTCAGGATTTGTGACACAGTCGAGTTCTTCCCCATGCACTAGCATGGAGGTACGTGCTCTACACTTTAGCCCTATACTTGCTTTTCTAGTATTTGCTCGTATTTGCCACCAACTTGAGACATCTAGCCCGTAAGTTGCATCATTGCTGACTTGAGAGAGTGAGGACCTATTTCCCGGAGGTACTGTTTGGACCTTGATTGTGGTTTTGACTACCCTAGTCGTCGGTTGCTTCCTAGCGACCACAGTCCCGCATTTCCCTTTGCGAGGGACGACTTTGTTGGCTACTTCATATTGGCGTAGTTGTTTTCCTATTACTTTACGTGTTTAGTCGGCCTAATTATGCTAATTCTCGTTGCTTATTGTTGATCGCGTCGTTAATGTGTCGTAGTTAGTTGGTTAGCGTAGTCCACGCGCGTTGTCCCGCATCACACATTATGGTTCCGGGTCTTCATATACTCCTCCATTTCAGTTTTAGCCTCCCACTTTACCCTACTCAGATCTTAGTAGTTCCCCTCTTGGAGCACAAGGAGGATGGACACCATAACCTAATACAAATACAAGTGTAGCAACAAGTTCATATAAACCTGCAAGGATATGGTGCAAAGTTTCATCACAATTTGGCGAAAGCTCTATCCAAGGCCAAGTATATACACCATAAGGGATTCAAAGAGGAATACACGAGCTAGCAAATTCCCTCTTTGGTTATAGCTTTGAGACTATGCAGACTGATGAAGCATATGGACAATCAAATGATGACGAGTCATCACAATCTGGATGGCAATTTTAAATTGTTCTTACAATGTAAGTTTTCTAAATCTAAATCAAGACTTATTCATTTCATGTTAAGACATTTCAAGTTTCATGTTTGTTTATTTTATGTAAGACATTTCAAGTTTCATGTTTATCATAATTATCATTACTTTGTATATTACATTTATCCAATGCATTGTATGTGAATGTATGTATTTTTTATAAAAATGAAGTTCTAGAATGTATTGATTTTTCTTCATTTTTTAGATTTTTCCCTATATTTTTTAGATTTTTCCTGATTTTATACACGTCTTACAAAAAATAATTTTTTTAATTTAGTCAATCCAAGATCAGCCAGAATCCCTGAGCATCGACCGATCCGCCAATCCAATCCTGATCTGGATCGTGATCGGCTTGGACTGATTTAAGGGTCCAATCCAATCCTGCCTTCCCTGACTATGAAGATATACATATTAATTATGTATGTGTATTAACAGATATGAATATGATATATTGTATACATATATATATATATATATATGATTACAATATCATAAACACATAGAGAAACACCTAACACCCACAGGCGAGTAAAAAAATCACCTGCTCAACACGGTGATTGGTTGGGCACTGGGGCCTGCGCCTTGCATGGGTGCTTTTGGGAAGTGGGGCTCCAGTACCCAGCCAATCACCGCACTGGGCGGGTCACTTTTTTACCTGCCCAACAGGTGTTAAGTGTTTCTCAAACACATATGTATGAACAAATGAGATCCATTCCTTTGCTTTACAAATTAAACTTTTCTTTCCGAGGTGCTACCCCCCTTGAAATCCTCATAAGGGGAGCTACCCCCTTGACCCTTGCGACCTGACCAGGTAGGTTGATTCGTGTGTGCACAATCGCACATTGGAGAGTTCAGGGCCTCAATCAAATCATATTAATGAACAATTTATACATATATAAGTGTGTTAATGTACTACTAGTGATAGAACTATTGTGGGAGAGACTTGTGAATTTTTAGTCACTATAAATTTGCATGAAGGTTCTGCACTAAGTCCATATCTCTTTGCTTTAATTATGGATGAAGTAACAAAACAATTGCATAATGATATCGTTTGGTATATGTTATTTATAGATGATATTATCTTAATTGATGAAACTATTGATAGTTTAAATGTTAAGTTAGAAAGTTGAAGGCATACCTTGGAGTCCAAAGGTCTTAAACTTAATAGCAAGTCATAATTTATGCACTGTAATTATAGTAATGAGAGGATATTATAAGAATATATGGTTCTAATTGATGGACAAAACATTCTTAACAGTAGTAACATTCGATACTTAGGGTCTATCATTTAAGAGAATGGGGAGATTTATGACGATGTTGCACACAAGATTAAGGCAGGTTGGTTAAAATGGAGAAGTGCGTCAAGAGTCCTCTGTAATCATCATATGCCCGTGAAACTTAAAAGGCAAGTTTAATAGAATAGTTGTGATACCTATTTTGTTATATAGTACCGAGTGTTGGGCAATACGAAAGAAACACATTAACAAAGTGTGTGTAGTAGAGATAAGGATGCTGAGATGGATGTGTGGTAAGACTAAAAACGGTGAGATTGTGAATGAGTGCTTTCGTGAGGACTTGGGGATAGCTTTAATTGATAGTAAAATGAGAGAAAATAGACTCAAGTGTTTTGGATGTGTGCACCATCACCCTAACTCGCCACTAGTTAAAAGATGTGATCAAATCTTAGTGGATGCTAGTAAAAGAGCTCGGGGAAGCCTAAAATAAGATGGTGTGATGTTATTAGGAAGGATACTGGCTTCTTGAATTTAAATACAAATATAACATTTGATAGAAATCTTCGAAGAAACAAAATTCACATAGCCGACACCAAATAATAGGATAAAACTTTGATGCTGATGATGTGTTAATGTACATACAATCATATATTAATGTAAATATAATAATATATAGTTAATATATATATGACATTGTATATATACATATATAACATCTGTGTGGCAGAATCGACCAGATCGCCCTGGGATCAGCCGATCCAAACCGATTCGATCCAATTCCAGTCGATTCGACCGGAATTTATACGATCCAGGGGGCTATCCCCTAGAATCGGATCGGTTGATTCTGCATTCCATGCAGCATGTTAAATAAAAGAGTTGACAGAAAACCTCTAAACTGATTGCCTCTGTTTTGAATATATCCCTGCAACTCCTTGTTGGTGTATCTAGAAAGAGAGAAATGATGAAGTTTTCATTTTTCAATGGGTCAAATGTTTATGAGGAAAATATTTTATCCAGAATTATGGTGTTCTTTTGTTCACGGGGCAGGCATCTTTGCAAAATGTCAACTTCTTTGCTGTCTAAGAACTCCACACTTCCTTCTTCACGGAGTAATATAATCTACCTTCTTTCGAAAAAATGAATGGCCAAAATTCATCATCCAGTGCAGAACTCACTCTTAGAACCATGATAAAGAATTTAAGCATGCAATTTCAGATGTGCAAACAACAAATGAAAATGTGGCAAGCTCATCCATCTGTGTATAGGTCTTCCCAATCTAGAGCAGACACACATTTATATATGAAGTTTTAAAAAAGCGATTTGGTTACAGTGAGTCAGTGACGTGCCAAATGTCAGCAATTTCATTTCTTCTTGAATGGCAGAAAGGCCATGTGGGTGAATGAAAGAGTCAAATGTTTAATAGACAGAGTAGAACCTGGGATAGGTGCTCAGCTTCATTATTTGTTATGCGGCTGAGATCCAGACTTTTTGTGTAGGGATGGAACGTCATCAGTCCAAGGTCTTTTAAATCTTTGAGCAGTTAGAGGATATCTGACATGTTGGTGTGAAAATTTCTGCTTTTTCTCATCTTTCTCTTGTAAAGGAAGAATCCTGAGAGCATCCCAACATGTACATGTATATTTCCTTTTTATATCTAATGTACATGGTAGAATCCACTTCAAGAAAGAAATGGGAATGGCACAAAAAATTGTGAATAAAGCAAGGAATCATAAGAACAGTTCTAAAGTATTTGTAATCTTGACTCTTGAGTTTCAGCAGCATAGTGGCACAAATTCTTGAATATATGGTCTTCTTACTTCTTAGGATAGAAATAGGTGAGCATAATGGATATACAACATACCTTCAGTAGATGAATCTAACTCGACGATCCAGTCATGATTTCCATGGATAGAGTATTTATCAAACAAAACACGAAAAGTAACTGATACCAAAATATCCACCATTTCATCTGCATTTCTTCCAGGATTGTCCCTCTTGTTAAATTCCAGGTCATAGTATAGATGGCAAGGCAAACCCTAAAGAACAGTACCATTGAAACTAGCATTTAGTTATTCAGTGCATAGGAAGTCAACGGATTATAATTTCTTAACTGAAGAACAATATACTTAGATTTGCCTGCAAACAGTGAAGGGAAAGAAGCAAAACAAAAATTAACCAGACTTTATAAAGATGAGATCACAGGAGACATCACAAAACAGTCATATTTCTGCAAAAAATCTCAATAAACAACAAAAAATTAAGAAATATACTTGTCACAAGAAATTAAATTATAAGAGCATATAGCATACTAATGTTTGACAGTTACCCCATGTAGACAGCATGTACAATGACCCAATATTGAACCTGTATCCTAACTCTTGTTCACATGTTCCATTTGCAATTTCATGGGCGTTCACTTGTAATGACACTGCTCCATGGCAGATAAATTCCCACATTCAATCCCCTCTCTCTCTCTCTTCCATAAATTTTTTTCTCCCTGAATTCTATGGTCAACCAAAGCAAGAGAACCAAGAGCTGGCATCAGGAAGGTAATTCTGATATTACTCACAGCTTATTACCTAAGAACTAAGCTAAAAGCCTAATATTGCACTCAAGGGAAAATTTGCAGTTCAGCAACTTTTCTTAAGTGGCACGGGTGTTGGACCCTCAAGGGAGATAATTTAGTTTGGTGGCTCATCCTGCATGCCACTCTTTGGGCTTTGTGGAATGAAAGGAACAGTAGACTATTCAAAAGGGAAGCACAGACAAAGACAAATTTTCACTTTTGTTAGAGGTAAAGTTTCTTTTTGGGCTAATCATTTGTGTGCTGTGGAGGGTTCTAACTCCTCGCTCTTTTCGCTTCTGGAGAGTTAAGGTGGCTTCACCTTCTCAATGTGGGTTATTAATTGTATAGGGATTTTGTTGGTTGTACCTATACACTTGTCCTTTCTTTCTATCAATATAATATGTGGTACTATCTACGTTTCAAAAAAAAAAAACTGCAAACCAGGCAGAAAGCTGTTCCACCCAGTTGCTATCCAATTTTCCAGTTTCCTTCTTTTTGTCAACTTAATAGACAATAGGTTTATAATATTGTTTAATGGCATCCCAAAAGTATTGACAAAACAAGGAAAAAGCCCTTGGTCCCATTCAATTAAGCATCGATCATGCTAGATATCTCAGTTTCTTCCTCATCAAATGATGCTAAATTGCTACCAGTTCTCCACATCCTCAGCTAGAGCAGGCAGAACACTTTATCCGACTTAGATCTCTGTTACTCCCTGAATACATTTTCAAAGAGGTAACAGTTCATTAGGATATTAAATAAACATCAGCTTTGGGCCTTTAGGTCTCCTGATAAAAGTTTCCTTACACTACAGGAAATTCGTTAATTCTCATGTATTAAAAAATAAAGCATCTAGGCTGACCATTACCTCTTGAATGACTTCATAATGATGTCGTACTCTGGGGTCCATCTTTTCATACCTGTAAACATTAATTTAAAAAGTTCAAAAGATGTAATCAATGTAGTCGTACTCTGGGGTCCATCTTTTCATACCTGTAAACATTAATTTGAAAAGTTCAAAAGATGTAATCAATGTAAAAGGCCATGCATGCAAGAAACACGATAATGTGAAAATTAATAGCAATATTACCGAGAGAAGTTTACAAGTAAAACTCAAATTACCTTCGCCAAAACTCCTCATATGTACACACAAGGAACCGCCTTTGCCCATTTAAATGATCTTGATAGCTGAAAAGGTGAACTTGTGAATCTACTTTAGCAAATCTAATTGCCTCTTCTTGCCTAGGAAATGTAGCCCATACCTTTTCCCTATATGAACCAAAAAAAGAGGCAACAAAGCTAAGAATAATACATCCTCGAGGAATTTAACTCACATAAATATATGATGCAGTAAGAAGCTGAGAAAAAAATGTATTCCTGTTCACTTTCAAGCGATACCTTGGGCTAAAGTTGTCTTGTTCCTTTAGATCAACATGAATTTCATGTAACAGACGGAGTAACCGGGAGGGGTTTTTCACTGGTGCACCATGTGGAGAGCCATAAAATACGATTGGAGATATATGCTTCACGCAATTGAATTTGAGTGCCACTGATTTTGATGAAGCAGTCTGAAAGAGGAAAAAGAATTCAAATCCACACTTCAGAATGGCCAAGCAATTGTCCAAAGCAATATTTAGGCTTATCACTAGAACTTCCAGCCAAGGAATTAGAAAACAGAAGCTACACTGCAATAATCATGGACAGTTCCATTCATAATCCTGGTTCAATCCCAAACTTGGTCAACTCCAGGACTGCCTAGCCCATTACGGTTTCTTCCAATAAAGCACTTTAAAAATGAATTGCAGCCAGTTTTAGCTGCTTCTTCTGGTTCTGTCCATTTCGAGCCAGTTGTGGCCCGGCTCCAACTGGCTAATTTTCCCAGCCATGTTGAGGCAGTTTCAGCCTTCAGGTCGGTTTTGCTGGTTGCAAGTCCAAATCATCAATCTGAGAGTTGGATGACGCACATCATGAACGCAGTATCAGCTCTCATATGGACGTAAATGCAGGCTGTGATGGTGTGAACCAATATGGGATCCCCTCAAACCTTACGAACTTGTGTGGGGGGGGAGGGAACTGCCTGAGAGGTTATGTTCCCCCACAGCTTGTACTACTAATGATGCGGGCTTTATCTGGGCAGGCTGGTTTACCCTCGATATTAAAAAAAAAAAATGTCAATATGAGAAGATTATCACGAACGCCTTGAAGTCTCTTGAGCTGTTCATAGATAAGAAAGGACAGGTTGGTGGTTGCCACTCCTATCTTCACAACGAAGAAAAGCCAAAAGTAGTTCACAGTGAATCATTTCTCAATTGCGAGTTCGCAACTAGATTGGTTTAGAAGTCTCCACATAACTATCTACTCTCTCTCTCTCTCTCCTGTTCTTGCTCTGTCTGCCATCTTTTCACATCTCTCTCTCTAGTCCCTCACACTGCTCAGCAAAATCTAATGAATTCTCACTTAATTTACTAACCTACAAATCTCAATTCCCACTAAAATACTTTAATAGGTGAGGGTACGGCTCCTGCGGTGAACGAAACTCACTAACCTCCTCTATACCACCAGCATTCGGCACCTGAGAATGCATAGACGCCCAGAAGGATTCCCGTCGCTCGTTTGGCATCACACCCAGCCAAAAGCCACAGAACATGGTGGACGAGGCGCAGACATCCTGCCTATCAACCAGAACGGAGCAATTCAGATGCAGGCGTACTACAGTAGAGAAATTCCTCACCTGCTCTGCGGACTGCTGTCGTGGAACTTTAGGCGAACCCGGCGTCGCAATCTCACAAGCCCTGGAGCTCTCCGCTCTCCCAAGACTCCCTCTCCTCCGCGATCCCCCCGTCACTTTCTTCAATTGCCTTGCGGATTCTGCAATCGATTGACCATCCAAGCAGAATATTAAGAACTCGCGGGAGAAAAAGCAGGATCATTAGCACTAGCAGAGCGCTACATGCTCTCCGTCAAACCATTCTAGACAATAGAATCGGCCAAGAACAAGTCACTGGAACTGAGGTGACTCCTGAGAACCGTTCCGATCCGTCGATGGTCAGGGTTTGAGGAGGAGACGAGAAGGGCGAGACCAACCGGGAGTTGATTGGCCGCACTTGAAGCAGGCGAAGAGGCGGTCGACGTCGTCCTTGGTATCCGACGACGACATCGTTGCCGGATTCGGGCGGAGGCGTCTCCCCGCCGCGCCGATCACGGGTGCCGCCGGCGAGCAGGGCGCTTCCACATTTGCACGTCTTCTCTCAGTTTTGGGCGGGAAGCAGCTTTCTGACAAGACGCGGCTTGGGTTGTACGCTTGATAGCAAAAGAGAGTTGATAACTTGATATGGACCTATACACAGCGCAAGGTCCAGCCCACTTACGGCGGACTTGAGTTTCTGACCTCAGACCCAACAAGCCTTGACAATTTTAAAGGCAATTTAGCTCAATGATGGTCCTGCAATGGGTCCGGTCTGGGCTGGTCCAGTCCGGTTTGTAATTGACTGGCTCGGACTCGGCCCAGTCTGGGGTGAGATCCGATTTTTAGAAATTAGGTCTGGTTCGAGACGATTAGGTAAGATCCGACTCAACCTAATTTTATCTTTTTAAGATATTTCTGCTATTTTTATTATTATTTTTTGTAATAAAATTGACATTCATTCAATCAGAACAGCCTAAAATAAATATTAGACCAATTTAGATAAACTATTTTCTAATTGTCACAAATATGAAATAAATATTAAGTTATTAAACATAGTTCCACAACATAATTTTCAATCTAAAATTTTATAATATTAAAATTACCACCACACTGCTTACCTTTTTTAAAAAAAATACAGAGTCACTGGACCGCTCAGGTCCAGCCCAATCTTACTCCGAGTCGGGCCAGATTGGGCTCAAAATTTTAAAAAGATAAAAATATTCGGTCCAAACCCGTGTAAAATCGGGTCAAGCCATCAGACCTTCGGACCGAACTGGGTCGGTCCAATTGACACCCCTAGATGGTCCAGACTGTGTTGGCTATTCACCGGCTTTAGATATATTGTAGGTAGGGTTCATATGCGTCGTATCACTCTAAACTCCATCCACTTATATCTGAGACCGATGGTGGACACCGACGACAATAACTCCCTCTCCACAAAGACTTTCACATCATCCCAACAAATCCAGTTCTTCTCAATGTATGGGAGGATCGGACTTCATCACTATTTATGGGAGTTTTACATAAAACTCTTTCCTCCGAAAAATTTTCACGTTTTGATTTAAATTTTTATGTAAAATGCAGACGGTCACCGATCATTGAAAGGATGAGTGAAACCAGCCCATACTATCCTCCGGAGATGGTGAGACCTCAGCAGTGCCTTTATTAACTCCAACACTCCTAATGTCAGTGTTAGTCCCAGGAATGGCCCTCACCCTGGCTGTACCCATAGACGGATCTAGTGAAGAACCAGTAGGGTCATGTGACCCCACTGGAATTTTAAAACCCTATGGATGAGTCTAAAAATTTCTATTAAATTAATTTGATTGAATTTTTTTTAAAAGGAGTGACCCCACTGAAAATTTTTCTGGATCCGTCTATGGCTGTACCTGTCAATGACAGACCAGTAGTATGTGACATGTTTCTACCTTGAGCAGCTTCTGCATTTGGCCACTGACCTGCACAATCTGAAGAGCATCTCCGATAACAGTGATATGAAGATTCAGGTCTGCATTTGTCCTCTGCTGCAACGATTGAAGCAGGAGAAGAACTAAATGGGTCGCAGGACATGCTTGGGAAAACTTTCGATTGGAAGCGACTTTTAGCCACTCATTTTTAACATAAGAAACCAATTATGAAAGTCAAATTTTGCTCCAACAAATCCATAATTTTACTCCAATTTAGAAAGGTGTATATAAATTCAACCCTTTGATTGCAAGTCAAAAACTGCCTCGATTGTGTAATTAACTTCCAAACATGATCCAATGATATTGGAACAACAGTTTAATCAACAAATCTCACGATTCCCATTAATTAAGTGGTTATTATTAATTCGTTAATAATTAGTAATAATTAACTTCAGAAAAGCCATCATAAAGCTAAGAACCTAGTTATAGGCATGCTCGAGAACTAGTACTCGTGCAGAGAGGAAAGATAGAAGGGTATGTTTCTTGAATTATTAATATCGACATTATTATTAAAATAATTTGTTACATAATTAAATACAACTAATAAACTCGATGAGTAGTTCGAAACTCAATTCGATAAAAACTCTGTCTGACTCATTTATTAGATTAATTAGTCAAACTTGAATAAAAAAATAAACTTGGTTCATAAATTTGAACAGAGATATATTCGACTTGAATATGTTGACGAACAACTTATTAATTAGATGTTCGATAATATGTACGATGAAACACCCTACTAACAAACACCCTACTAACCAGGTCACTTCTGATGTACTAATCGCCTTCATGATGGATCAACTCACAAAATGAGAACATTGGGGGATGCTGTTGATGATAATGGGTAGGTATATGTTGGCATACTTCCATTATTTAAATCGTGTGATCTCTTTTATCATTCCATTCTCCTCCACTGCACAACTTCCCCTTATCCCCCATGAATGTGTCACAAGACATGCGCAATATGGGGATATCCTATGCGCCCCAACTAGTTCCTCACGTTCCCATGCGTCCATCACATAATGCTGCTTATTCTAAACCCAATCATGCATTACATGAAACACAAAATCCAACACAATAATGGTGTTATCATATTTGGGCAACGTTGTCGCATGGATATACAAATCCTGCACCAGCCCACCGGCTCCACCCTGTGCGTGTGCGCGCGCGCGTTGGACGGTGCGGCCTGACGGGGTGCGCGTGGCGCCAGCTTCCCACTCGCCGGATCGCATCCCCTTTCCCGTCTCACGTCGGCAACTTCTCCCATGCTACTCTTCTTGGACTCTCACAACTGATGCCCATCTCATCGGAGGTCAGCTACAACGTGGGGCCTGTGTTGGACGTTCCGAGTGATAAACTTGTGTCATAGAGGTGGAATATATATAGAGAACCATTTTTTACTTCGTTGATCGGATACAAAAATTATTATCTGACCAATGCGAAATTGGTTGTGGCCGCGTCTAAAAAACACAACCATGACAGACGTATGACTTGCTTCCCAATCAATTCCGACGCTGGTTAGCCAAAATTTAAGCATTTTTCGGTGGAATATGACTCACATGATTAGATATTTATAGAGCTCCATTAGTGAAGATGATCGATCATGAGACCGTGTGAAACATTGGTGAAGTCTGTCTTTTAGTCGGACGATGCTCTTTTAGTACTGCAGAGATGAACGAATAGTGAAAGACTTTATAAAAAGGCAATTCCAGAAGACAGGAAGAGGGAGGTGACAGAAGATTTCCTTTTTATTCTCTCTCCTCTTTACGATACATGTGGGTGGGAAGATGGAAAATCTACCATGCATCTCTATATAACAAGAGAGGGGCCTTGACCATTCAATAATTTCAAGGGTTAATTACTCTCTCATCCATCAAAGAGGCAATATTATATATATGATTAGATGTTATCCACTTTAAGAACATTTTTATTTTTATTTTGTTTTTAAAACTCTCACTGGATATTAACAGTATAATAATTTATTGAATTCCTACTAGATATTGATAGTTTAATAACAATTGGGCCGTTTAATGGGGAGTTCAAATTAAAAAAAAAAAAACGGGTTGTTTGTGTTTGGTAGACAAATAGAGTTATCTTAATTATAGGTCTTTTTGTAATTTGAGACTATCTCGGATTGCCTATCTTATAGATTTTAGAATCTTTTTATATCGAAAATTTATACCTTCACTCGTATGTGTTTGCATACTCTATAGCAAAGAAGGGCGCAGGAACAAGTTGTGTCGCGCGCAGCCGCATCGCACCAAGTGGGTGATCGGACACATTGCCACAAATGGGATGTTATTCGCCCCATTAACCTCCAACATGCAAGTGAGTGTTTCACAAGTTCTTCTCTTACTTTTTATCCAATCTAATCTAAATATCGACACTGCATGCATGCCCCGTCTATTAATCTAAGAGAAAATGTTTCTACTTATTCGGCCTCTCACTTGATTGGTCGGGAGATTGAAGGTCGAGTAACACTTGTTATCCGTTTCACGAGTAATAAATATTTCTCCTATTTTAAAGATCTATATATCTTTTTATATATAACATTAATGAGATTGATCTCAATTCGAGAATATTCATTGAGCCGACTTCAAATGATATGAGCAAAGAGTTCGAAAGCTAAGTTGTTTCTTTTATGTTGAGGGGAGAACGAGCGACTTTTGTTGGCCGAAGACGACGCGACTCGCAATGATAGTTAATTTCAACTGGTGCTCTTAGAATCGACTCTTTACTAGTCAAGTACTTAATATTAGTCAATGCTATATACTTAATTTAAAATGAGTAGAGGTTAATAAAAGAGTGGATCAGACAACATTCGCCAGTACCTATGTCTTTAACATGCACCTCTTAAGCTCTTTTTAAAGACAGTTAGATGGGAAGAAAAAAACATCTGAGATAAGATTAAAAGTTTTTTTTATATCTTTCTTCCGACAATTTCTTCTTCTGTGAGCCCCCTATTGAGTCTGACCCATTGGACTTATCGAACCTAGCTAGTCAAGTAGACCTGTCACATATATAAATCAATATTCTTTGCTCTCTTATATAAATCAATATTCCTTGCTCTCTCTCTTGATAAGGAACATGAGAAGTGCTTTTTATTTGAGATGGCCGGTGGCTTGTTCAGACGTCCAACTTAATCTGTGGGACGTCCCAAATAGAAAACATTAATTCTTAGGGAACATATCCCTATCCACAAGCACATCTAATATATCCTGATAAAAAAAAATTGCACCTCTCTATATCACGATTCCCCCCGTGGGCGGTATAACCACGCGGCTTCGGGGGACATACGGCGGTGGTTCTGATATGACGGCGGCGCCGCCGCAGCTGTTGATACGGTAGTTCAGAGAATTGCCTGTACGAAGTACTGGCTCTGTCTCTCTTAAAGCTGGTTATCATCAGACTCGAAACATTCTCTCTGCCAAATGTCCATCTGAAAACGTCCCATCCATGAACACAGTGCTTATATTTGGACCAGTTAAACACACCATCACCTCCTTACAGCGACCGCAGATTGAGCTATTCCGTCATCCCTGTCGGTATTCGACGACGCAAGCAACAACAAGAATTCCCAAGCAGCTGCAACCAGCTGCACCAAAAGAAGGGGTTTTCTTTTAAAATAGCATATTTTGAAAATTTTTTAAGATGAGTAACACAGTAAAAAATAAAATTCACAATCTAACACACTTTTGATCATGGACCATATTTCTGTTTTAAAAAATAATAAAATATAAAGTCGGTAGCGCGCTTGCCAACTTACAAGTCGGCAAAACTGAGGGGCGCCCAGCTGCCCACCATTTTTTTTTTTTTTTACTTTGGCTCCCACATTCGATATATTTAAGAGATCTAAATGATGTCTAATTAAAATAAAATTTAAAACATAAGCTAATTAAGATATGATGAAAATTATAATAATTTTAGTTTAATTTTTTGTCAAGTAAAAATTAGCCCAAAAATTATTAAATCAACTTAATCTCAACATTTAAGGATCGAAATGATGTCTAATTGAGATAAAATTTTATACATAAGCTAATTAAGAGATGATACAAATTATTGTAATTTTAGTTTATTTTTTTAAATTAATTTTTTGTCAAGTAAAAATTGTCCCAAAAATCATTAGGTCGACTTAATCTCAACATCTATACATCATAACTCCTGATATTTATATGTTTAGAATCAGTATTTTTTTAGTAATTATGATGACTTTATTTTCGGAATCAAATGTCGTCTATGCAGTGTCAATTATGGTTGATACGGGTCGTCATTCGGGCACTCGACTCGGGATTGGTACAGGTTGTCACTCGATAAACTGGTAGGGGGCCTTCGGTCAATTGAACCCTGAGACGATTCGGTCTAGCCGCCCTGACCGAGGCAGGGGTTACTTGGCATTATACTAGCTCCCAATGGCTCAGTCGGATGAGCTTCATCGGCCGAGCTGCTTCAAAGTACAACACTCGGCGATTGGCACATGCGATCTATGCAGTGACATGTTCTCGGTCGACCGAACCCCGGACTCTCCATGTTCTCGAACCGAATTGCAAAAAAAATAATACATAGCATTCCCAACACTACAATCATCTTGTCATGTTATGTATTATTTTGGGGTGGAACTATAGTGTTTGGGAATGCTATGTATTATTTTTTTGGCAATTCGGTTCGAGAACATGGAGAGTCTGGGGTTCGGTCGACCGAGAACATGTCACTTGCATAGATCGCATGCGCCAATCGCCGAGTGTTGTACTTTGAAGCAGCTCGGCCGATGAAGCTCATCCGACCGAGTCATTGGGAGCTAGTATAATGCCGAGTAACCCCTGCCTTGGTCAGGGCGGCTAGACCGAATCGTCTCAGGGTTCAATTGACCGAAGGCCCCCCTACGCCAGTTTATCAAGTGACAACCTGTACTAATCCCGAGTCGAGTGCCCGAATGACGACCCGTATCAACCATAATTAGACACTTCATAGACGACATTTGATTCCGAAAATAAAGTCATCATAATTACTAGAAAAATGTACTGATTCTAACATATAAATATCAAGAGTTATTGATGCATAAATGTTAAGATTAAGTCGACCTAATGATTTTTGGGACATTTTTACTTGACAAAAAATTAATTTAAAAAATTAAACTAAAATTACAATAATTTGTATCATCTCTTAATTAGCTTATGATAAAATTTTATCTCAATTAGACATCATTTCGATCCTTAAATGTTGAGATTAAGTTGATTAATAATTTTTGGGCTAATTTTTACTTGACAAAAAATAAACTAAAATTATTATAATTTTCATCATATCTTAATTAGCTTATGTTTTAAATTTTATTTTAATTAGACATCATTTAGATCTCTTAAATATATCGAATGTGGGAGCCAAAGTAAAAAAAAAAAAAATGGTGGGCAGTCGGGCGCCCCTCCCAGCAAATTTACCGACTTGCAAGTCGGCAAGCGCGCTACCGACTTTATATTTTATTATTTTTTAAAACAGAAATATGGTCCATAGTCAAAAGTGTGTTAGATTGCGATTTTTTTTTTTTACTGTGTTACTCACCTTAAAAAGTTTTCAAAGTGTGCTATTTTAAAAGAAAACCCCAAAAGAAGTTGGGCACTACACAGCATTACCTTTACAATACTTTTCCCAACACCAATGGCCAATGCTATGTCATCAAAGCATAAGAATATGGGAGAAAAAAATTATTTATTGCATTTATTGAGAAGGGTTTAACAGGTAGATGGCTGGCTGGTTATTATAGTACTATTATATCAGGGAAAGCATAAAGAGGGTCATGTCTTCCGGTGCACGACTGAACACGACATCAAGTCTCGTGGGCTTGGGTCTAATGGGCCAATGCCGATCGGTAATGTCTCTCTCTCTTCGCCACACACAATAATCTTAACACTGAGTAGATAAATGCAATAAGGTATTTGTCTCCTTTGCATTTATGGAGAACTTTGGCTGTAAAAGTACTTTTAAAGAGTAAAAAAATATTAATAAGACATGCATGTGAGAGATGATTAGATGAAGATATGAGACTTACCAGGGTTCCATCTCCCCTCTGTTAATCTCTGTTCACCACACGAAGTTATGTATGTTGTCACTGACACTAAGGTGCATGGTGAGATCATGCATGGCAGGGACCAACGACAGCAGCTATCTCCACGTGGCAATAATTAAGACGGCAGCACACTTGGCAGATTACGTTACAAACTGCACTATATGTGGTCGTGGAGCTCCATTTGCTGATGTCCGAGGCCATGCAAAATTATTGTGCTATTTTAATTAGAGGCATGAGGTGAAGAGCACGGACGTAATCTGGCCACCTCAAATGGCCTCCTTCTATACTTGTGAACTGTACAGTAATCCAGTCTCTCTCTCTCTCTCTCTCTCTCTCTCATCCTCTCGTCTCTCTCTCTCTCTCTATCTCTCTCTCTCTCTCTCTCTCTCTCTCTCTCTCTCTCTCTCTCTCTCTCTCTCTCTCTCTCATCTTCTTTGGGTTAGATAATGTGCATGGATACGAAGATTTGAACTCAACATCTGCACAAGGAAAGATTTAATCACTGAACCCCTAGCTATTTATATAGGTAGACCCTCGATTGTCATATAAATATTTCACTAATTTTTGAAGGAAATGAGAAGATTTCCTATACTTCGATAGTAAGTGAGTTTTAGTTAGTATGACATTTGCATGACGCTCAATATAGTCACGTAAGTTGTCACGTGAGCAAATATATAAAAGAATATAGAAGAATTCTTTTGACCAATCACTAATTGTTGGCCACCGATCGTCGGTTGGGACCAATCACCAGTTGCAAACTGCTCTACCTTACTACTAAGAACGAACAACAAAAAATTTGTTCAGATATGAACGAATAGCATGACGTTGGCATAATACAAATTAGGGAGAATTATCAATTAGTTTTTATTTTTTGGAGACTTATTTATAAATCTCTGACTTATATATTTATAATTACAGAGATAAATATATAACTACATATTTTTTAAAAGACTTATCTAATTATCAGAGACTTAAAATTAAGTCCCAACAAACAAAGACTAATTGCTAATTCACACTTCAAATTAAGAAAGATTCAAGGGCTATACACAATAATACTCACTTTGGACTTTGGAGTCTGGACTCTGGACGAACAACACGGTTAAAGCTGAAGCCCCAATACTCCCGTTACGGAAAGGTGGTAAACTTGCGCCTTCTCGCTTTCCATCCCACACCGAATCGCTACTGCGGCTCCGCAGCACCTTCCCCTTTATTCCTCTTCTTCTTCTTGTTGTCGTTCTTCTTCTGATCGCTCTAGCCCTGGTGCAGGTGAGCTACCCTCCCTCTCTCCCGCCAATTTCCACCAGTTTCTGTGCTCCGGGACCCCGTTTCTCCATCAAAGATACGACCTTTTTCATCGCCAAGGGGTGGGGGGAGAGCTGGGGCAGTGGGCGCAGATGTGTGAGGTTCTGCTGCTGCTGTAGTACTGGTAGAAGCGGGTGGTGGTGGGTAGTGCTTGGTTAGTGGCGGGGAGGCGGGAAAAGAATATTTAGAGGAGAGGGAAGGTGCGGGAAGCGGGGATGGCGGCCAATGATCAGCCGTGTTGCCACCCCATGTTCTGGGTCTACCTGATGATCTGCGTGGCGCTGGTGATGTTCGCCGGCCTCATGTCGGGACTCACCTTGGGGCTTATGTCCCTCAGCCTCGTTGATCTGGAGGTCCTCGTGAAGGCCGGCCGGCCACGCGACCGCCGGAACGCCGGTCTGTTTGAGCACTTTCTGACGTTTTGGATTTGGATTTGATCCTCTTTGTTTATTTTTGGGTGCTAAGAAGATTCCAATTGCTAACTCCAGCTAAGATTCTTCCCGTGGTGAAGAACCAGCACCTGTTGCTCTGCACCCTGCTTATCGGCAATTCCCTGGCGATGGAGGTCTGCTTGCATATCACCATCTTGCTAGGATAATATACTTACTTAGTTCTTTCTGCCGGTGGATTTGAGATGTCGTTTTTTTGTTCTTTCAAATCTTCGATCGTAGGCACTGCCCATCTTCCTCGACGCACTAGTTCCGGCGTGGGGGGCTATCCTGATATCTGTGACCCTTATCCTCACATTTGGTGAGGTAAGACGAAAAATTGTTCCTTTCTTGTGTTTTTCCTGATCAAATTGAGCCAGAAATGCAAAGATGACATTTGAGCCTTTTTTCCCTTGTTTCCTGTGTTTGTTGATGCTTGTCTCAGATCATTCCTCAAGCTGTCTGCTCACGCTATGGACTGAGTGTCGGAGCAAAGTTGGCGGGGGTTGTTCGCATCCTTCTATTGGTGTTCTTTCCCATAGCTTATCCGATCAGTAAGGTGGTTCATTGTTTTTGTTTTGTAGTCTTCATTTCTTAACTCAAAAAATGAACTTGTCATTCTAAATTAACGGTTGCGGGATTTTATGCTCCTGCTTTATCTATATGCGTAAGATGCACAGGCAATAGTATGATTATGCTCATAAGATTTCTACCAGTAGAAATCATGGAAGATTTCCTATCTTTGGAATTATCTCATGTGATGACATTCTCTTTAGCAGCCTATTTTTTAATTCAAGGTGAGTGTTGGTGATAAAGTTTGAGTTGTAAGTGACAAGCCCCCTAAAACTAGTGGGGTTACTCAAGCACCCCCAGAACACCCGTTGTTAGTTTCTTCTCTAGTAATCCATTGGGGGAATCCATAGACACTTATCTTGTGGATTATATCAGTTGTGTTTGAAGACAAGATAAACAGTTTCTTGTGTAACTGAAAGGATCAATGATGTGAGTGACTATGTTGAGCAGCTCTTGGACCGGCTACTCGGGAAGGGGCATTTTGCACTTCTAAGAAGAGCTGAATTGAAGACCTTAGTAGATATGCATGGAAATGAGGTTAGCCCCCAATGTCCTCTAATTTACTTACTGTTGTTTAATACAATTTTTTTTGTATGTCAATTGCAAATATTAATACATGGAAGCCGATGAGCTTTCTCATTCTGAAGAAGGAAGCTGCATTGGGGAATTCCAACACTTCTGGGTTGATCTCTATTTCTTCATGATAACTGTTAGTTTCATTTTGATAGAAGAAATCCTTGTATTTGCTTGCATCCCTATCTTTTGTCTTATTTAAGGAGGCAATTGATACATCATATTAAGTAATAAGAAGATAGACATCCTTGCAGAAAAGTGGATGTATTAAACTACCTTTAGAAGTTGATTACTTGATTTTGAGCTTGGATGTAACAGTTTTTGTGTCAAGATGCACTAGACTCACTTGGTTAAGGGAAGAAATCATATGAATATGGGGTTTACTTGCCAAGAATTGGTCATAATTAACCACCTGCATTTTAGATATGGAAAGAGTTATGCACTTGCAGGTTTATAGTACAATTAACTCTTGGTATTTGTGTTGAAAAACTAGATTGCTTGATATAGATATAGTTGGTCTGCCAGATAAAGTTTTGATCAGTGGTCAAATAAATTAGGTTGGTGATCCCCCCCTCCCAAATGAAATATACGGTGGGTTATACCACCAACATCATTGATATTGATATAATCATGTATGTAGAGTAATAAGGAAGAGGGTTTTTTTTTTCCAATGACTCACTCACAAAATACAAAAATTGCATACTTGTATAAACTTTGCATCAAGCTTTCTCATTGCTAAATCACTTATATCTATCTCCAAACATTTGCTCAAATGAAAAACAGAGCTTACTCACACCTGATGCAAAGTATATAGTTAACTGAACTAGTGCAGGCTCTATATGGTGAAGCATTTGCTGATCATATGCTTCAGATATAATGTTTAGGAGTTGCCAGGTGTTGAATCATTTTAATTTTCTTCTGTTATCTCTTAGGCAGGGAAAGGGGGAGAATTGACTCATGATGAAACTACTATTATTGGTGGAGCCTTGGATTTGACTCAAAAGACTGCTAAAGATGCCATGACACCAATGTCAGAGACATTTTCCCTTGACATAAGCTCAAAACTAGACATGTATGTCTTTTAGTCCTTCTGCAATTGCTAGTAATTTTTTGCTTGCCCCAGTTTTCTGATTATTCATGTTTTATTATCACTTTAGGGACACAATGGGTTTAATAATGACCAAGGGGCATAGTCGTGTTCCCATCTACTCTGGAGGACCTAACAACATTATTGGGCTTATTTTGGTACGTGTTCTCTTGTTGTGATCATTTAGGATTATTACACATTGTGTCCCCAAGTTTGTGGAAGCATCATATCTTGATTAGAGTTTGACAAATTGGGGTTTTCATATTAAAGGCTAAGTACTGTAATGTTTCTTGAGATGATTTATAAGATCTTGATCATCAACTTTCAAAGTTCTCTTCTGTTTTTCATTCTAAAAGGCATGTAAGATTTCGTTGTTTTTATGTTTGATTTTCCCATAGCCATCAGAGTTTAATGAGTTTTCTGGTGCAACAATTACCTTATCTAACCTCATTGTCTTTTCAGGTGAAAAATTTGATCACCTGTCGACCTGAAGATGAAGTTCCAATAAGAAATGTTACTATCAGAAAAATTCCTAGGTAAATATCTCAAAATAAGGTTACTTGCTGCTTCTCTCTGAGGAGAAATCTTCACTTTATTATTTTGTGTTGTGTTCCTGGTGGTTTAAGGGGATGCACAATGATTTTTGTCGTACTTAATAGTTTAAGGAACATCCAGTGGCACAAATTCAGACAATTACTGCCTAGTCTGGTGTATCACCCGATAATCTTTTATTCTTGTTTCCTTCTTCCTACTGCTTGTTTCATGGAAGTGATTGGCCCAGGTTGATCTGATTCTAGGGGAGCCTCTCGATCTTTTAAATTCTGGTCGAATCCGGCCCGGATCAGTCTTGATCAGCCTGGATCGGCCGATCCCAAGCCGATTCTGCCACACATTTTTTTATTATATACATTAATTAATACATGTATTAAATCATCATTTCACATATATTACTAATATACATGTATATATACACAAATTTGAAAAGTGGATAGTACCACTGGTATATAAAATAAAAAAGGAGGATTGTACATGAGAAGGGGGGAGCTCCCAAATAACACCCCGAGACAAAGATGGCAAACCATAGCTTACCATGGTAGTAAGGAAAAGAAAGCCAAATAACACCACTCACTAACCCTCCTTCACAACACACTCAATTGCCAAAAAAAAAAACCACCCTCGTGTAAACGCTCTACCCTCAACATACATCATCCAAAATGCCACACAAAATAAAGCCACACACCGCTCCGAGACCCATCCTGTCTTCACATACGACCTATGCTTCGGTGTTCTTTGGAGCTCCTTTCTTGAAGGCTACATCATTTTTTGCCTTCCTAGCAATGTCCGCCGTCCACTTGCACTTTATCAGAAGTAGAGTGGACTTCAATCCTTTATCTACGCCCTCGTCGGATACACCAATCAACTTGGCCATTTCGCTCGCTCGAGTTTCCATGTAATTCTTGACCTTGGTTAGGATATCCATAGCCTCTCCCTTGGAGAGGTTTTCATTTTCCACACTTGCTACCTCCTCCCCTTGGAAGACTTCCTCAACTTCCATCGCTGCTCGCGGGTCTTCTGACATCGAGGGTGGAGCTGGAAGGGCTAAAACCTCTTGGTGGGTGGCTTCTACCTCCCCCTCCGATCCAACAGGGCCATTAGGCAATGGGTCAGGCGAAGCGCCGAAGCTTCTCGGAATTCCTTATCTAGCAGAGAGGAGAAGGGGAAAAGATCCAATAGCGCTTCCACCTCCTCCCCGCTGCCTGACCCACACCCACCTCTGTCTCCCTTGCCAGTACTAGAGCCACCACTTCTGTCCACTCATTCTTCCTCCACTAATATCCTTTCCGATCCGGGGGAATCCCAGGAGTCTCCGAAGAAGGGTATAAAGCCGTAGCCGTGCCTCTGCAAGAGATAACCTTGCGATGCCTTGACCTCTTCCTCGAGCGGGCCCTTCGCTGACGAGCAAGGCACCTGCCACACCCAAGCCTCATTCGCGGCCGATGCAGACCTTGCTGACTAAGACCGGAGAGGGGAAGGGAAACAATGTCGACCCTACCTGAGCCACCTAGAGATGCCTGGGAGAAGGATGATGCGCCAAGATCAGGGTCGGCACCTTCACTCTCTGCCATTGGGACCATCCGGCTACCGCCTACCGATTGTGGAAGCGTCGGAGGAGCGTCGCCCTAGATGAAGGGGCCCGAAAGCCGAGCCATCTGAGCCCCCGCCATCTATACTGCTGCCGCCGTGGCGGAAGGGGAACGACGACCGTCGGAAATTTCAGTTGGATAGGCCCAGAAGGGCTACATGTCGGGCGGGAGAGATGAGTCCTCTCGTGTCCACGAGACCCACTAAGGCCATTCAATTCGGAGTCGCTGTTAAAGTCCGGGCCTCGGGTTGGACTCGAAGCAGAGGACGCACCGACCTCCAGCTGGGTCATCGGCCCCAACCTCTGTTAGAGGCGGCCCATCTCGCGAAGCTGGCCCCTGGTTACACTGGACCTTACGCCAACCTTAGTACCGATCAAGGATTTGGCCGCCACCTGTTCAGCGACCCGCTCGCCTGTTGTTACGGATCGCACCCCTCTTCCATGGGCGGGACGATTCGAAATTGAATCGCTTGCGCATTGTTCCTCTTCCACCTTCGTCCGTGAGTCACGAAACCCTAGCCCTTTAGCCTCCACCCGCCACCGCCGCTCCGCCGGCCTACTTGACGCCCTGATAGCAAAATTGGCCCCACTGATGTTGACAAGGAGGACATAAGGGATCAGATTGGAGGATTGAACCTCCACAATCGCCTCCTAGCTGTTCAACTGCCCCTCTGGAACCAGTCGCAATGATCCTGCTTTTACCTTTCCGAACCCCTGGACAAAGAAGATGAAGCTGGCTTCATTGCATAGTGGCAGTGGTACTCCTACTAGCTTCACCTAGAGCTCCAACTTGCACGACAAAAGATACGTCCCTCTCTCGATTGCCCACGACATGATCTTCAGAATTGAACCTCCACACATGAGGACTCCACACGAGCCGATGGCCAGAAGACCATCCTTGTGCATTATCTTAACCACCCCGAGTTTCCCGTGCGGCCACCTCTCTTGTAGTAGGGATCTCACTGTCTCGCCATCCAGTTCTCCTAACATCGGCGAGATCTAGAGACACCTCTTGAGCCAATTGGTTAGGTCGGACGACGAGAAGGCCCCAATGTGCATAGCTTCCCCCCCGAGGTCGCAGGAGATCCCGACGTTTGCCGCTCAACCTTCACGACGTCTGTGTAAGAGTCCAGAGTCTGAACCCCGACGTTCCTCTCCACCCTGCTCCGATGACGAAGCAACTCACACGAGCAACACAGATGTCCCCTCTGATCGCAAGAGAAGCATATCGGGCCCAGAGACCCCTGACGCTCAGCTAGAGGCATCTCTGAGCCCAAAGAGGCGAGATAAGAAACTCTCAGAGCTTATCTCACTAGAAATGCGTAGGGTATATGCATACAAATTAATATGTCTAATATGATTGTGCACATTAATTTACATATTTAAGTATATAAGTGCACAAATCTAAGATGTATGTGTGGTAAGATTAAGAAAGATAAGATTAGGAATGAGCGCTTCTGTGAGGATTTGAGGATAGCTCCAATTGATAGAAAAATGAGAGAACATAGAGTTGGGTAGTTTGGACACGTGTACCGTCGTCCTAACTCGGCGTTGGTTAAAAGATGTGACCAAATCTTAGTGGATGTCAGTAAAAGAACTAGGGGAAGACCTAAAATAAGATGGTGCGATGTTATTAGGAAGGATTTGGACTTCTTGAGTTTAAACACAACTATAGCATGTGATAGAAATCTTTGGCGGAAAAAGATTCATGTAGCCGACCCCAAATAATGGGATAAGACTTTGATAATGATGATGATGTATATAAGTGCACAAAGGTCATTCATAGATACATACATACATACATATTCAAACATATATCATCATCATCATCAGAGCCTTATCCTATTATATTCAAATATATCTATCTATCTATCTATCTATTATGTATATGTATACATTCAATGCTATATATATATATGCATTAATTATACATGTGTGTATATTGTTATTATATTTTACATTAATATATGATTATATGTACATTAATACACACACACACACACATATATAAAGTCTTCATCAGTATGATATATATGTATAATGTCCTCCATATTCCAACACTATTCACAATCACTAGATTGTGATATATGTATGTATACATTTATAAGGATATTCATATTAATTATGTTTATACATTAATATGATATGTATGTTGTGTATGATTACATCTATACTGTATATTTTCTGCCCTCTCTAGTTTGAAACTGGGTGAGACTTAGCTAGGAGACCCCTTTCCTTCTGCCCGACTCCCCAAAGACAACATTCGACTTGCATGTGTGAAGCATATAACTAGCATTGTGGGTGCTGCCCCGCCTAGTTGACTGATTCTATTGCAGGATCAGCCTCTAGGGGTACCACTGAGTTGGAACTTGGCTAAGTTGCTCTTGAGGAAAAACTGCGCTCGTGTTCAGGTGCCCTTTTTTCTTCTGAATGAGTGGAATAGCTAGGCTCGACTATCTCTGTAGAACGTGGATCTCTTCTTTCTATGCCAATGTTTGCCTATCTTTAAGTGCAAGGTGCGGGTTGCTTGCTTTTCTTCTTGTTTCCCGCCTTATTGAGTTAGGCCTGGTGGTGCGGCACTGAGTGGGGTGAAAAAAAAAGGGGGGGGGGGTCGCCTCGGGAATCATGCCAAGAGGAAGAGGCAGTGGCTGGGAGCCAAAAAGGAGGATGTTTTTTTTTACTCAATACCTAACTGGTGCGGCATAGAGTGGGGTGAAGGGGAAGAGAAGATGTTCGCCTTGGGAATCGTGCCAGAAGGATGTGGAGGAAATAAGACAGCTGCTGTAATTCTCTTTCAAATCATCATTTACTGTCTCATCAAGAGGATTACAATGCTATTTAAAGAGACAAAACCCTAATGACCTTCTTTGACCTCATACAGACTAAAATACCCTTGGACCTAGAAAATAGTATAAAATTTGTACTAAAAATCGCAGAAAATATAAAAGACTCTAATTGGGCCTCAAATATGCTAAATAAAAACCCACTAACTAAAACTTATAACTTAAAAGACAATCAAATTACATCAATTAGATCTTTAATGAGCCAAATAAAATATAAATTATACTCCGGGCTTTGACTTTGCAGCTCTTTATTTCCCATCACCTGGGATAAAGAGAGAGTGAGAGATCTGCATCAGCAGCAAGGGGATACGTATATTAATGGGTAAATTTATGAGTATGATTACATATATCATAAATATATAATTTCCCGATTTTTTTTCTTTTTCTTTTTCTGATTTTCTTTATTTTTTTCAAACAAAACCATTTTTTGAGGATCGGCCATACTTCTTGAGGATCGGCCGATTTGATCCAGATTGGATCGGGATCAGCCCAGGCCGATCTGATTCCATGGCTTGTTTGCATCTGGGGTAGGGCAAAGACCTTGTATGGGGCGTGGTTGGGATGGGGGTACTCGTGTTCATGAAAAATTCAGAATATAGCTATCTTCGTCCAAGCAGTTAATTGAAACAAAGGAAGCAACAATGGACATAAATCTACCAAGCCTCATATCCAAGATTTAGGAGGGGTGATGCCGAGACTTAGAAGACATTATAGCTAGACAGTCTTAGTTGTAAGTATCAATCTCAGTTTGGCACTTGGCTTCAGTGTTGGAACAAGAGATCGGCCTGTTCTTAATAATTGAAATGACAGATATCTGGTGAGAGAGAAAATAACTGTGAGTCGAGTAATATCTCAGACTGAGGTTGAAGACACTGCTTCAGGGAGCAATTTGCAGTTTTTTTGATCAGTGGTGGTTGTGTATGGCATTTATGCTTGTTGTAGCCTTGTAGGGCACCTTTCTGATTTAACTGTGAACGTGTGAAATGAGGTTTTTCTCGTACATAAATTTATCGTAGTCTTTGTTGCGAGGTTTATGGTATCGGACATTCGGACCAGGATGATCCTGTACTACTTTTGAATTGAGACTTTATCTTTCCGTGAGAATGGAGGTAGAAGTTAGGTTTTAGGAAGTTGGGATTAGTCCTTATTGATTCTATCTGATGTGTGGATTTGTGCATTGGAGTTCTCCACAACAGCCTTCACTGGTTAATTACATTGATCAAATGGCTAAGTGTTTTGAAAATTCAAGGAAAACTCCACTAGTAAAACTTTCCAATTAGACAATACCCATTGCTGATCTAATGTTCCATTAGGATTCAGTAAGAATCTGATAACATGTGGGTCTCGGAAATTGACATCTATTAGATGTATCGCTTCCATTCATTTCTGAAGAAATGAAGTATATCACCTCAATGGAAAGGTAAACTCAAAATGATGCTCACTGTAAAGACAAAATAAAATAGCTTAAACTTGAGATATCACTTGAAACCTAAAAGTGTTGGGTGATACGTTTAAGGTTGTCATTTGAACAGTTTTGTGGAACTGCTGCTTTTCATTTCGACTTAGGAACAAGTTCTAATAATCATTTTTTTTGAAAAGTGGGTAGTACCACCAATATATTTAAAAAGTTCTAATAATAGTTATTCACCAATTATTCAGTTTTCATGGTTAGGGCAATATTTTTATAATGTCGGGAGATGTGAAATCTAGCATACTTGAGCTCATACTCCTGCAGATGATTGTGGTAAGCGTTGGCCATTTAATATTTCAATTTACTAATTCTTTTTCCAATGCCATCTCTTTCTACATTTTAGTATCCATCCATGGCATACTTAGTGATGTTTTAGTGTCTCTCTCTAGCTTTCTTAGAGAGATGCTCTGGGGCCGAGCAGCATTCCCTGGCTGGGGGTCGACAGTGGCCTACCGAAGGCGTCCGGTCTTGGCGTTCGCCCACGTCTGGTGGAGCTCTCCAAGTTGGCTGTAGGGGTGTGTCTTCTCCCATATGAACCTGTTTTGGGTGTGGAAGGAGAGGACACATCCGAAGATGGTGTCCCGTTCTCCGGCATAGAACCTGTAGCAACCCGGAAAATTTAATACTTAAAAAAATTTTTCAAAATAATAATTTTTTTAAAACGAAATAATAGAAACATACGTACCACTATCATATGTGCAAGAATACATCGAAAAATTTCTTAAAAATTATAAATCAACCTCAAACATTATTTCTACGTGTTCCACGAAGAAATTCATGCAACGGAAAATCCGATTGGCCAAGTGTACGTTGCAACGTGATGAATTATCCAAATTAAGAAACTAAGTCGGAAAACCGTTAACACGGAAAGATAACGCGCCCATAAATTAAATGAACATGTCGGAGAGACTTCCAACATCATGTGATGATTAACCATTAACGGGTTTGGACCAATGGACCTCTCATAGCCCATGAATAAATTCAAATAAGAAAATGCAATAAAATTCATAACTCTATTATTCCCTAATTTAAAAGGGAAAACCTATAAGATAAATTCCAATAAATAATGGGCTTGGTTAAATGGACCCATTAGAAATTAGTGGGCCAAAATAAGGATTTAAAAAAAAAGAATAATGGGAAAATACCTTAAATTCGTAATTTAAATATTACTTAAATAAAAAGAGGCATTTAATGTATTAAATAAGCAATTTGGGTTGGAATTGGATTCCTAAACCTACCCTAGTTGCTTGGCCACGAATTTAGCTCCCTTCCCAACCCAAATAGAAGTTCTAATGCTTAGAAAGGGAAGAGGAAATAGGAAATTCGGAATTAAATAGGAGTTAGAGTCCTATTAGGAAATAAAAAGCAAAGAAGCATAAATACTCTCCTAATCGCCCAAGGCTGGCCCTAGCTCGTTGCTGGGACTTGTTGGAGGTGGAGAAGAAGCCAAGGAGAGGAGGAATTCGTGGGGAAAAGGCTTCATCAAGCTTTATCCCGAGTTCTTCAAGTTCTAGCCCTAGAAGAGTAAAACGACTAAGGTAGGCATTTTCACGAGCAAAATCTAATTAATTTCGTCTGTAGATTGTTCCACATACTAGGGACAAAACCTCAAGTTTCATATTTTTCCATCAGCCAATCTTTTATGGTTGATTTTTGAAGTTCTGCAAACACCATGAATCTGACCCTTCTTCTTTATTCTTGATCTCCATGTATACTCAACCTCGTGCTCTCAAATTTTAACTGTAGTTACTGATGGATGTTAGGCATCTTTTGCCCCTAGAAGCCCTAATTTTCATCCATCCTTCGTCACGAATTAAATCTTGCATCATCTTGACGATGTACTGTCGTGATTTAACCTTGACTTGTGTTACAAGTTCCATACCTCTTTGTGGAGTCGTTTTGAGACTAGGTGTTCAACATAGAACTTGTTACCCTATAAGTCTATTTTCATTTGGCACTGGTTTCTCCAATTTTCGTTGACCGTGCTGAGAGTATTAATCCAAACATGAACACTGTGTCAGATTCACGTAGTCAGTCCCAATACGTCTTATTACATAGACAAACAACATTTGTTTCTCGATTATTTGCTACTGTACAAAGTATTAGAAGTACTCTAACTAATAAATGTGGTTTCACCCGATTTGGATCACCCTAGCATTTGTTTTGATTTTTCAAACCCACAGGTGTCAAACCCAATCAAAGTCGAAGTTGGAAATAGGTAGAAAAAGCAACCCAAACGTCATTTTCAGGTAGCGACAGGTCGACACGTTGCTACCATAAAGCGACAACATCATGGTCGCGACCCATACCAAAAATCAGACAGTTTCGTGGTCTTCTTCAAAAGGCGACAAGATGATGGTCGCCTTCACTTTCAGAAGGCGACATGCAATATGTTGCGTTCTGCCTATGTCCACTTAATCGGCCATAACTTTTTATATAGACCTCGGATTGATGAGCCGTTTTCTTTGCTGGTTTCTTCATTCAAAGGGCTTCAATTTGGTATATTCATGTGTGAGATTTGAATGAAAATTCAATGAGTTATGACCTTAGGAAGTGAAGGGATGGGACTGCAATTGTCTTCTAAAAGACATACATCTTGGTTTTCGTCATTTTGTGTCGTTCCTTGCATGTGTGAGTTTGATCTATTATAGGAAGGTTCTAGAAAGTTTTATCATGCATTTAACAACCCATATGAAAGTTAAAACATGTTCACATGATTTTTAATTGATCTTAAGTTCATGATCATGCTCTCTAGCTACCGATTATTCACTTTCTTGCCTTGTTAACGAACTTGCTAAAACGCATAGTTACATGCTAAAATTGGCCATGCATGTTTTAGTACTCATGATACTTGCCATATATAGAGTTTCCAAAAATGAAGTTTCCATAAACAGAGTTTTTATAACTAGAGTTTCCGTAATCGGATTTACATACGCACTTGAGCGATTCTCACACGCGGCATGCGCATACACTCTAGCACGATAGAAAAGCCTTTCTTGGCTTGTGGTGAACTCTCCGTCGGATATTCCTTTCGCCGGACTAGTGACCCCTTGACCAAGGCCTCCGTAAGTCTCCTCTGTCTATGGATTCCCACATGGCCGACGAGCTGGTTGTACCCTAACACCTTGACACCCTTTAGGGATCGGTAAGATCCAAACGACCTTAGTTTGCTCTCGTTCTTATCTTGAATCACGCCGGACCTCTGGACCTGTGCATAACGAGGCCAGCGGAAGGGTTGTGTATTCCACCTGACTGCCAACGCCGTACGCGTGTGTTGTGCAACTGTTACTATCGCTCGTTACTCGATGTTTCTTGTGCAATGACCATAAGATCTCATCTATACTCTACTCGCTCGTCTATTCACGTTCACTCTACTATCTCGTCTCTCTCGTCTATTCATCTAGTACTCTCTTGGTACTCTTTGAGCTGTGTGGCTCCTACTGTTTTGTACTGTTCATGACTGTCTAGCGCTATAATATGGGTCTTGTGACTCTACTGTATCCAATGCATACTGTGCAGGGCACGAAGAGTGTCCGAGGGGCTCCAATCTAGTCCTGGGGGCAGAGAGCCACCTGAAAATACCTGCAGGGGCTATAGACGGTGTTCTGCATTGCACCGGTTCTGACTATACTGTATTGGCTAGACATCTGATTATTATCCTTTTAGTCTGAGGAGTTCAGACGTACTGTGATATTACTGTGCTATCACAAACTGTTATACTATTAGTCTGAAGAGTTCAGACATACTGTGCGATTACTGTGCTATCGCCGCCTGTTACTGAACGACTACTGTCCTAGAAGTGACTACTGCCGTATTCTACTAGTGCACCGTTGTGCAACCATACACGCTATCTCGTTACATGCTATCTTGTCATACACTCTACTTGCTCTACTTGATACTTGCTATCTTGAGTTATTGCGTTCTATCGTGACCAGATCGCATTCAAAGTGTTATACTCTCTCGTTGTCTATTGACAATAAAAGTGCTATATTTTCTCTCGGCTATCTACGGATAACCAAAGTGCCATTACTATTTCGATTGACGAAAGTTAATCAAAAGTGCTATACTATCTCGATTGATGAAAATAAATCAAAGTGCAATTTACTCTTTACATGACCATCTACTATCTCTCTCCTTGCTATACATGTCGCTTGCTATTCTTGACAATGTCGTCACTTGCTATTGTTGTTATCGTTTCTAGCGTGACTTGACTTTAATCATCGTGCCATACTTGATTCGTCTGTTATTTGAACCATGTCACTTGTGCTATTACTTTCTCAACTTTACATGACTCTCTATATCATTAGTTGCTCTGTCATTTAAAATATTAATTATTTAAAGCATGTTTGATCCTGAGATTTAAGTCCTACTGGGCGTTATCTCTCACCCTTCGTTATTTATCTTGTGTGCCTCAGGTAAGTCGGACTTTGACGTCACACACACCAATGGGACAAGACCAGAGTGATGAGCGATCTAGAGTCAACTCATGAAGTTACCTTAGTACCATGGAGTCTAGTAGTTATTGTTTTAAATTTCTTTCCAATGTAGTGATGTCCTTGAGCCGTATGCGTGGCTCCGAATTAGTGGTTGTAATAGTCTTAGTGATTTTATAATGAATTGAAGAGTTTTTATTCAATTTATTGTTCAATAGATGCTCTGAATTATTCAACTGTTGTACATTTTACTCGACTATGTACTTGGTTCACGTCTCCCCGATTTATTCCGCTGCTAAATTGGCGGGGCGTGACAGTTGGTATCAGAGCCTAGGATGTCTTGATTGGATATCTTAGGTTTAAGATGTTCTAGGATGTCCTCATTGGATCTCTTAGGTATAGGGTGTTCTAGGACGAACTGTCATGACACGTGTCTAAATCAACCACTATACCTATGTGAGAGGTTGGGTAAAGCTTGGGGTTATGTTAGGAGCTTAACTATATGTATAAGCACCCTAAGTTTAAGAAGAAAATTAATAAGTATTATTGCTCGCAGGAACTAGAGGAGATGGCTGGCGAGCATGCACAAATGCACGAATTACAACAAACTGTACAGGGGTTAATTCAAGCCCTTAACAACGTGATCCAAGCAGGAGCAAGAAATGGGGCAGGAGACTTATATGAGAACTTTCAACGAATAAATCCCCCTAGATTTAATGGAACTCTGGATCCTGATGAAGCTGAAAATTGGGTGAAGGCGATGGAACGAATCTTTAGAGTTATGCAATGTTCAGAGTAGGAGAAAGTCATTCTGGCAACCTTCCAGTTGGACCGCGATGCTAGAACTTGGTGGGAAGCTGCCAGTTGACAATTACCCAACATCAATATAGAGTGGGATAAATTTTTAGAACTCTTCAACACCAAATACTTTTCTGAGAGGATTCGTGAGAAAAATGCAAATGAATTCGCCAATTTAAAGCAACGAATGATGTCTGTAGCAGAATATGAAGTGCAATTTGAAAGACTAGCACAGTATGCATCACATTTGGTGAGTACGGAGAAGATGAAGGCCAAGAGATTTTTAGAAGGGTTGAGACCTGTGTTCTGGGAAAGGTTGGATCCATTAGACATTGAAGTATATTCAGTCATGGTCTTGAGAGCTCAATTAGTAGAGGACACCATGGAACTTCTTGAAAAGATCCGTAAGAAGAAGATGTTAAAAAGGGAACGTGCTACTCATTCCAATGATAATAAAGGAAGAAATACAATAGATGGCCTGAGAATAAAAGGGGAAGTGAAGCAGAATGAATTCTGTAAATTTTGTAAGAAACCAGGGCATCAGATTGATAACTGTTGGAAGAAATTGGGCAGATGCTTGCGATGTGGAAGTCAACAACATCGAGTCATCGATTGTCCAACAAAGAAGAACTAAACTCCACGCCAAAGACGATTACAAGCCCTTGTGGTTATAAATCATACCAATAAAGGTGGACAAGGTATCATCACTAAACCCTTCGATAAGTTCATATTATTTTCACGATAGCAAATACCCTAAGTGGGGGAGATGATGGATTAAAATATTTAGAATAAATTGCTAGTTGTATCATAGCATATGAATTTGAGGACTAAATTCTTTTTAAGTGGGGGAGGATGTAGCAACCCGTAAAATTTAATACTTAAAAAAAATCAAAATAATAATTTCTTTAAAATGAAATAGTAGAAACATACGTACCACTATCATATGTGCAAGAATACATCGGAAAATTTCTTAAAAATTATAAATCAACTCCAAACATTATTTCTACGTGTTCTACGAAGAAATTCATGCAACGGAAAATCCGTTGACCAAGTGTACGTTGCAACATGACGAATTATCCAAATTAGGAAACTAAGTCGGAAAACCGTTAACACGAAAGATAACGCGCCCATAAATTAAATGACATGTCGGAGAGACTTCCAACATCATGTGATGATTACCATTAACGGGTTTGGACCAATGGACCTCTCATAGCCCATGAATAAATTCAAATAAGAAAATGCAATAAAATTTATAACTCTATTATTCCCTAATTAAAAAGGAAAAACCTATAAGATAAATTTCAATAAATAATGGGCTTGGTTAAATAGATCCATTAAAAATTAGTGTGCCAAAATAAGGATTTTAAAAAGAAGAATAATGAGAAAATATTCTAAATTCGCAACTTAAATATTACTTAAATAGAAAAGAGGCATTTAATGTATTAAATAAGCAATTTGGGTTGGAATTGGATTTCTAAACCTACCCTAGTTGTTTGGCCACGAATTTAGCTCCCTTCCCAACCCAAATAGAAGTTCTAATGCTTAGAAAGGGAAGAGGAAATAAGAAATTCGGAATTAAATAGGAGTTAGAGTCCTATTAGGAAATAGAAAGCAAAGAAGCATAAATACTCTCCTAATCGCCCAAGGCTGGCCCTAGCTCGTTGCTGGGACTTGCTGGAGGTGGAGAAGAAGCCAAGGAGAGGAGGAATTCGTGGGGAAAAGGCTTCATCAAGCTTCATCCCGAGTTCTTCAAGTTCTAGCCCTAGAAGAGTAAAACGACTAAAGGTAGGCATTCTCACGAGCAAAATCTAATTAATTTCGTCTGTAGATTGTTCCACATACTAGGGACAAAACCCTCAAATTTCATATTTTTCCATCAAGCCAATCTTTTATGGTTGATTTTTGAAGTTCTGCAAACACCATGAACCCGACCCTTCTTCTTTATTCTTGATCTCTATGTATACTCAACCTCGTGCTCTCAAATTTTAACTGGAGTTATTGATGGATGTTAGACATCTTTTGCCCCCTAGAAGCCCTAATTTTCATCCATCCTTCGTCACGAATTAAATCTTGCATCATCTTGACGATGTACTGTCGTGATTTAACCTTGACTTGTGTTACAAGTTCCATACCTCTTTGTGGAGTCGTTTTGAGACTAAGTGTTCAACATAGAACTTGTTACCCTATAAGTCTATTTTCATTTGGCACTGGTTTCTCCAATCATGGTCGCGACCCATACCAAAAATCAGACAGTTTCGTGGTCTTCTTCAAAAGGCGATAAGATGATGGTTGCCTTCACTTTCAGAAGGCGACAGGCAATGTGTCGCGTTCTGCCTATGTCCACTTAATCGGCCATAACTTTTTATATAGACCTCGGATTGACAAGCCGTTTTCTTTGCTGGTTTCTTCATTCAAAGGGCTTCAATTTGGTATATTCATGTGTGAGATTTGAATGAAAATTCAATGAGTTATGACCTTAGGAAGTGAAGGGATGAGACTGCAATTGCCTTCTAAAAGGCATGCATCTTGGTTTTCGTCGTTTTGTGTCGTTCCTTGCATGTGTGAGTTTGATCTATTATAGGAAGTTCTAGAAAGTTTTATCATGCATTTAACAACCCATATGAAAGTTAAAACATGTTCATATGATTTTTAATTGATCTTAAGTTCATGATCATGCTCTCTAGCTACCGATTATTCACTTTCTTGTCTTGTTAACGAACTTGCTAAAACGCATAGTTACATGCTAAAATTGGCTATGCATGTTTCAGTACTCATGATACTTGCCATATATAGAGTTTCCAAAAATGAAGTTTCCATAAACGGAGTTTTTATAACTAGAGTTTCCGTAATCGGATTCACATACGCACTTGAGCGATTCTTACGCGCGGCATGCGCATACATTCTAGCACGATAGAAAAGCCTTTCTTGGCTTGTGGTGAACTCTCCGTTGGATATTCCTTTCGCCGGACTAGTGACCCCTTGACCAAGGCCTCCGTAAGTCTCCTCTGTCCATGGATTCCCACATGGCCGACGAGCTGGTTGTACCCTAACACCTTGACACCCTTTAGGGATCGGTAAGATCCAAACGGCCTTAGTTTGCTCTCATTCTTATCTTGAATCACGTCGGACCTCTGGACCTGTGCATAACGAGGCCAACAGAAGGGTTGTGTATTCCACCTGACTGCCAACGCCGTACGCGTGTGTTGTGCAACTGTTACTATCGCTCGTTACTCGACGTTTCTTGTTCAATGACCATAAGATCTCATCTATACTCTACTCGCTCGTCTATTCACGTTCACTCTACTATCTCGTCTCTCTCGTCTATTCATCTAGTACTCTCTTGGTACTCTTTAAGCTGTGTGGCTCCTACTGTTTTGTACTGTTCATGATTGTCTAGTGCTATAATATGGGTCTTGTGACTCTACTGTATCTAATGCATACTGTGCAGGGCACAAAGAGTGTCCGAGGGGCTCCAATCTAGTCCTGGGGGCAGAGAGCCACCCGAAAATACTTGCAGGGGCTATAGACGGTGTTCTGCATTGCACCGGTTCTGACTATACTGTATTGGCTAGACATCTGATTATTATCCTTTTAGACTGAGGAGTTCACGTACTGTGATATATGTGCTATCACAACTGTTATACTATTAGTCTGAAGAGTTCAGACATACTGTGCGATTACTGTGCTATTGCCGCCTGTTACTGAACGGCTACTGTCCTAGAAGTGACTATTGCCGTATTCTACTAGTGCACCGTTGTGCAACCATACACGCTATCTCGTTACACGCTATCTTGTTATACGCTCTACTTGCTCTACTTGATACTTGCTATCTTGAGTTATTGCGTTCTATCGTGACCAGATCGCATTTAAAGTGTTATACTCTCTCGTTGTCTATTGACAATAAAAGTGCTATATTTTCTCTCGGCTATCTACGGATAACCAAAGTGCCATTACTATTTCGATTGACGAAAGTTAATCAAAAGTGCTATACTATCTCGATTGATGAAAATAAATCAAAGTGCAATTTACTCTTTACATGACTATCTACTATCTCTCTCCTTGCTATACATGTCGCTTGCTATTCTTGACAATGTCGTCACTTGCTATTGTTGTTATCGTTTCTAGCGTGACTTAACTTTAATCATCGTGCCATACTTGATTCGTCTGCTATTTGAACCATGTCACTTGTGCTATTACTTTCTCAACTTTACCTGACTCTCTATATCATTAGTTGCTCTGTCATTTAAAATATTAATTATTTAAAGCATGCTTGATCCTGAGATTTAAGTCCTACTGGGCGTTATCGCTCACCCTTCGTATTTGTCTTGTGTGCCTCAGGTAAGTCAGACTTTGACGTCACACACACCATGGGACAAGACCAGAGTGATGAGCGACCTAGAGTCAACTCATGAAGTTACCTTAGTACCATGGAGTCTAGTAGTTATTGTTTTAAATTTCTTCACAATGTAGTGATGTCATTGAGCCGTATGCGTGGCTCCAAATTAGTGGTTGTAATAGTCTTAGTGATTTTATAATGAAATGAAGAGTTTTTATTCAATTTATTGTTCAATAGATACTCTGAATTATTCAACTATTGTACATTTTACTCGACTATGTACTTGGTTCACGTCTCCCCGATTTATTCCGCTGTTAAATTGACGGGGCGTGACAGAACTAAGGAGGGGGGAGGAGATTAGGAGGCAAGCCGTGGGGTGCGAATTCAGGCCTCTACGCTGGGTGGGCTTACCAAGGTGCTAGTGACAGGGTTCAGAGGACAGGAGGATGTTAGAAGCTTCACAGATGTCCTTAAGGGGGGGGTAAAGGTTTGCTGCGGAGATGTGGAGGAGCAGCAAGGTGGTGGAAGCTGGGGACCTCCCGAGGAGTACGTTTCATGCCATAGGTCTTGAGGGCAGTAGTCCATTGCCCTTTCCTTGCTGGTTGGCGATGCGGTCAAAGGCTCGATCAAGCGCAAGTTGGAGGAGATCACAAGTGCAGGGTGGGAGTAGTGAGGGTGGACCCAGAATTGCTCCTTGATGTGGGCTCCTCCATTGAGGGGGTTGAGCAGGCTGTGGGGGCTGCCTTCATCGTGGTGGATAGAGCTCTCCTTGACATCCGTAGATGGCCATCGAGGTTCGACACCTTCCCCCCGCAACTAGAGAGGTGCTTCAGGATGGCCTTGGAAGGTATTTTTGTCGGGCTTTGTGATGAGGAAGGAGTGGACTTCCTTGTATGACACTTTGGGCGTTTGGTTTGTGGATCTCTCGAGTTCGCGATGTTCGGGACTAGGTTGAAGGTCCTAGCCTCTATCTGGGTGGTTAGTCCAGAAGAGTTGTTGGCGTTGATCATCGTCGGCTTCGACAGGGAGAAGCTCGCAATCTGCTGTATGATGCTCCAGGAGGTCGTTTGCCCTATGTCGTTGGCGGATTTAGGGCAACCCCTGTAGAATTGGGAGGTAGAAGATGAAGGAGGGGCGGGCGATTCGAATCAAATCGCCCGGCCTCATGCGCGGACCTGAACCTGACTGGGCATTCGGGAGGTGAGCCGGTCGAGGGGGGTATCTCACTTGTCACGGTGAACTGCCCTCACCGTGGGCTGGTCGAGGGACTGGGGCCAGCTATTTCTGTGGCCCCCCTTGGGCCCATCGCGGGACCCGTCAACTTACCCGATATCCACGATTGCGTGCATATCGGGGCGGTGGACCCATTTACCTTCGTCTTCCTTGCCCGAATCCGAGCTTTGGACTGTGTGGCCTTAGTAGTAGCCTGACGGAAGGGGCGCCGTCCTCCTCGTTGCACCGTCCACTGCCAATGATGACGCCGGCGACTATGACGACGACGGTGGCGGTGCTAGCTTCAAATGGGCCGATTGGTGTTTCCCTGACGTCGGTAGGCCCCTGCTTAGTGTTGCCCTCCAATGGAGTGTTGGAGGGCAGCATCCGGTTGACCTCTTTCGCAGAGGCTGAGGGAGTTGCAACTGGCTTGGGTATCACCTAGCCATCCTCAGGAGGATCAGGCACGACACCCTTCACCAACTCCCGCCCTCAACATCGGGACTCGATCTATCCTCAGGTGAGTTGTTGTGGCTGGTGTTTGGCTCAGAGAAGAGGGCCAGGTCTAGGAAGCGTTTGAGATGCCGCCTCACGGCCGTGGCACCAACCCCTGCGTTAGAGTTTTCAGCAGAGCCCATAGTTCAATCTGAGGAGACTGTTCGTGAGGTTAACAGTGGTGGCACCTGGGTGCTGTAGTGGGGAGGAGGAGGAGGAGGATGCCCTTCTTCCCTTTTCATTTCTTTCTGAGGATCTCTTCCAGAATACCCCTATCTCTTGTCTTCTTCCCACAGTGTCAAAGGGGGCTGACGGGCCTGAGGAGGACAATGTGGCCTTACCTCTTCCTGCACCGCCTTCAATGTCAGAGGATTTACGTGTAGCAATGGAGCAGGTTGAGGAAGTTTTTCAGGGGGAGAATATTGCTTTAGTGGATAATGGGAGTCTATCCGAGGGTGAAGTTATGGATATTTTTTCTAAAGTTGGGAACTACATGGAAACACAGGCGAGTGAAACTGCTAGATTGATCGGTGTCTCGGATGAAGGGGTGGACAAAGGTTTGAAGCCCACACTGCTTCTGATCAAGCGTAGATGGATGGTGGATATTTCTAGAAAGGTGAAGTCTGATGTGGCTGGCAAGAAAGGAATTTCGAAGAACAGAAGCATTCGTGTCTCCCGAAGCCAAGAGAGGTCTTGGAGGATTGTTTGACTTTTTCTTTTTTGAGGTCTTTTGGTTTATTGGAGGATGTATGATGGGGGTGGGTCTCAGAGCTGATGAGTGATTTTGTCTTGGGACTGTTGGGTGTGTTGGTTGTCCTTTGGGGCTGTTGGATGGGTTTTTACCGGAGGGTGATCGGGCCTTTTTTTTTTCTTTGCTCCCTTGGCAGGCTTCGTCTTGCCATCTTTTGTTGGGGGAGTTTTGGGAGCTGCCCCTGTTTACTTGTACATAGGGCTGCAAACGGGTCGGGTTCGGAACCGGAAACACAGATTCCGATTCCGATTCCAATAACCGAAATATGATTCCGATTCCGATAAGAATGGTTAGTTCCGATTCCGTTCTTGATTCCGATAACATTACCGGAACCGAAATTCCGATAGGTAAGGTGTTTACCATAATTTTACCTTGAGTTTATGATAATTTATCGGAATAACCGATACCGATACTGATTCCGATTATTTTTTCAATTCAAATTCCGATTCGATAATTATCGGAATATCCGATACCGATTTCGATAAGTTATCGGTATCATATTCCGATTCCGAAACCGATAATTTTTATCGGAATCCGGTCAGAATATCGGAATATCGGGTTCCGTTTACACCCCTACTTGTACATCTCTTTTCCTTTTATATATCATAATACTATCCACTTCTCAAAAAAAAAGTATCCATGGCATACTCATATCAGAGGAGCATCAAAATGTCTTGCCAAAGGTTGAGGTGTTCTCACGTCAGAATTGTGCTTCCTCTGATTCAATACCCACTATCAATTGGCTGTTAGCACTACTATTTTGTTCAATGAACTTTTGTGCGATAGGATTCTCCATATCTGTCCTTATTTTCTTTTGATTTAGCTGATCATCTGGAGCTATTGCCTTTTTTATGTTCCAGGGTGCCTGATGATCTCCCACTTTACGACATGTTAAACGAATTCCAGAAAGGTCACAGCCACATGGCTGTTGTTGTGAAGCACACAAAAGACAATGCCACAAATGGGAAAAATTCAAGTCCAATACTTATGAAGGCCGAGTTAACCAGAAGCATAAGCACACACAAGTTGATGGTATCTCCATTGAGGACATTTGTACCGTACCATTGTCTTTCAATTGAGTCCTGGTTTTAGGGTGTCTGTAACAGCTTGATATATGTTTACTCCATCTCTGACAATCTCTAGGAGTATATGCTATTCATGGCATTTAAAAGACGAGTTCTTGTTGTTCAGGGGAGGGAAGTCACAATCATGTGGTGAGAAATGTGGACCAGCATGCGGATGTACGCTCACACATGAGGAAATGGGAGCGGGGACGACATCAAAATATACTTGATGATTTGGATTCTCTGCCAAGCTATCCATTGGATGAGGAAGTCATTGGTATCATAACAATGGAAGATGTTATGGAGGAGCTGCTACAGGTTTAAATAACATGGCCTTGGAGTCTATATCTGATATTCATAGGGATTCACTGATTTAGATGCTCTTCTCTGTTTGCTTATATGCTTGCTTATTCTTCTATGATCAGTTCCACATTATCTTTAGTTTTGCATTCTTTCCTGAAACCGTGTGATTGTGTTTGAAGGAGGAGATTTTGGATGAAACAGATGAGTATGTTGATGTGCATAACAAGTAAGTAATTACTAGCTATTATGCTTGATGCTTGCCCAGCAATCCAGTTTGTTTAACCGTCTTCAACTTTTTACAGGATTAGGATAAATATGTTGCCTCCAAATAAATCATCTCCAAGATCTCCACTGGCTGCATCTGTTTCTCATTTTCAGCGGCGGTCCCATGGCATCTCCTCTTTCCCCCTATCATTATAATTCTATTTTGAGGTCACCTGTTAGATCATCTATTCAAGCTCCAGAACCGCCACCTGCTTTCTCCAGCTCTCCTAGGATGTCTCTACCTGGTTCACCTTCAGAGCATGCTGTTGCTAGGCACAGTTCACCATCTGATCGAGTAAGTACAATAAATAGAGATGATCATGTTCCTTAGTTATGTGTTTCTGCATTACTGTGTTCACCATATCGATGTTAACCACCACTACTCAAGAAATGTGCCAAACTGGATTTCCTATGTACCTTTTCGCCTCAGAGTTGTAATAAACATTAAAATTTTCCCTTGAAGTTAAACCTTGTTTCTGGGGAGATAATTTTCTTGTTTTCGAGAGAAAACATCATGCAATATTTTTTTGCATGTCATGTTGACATAGATTCAGCTGCAGATGGTCTTTTTAATATTCTATATTGTGGTTTCACATTCATATTCCCTCCAATATGAAGCTCATTTTCAATTGAAACTTCTGGACTGTTTCCTATTTTTGTAAGAGCTATGATTGCAATAATCCACACTTTCTTCTTTTTCATGGCATACAGCACTACTTTCTAATCAATTACTATTCCACATCTTAGGTTTCAAGAAGTTCATACGAGAAGCTTCAGAAAGATGGTTCGTAGGATCCACCTTGCCTTTGATGATGGGAAATGTCAAAGATGCTGAATTTTCCCCTTTCTCATACAACAGCAGTGTAATTAGTTGATGCATATGAACGTCATGGTCTCATGGATTGATAGGACACACCTTCCAAAGGTCAATTGTCATAAAATTGCTAGTGTAGATAGCCATACAGCACTTAAGTAATGCAAGGCACACTATAAGAAAAGAGATTATTGGAGACGGTTTCTTTACGCCGTCGCCAATACTACTCTTTTGGGGACGGCTTGTTTACAGCCGTTGCAAAAACTTTTTTTAGTGATGGTTTTTTGGAGCCGTCGCCAATACTCCGTCCTTAAGAGTCTTTTTTCTTGTAGTGGCATCTTTGTAGCTACTATGATTTATTGCCCTTAATTGACTTTTGTGGAATGTAGCCATTTCTAGACTTTCATCTGATGAATGGCATGGCATGATGAATGGATATTTCAATTACCAACAACTGTGCAAAGAAAGTAAAGCGGCTTCAAGGGCTTTGCCTCTCCTGCCAAACCTCTTTCTGGGTCTCTATTAGACGTCTGAAGTCATTTGTTATCTGACTTATTTGAAGTAACCAGTATATTTGGAGTGCAATCTTCTATTCACCCTGGTCTGTACCCCTGCTTCCACCAACAAAGAAACACTGATGAGGCGTGCAGTAAGTGATGGGATGGTGGATATACTTCCATTTTATCCATTTCTTAATAGAGTAATCGTAGGGGTGCACCTGTCATCTTCTTATTTATTGCACATCTAGATGAAGAGCAAGTAGTACTAACTATTAGTTGGTGGGAAAATGCGAACTTCTTCTGGTCTAGACAAATGGTGAAGTGCTGATTTTACCGTCCCCGGACACAAGACTTGGTGGGTCACACCTTCTAGAGTTGTGGATTTCCTCAGCCAGAGTGGCTCCCATTCAGATGGAAGTTTAGCATTTCCTTATGTTAATCTATACTCTCCGAACAGTCTATCAAATATTTTATCGGGTTTTTCCATCCAGTTTCTTGCGTTCAATATTAGCTACTGTGGATTCACTAGATAAGCACCTTGGATGGCAACGTTCTTTAGAACACGCTCATTGTACTATTTCATCTCTGGAGGCAACGACCGAGTACTAATTTTCTAGTACCTTGCTAGCCAAAATGCGACAGAAACACAGGGCTAAGGCAGCATGAAATCTCATGTTTCCCAACAGCTCGTCGAACCTATCTCAGCAGCCACATTGTCTTTTTTTTTTTTTTATAGAAAATTGATCTATTACAATGTCTTTAGAAATTTCTTTCAAACCTGCCTCCTCTGAGATTTGAAGTCAGCGATCACATTCCAGTGTACAAAGAGAGCTAACTACTAAACAATTTCTTGGTGTACATCTCAACTGATCTCTCCAACTCAAAAGCGTTCACGGACCATTTTCTCATTCTAAACGTCGTCAAGCCCTAAATCGCAACAAAATAACGTATACGAGAAGGGGAAGGAAAAGAAGGAAGCCAGTCGAACATGGGTTTTCTTTTTTCCTCTTGGATTTCTTTCTATTTATTCACTCACACCTGCATGCATACACAAGCATAATCTCTGAAAATACCGTTCTTTAAGCCCTGATTCGGTAGTTTTGATTCAGAGTTACAGCCCATGTCGCGTAATGTATTTGCATGAAGGGAAGAAAGAGATGAGACTCAAAATAGGCTGTGGAATTGTGGAAATGTACTTACTACTTAAGTATGTGAAGGAGGTTAAGTGAGGAAAAGAGAACCACATTCAATAGATGAAGATAAGCACACCACATTTGGGAAAAAAAGGAATAGTTACGGTAGGAACCGGAAACCAAGATAAATGGTGGGAAGCAAAGCCAACATCATGAAGAAATACCTAAGAGATACATGATGAGAACCCGAAAGCATGAAGTAGATCATTAACACGGACAATAACTTTGACTGAGTCGATGATTGGAAGTTCAAAACTCCATATGCGAAGATACAACATGGCAGGCCTAGCAAACAGCCACCAGACAGCAAATGATAATTAGACAAAAAGGTTGCATTTGTGTACTCAACATGTTAAAATTCAATTTGAAATGGTGTGTCGAAGAAGCCCATGAATTGTATATGGTGTGTCGCTCATGCCAACTGTATGGACACTGATTGAAGCAGGCAAGTGCGGCATCAATGGATAGTGAAAGTGCCCTAAAGGAGAAAGGAAGGGAGCTGATGTCTTAATCCTTGAATTGAGATGCAAGAAAGGTGGTGAACTGGAATCGAGGTATGCACATGTACCGTGGCCTAACAGGTGTAAACTTGTTCAAGAAACAAAGCCATATGATTGATATCAGTTTGGATCTACAAAGTGTTCAGGAATTATCTTGTCTAGCTGATTTCATTCACACTGATGGGAAGCCATAACCTAAGGGATGTAAACCCAGTGTGGATGGCATGGTACGATGGACTAGAGTTGTAGCCTTGCCCTAGACTTCGATGATGGTGGTGCACAGCAGCTATGCTCTTGCCAGTGGGTCTAATGACAATGGTGCTGGTTAATGCCCCTGATGGCAATGACAGATATTCCTGAAGACAAAAACGGCAGCAAGGAGGCAGAAGACAATGGAGCTAAGTGCTAGCATCAAGTATCACAACAATTAGGATCAGAATGTATGCAAACAATGGTACAACTAAGCAAGCAACACACTACCTGGAAGTTTCAAGAGAAATATGACGACAGAAGTTAAAATAGCATTGCTGCAATGACTACAACAGGGTCCACAAGGAACAACACTTGCAACAAGGCCATTCTCACCTTTGTTGTTGTTGAAACTTGAAAGGAGAGAACAATCTTGTCTTCACACACAGCTTTTGATCCCAATGTCAACAAAACTGCGATGATGCAAATAAAAAAAGTACGGTGGAGCCTCAGCGCCAACCATGTTTTGACACCGATGATGGATGTCCACTGCATTCTTCATGAGCACAATATTCCATAGGACACTCTTGCACTAGTCACCCATCTATGCATAATAAACAGTCTAACAATGTGAAATGAAAACACCAGGAATTGACCAAGGTGAATTTTATCTAAAGTATCTATTTATAGAATCTTTGAAAATGCAATTTTCCATAATAGTATATTACCGATAGTTTTAAGAACATAACCACTATAAAATACCAAAAGAAGAATCCACAATCAATTGCATCAATTACACCACCAAAAAATGAGCCACCGCTAAAAAGCAAGTGATCATTAGTTCATAAAAGTAAATGCATCAAAACACAATCAATGACAGGCAAAAGATACTAGAAGTAGGAGTTAACTTAAACCAAGGATATAATCTGATCAAAGAGCAATTAATTTCAATAGCAATATCGATACTGTAATCTGTAAGAACATGTCGAAAAAACAAAAAATGCCTTCTCAGAAGGAATTACTCTAATACATAACATGGCTTTCACAAGTCCAGGAGACACATTACATCAAGATAAAATTACATCCACACTAAAGAATCCACCATCATAACCATTAGACTTCGCCAGCAATTGTGGGGTAACAAGATCCAAGAACGATCCAAGGACTTGGCGGAGTTTTCAAACCAGCTGTCCCTCCAGATTACACGCAGACACCAGCAAAAGATGACACATTTCCAAAAGGAACAAGAGTAGGAGGATATATCCGATCAGCAAAGAACCACATGACATTCTAAGATCCCAAAAAACACGAGCTACATTCAAGAACATTGGATATTTTAAGAGGATATACCACTTGCGACCGTACCAAATTCAGAAGGCATAACTAGATTATCCAATAGAAGCACCATAAGAAGTTCTAATTTATAAGTGAGACTGTCCACACTACTAACAAGTGTCATGGAGATCCTTGGAGAAGCTCGCCGACCAAAAAAGAGAAAATAAATCTCCAGGGGAAGAAAGATAGCATAGTGATTTACAAAAGGAGACATGGAGGGAGGCAATCACTCGAACCCTGTTCATCCAGAGTTTTCGCTAAGCACCACCAATAAGACAAGCTTGCAAAATTGAAACAAAAAAGGAAGGAACCTGCTTCTTCTGTTGCTAGTTGGTACTAGGATTCGGGGGCAATCTTGGGCTTTTTCTTCCCACGCGAGATCCCTTTGACGAACGCATCCACAATCCAGCGCTGTGTCTCCAGAATCATCTCTGTGCGCTTCAGCTCCATCTCCATCCTCACCTTCTCCAGTTCCCTGGCCATCTCCATCTTCATCTCCTCCACCCTCATGAACCCATCACCCAGCATCCTCACGGCCGCTACCATCTCCCCGAGAGCCGCCCCTTCCCTTTCCTTCCTTCGCTTCTCTTCCAGCTTCTTCCGCATCTCCTCCCCCATCGATGGCGAAGGCTTCCTCACCAACCCGTCGGAGAATCCCTTGAAGAACCCATTGCTGCCGCTGGCGAGGTAAGACTTGGTGTTGAAGGCGTTGCTAAGGGGGTTCACCTTGTCCTCGCCCCTGGGGGTGACAACCTTCGACCTCACCGCCTTTGGGATCTGGAACCGCAGATCACCGAACGGCGAGATGCCATTCGCAGCCTTCGACATGACGGCATGATACTCCGGGTGCTGGCGTTACCGACGTTTCTCAGGCCGTCCTCATCATCACCATCCTCGCGGTCGTCATCGTCGTCATCGTCCTCATCTTCATCATCGCTTTCGTCCTCCTCGTTGTCGTCATCGGAGTAGGCCTCCGGGACGGCCGCCGCCGCCGCCTTCGAGCGGGAAGAAGCGGCGGCAGCAGCGGGGGCGCCGCCGGCTGCAGGCGTTCCCATCTCCATGGCGTCCATGTCCCGGAAGTGCACCCAGGACGTGCGGTGCGGCCGCCTCTTCTCCGACCGGTACCGCTTGCGGAGCTTCTCCATCTTGTGGCGGCACTGCACGGCGGTCTTGGGACTGTTCCCGCCGGCGGTGGCGTAGAGGTGCCGGCATCGCCTCGTGACGGCGTCGGCGACCTCCTCCCAGTGGGACGCCCGGAGGTTCCCCCGGCGGAGGGCGTACCACTTCTCGCGGTACGACTGGATCAGGGCGTCGGTCTCCTCCTGGGTCCAGCAGGGCGGCGGGAGGCGCCGACTGGAGGGATGGTGGTCGCCGGCGGGGGGCGCGGCGTGGGGAGGCAGGAGGCGGGGGGGGATCGCGGGAGGGGGACGGGCGAGATCGGGCTTGGGGGGGCTGGAGGCGTCGGGATCGGGGCTGGAGGAGATCTTGGAGCGGGCGGCGGCGGGGGAGGAGGGGGAGCGGGAGGGGGAAGGCGAAGGGGAGGGGAAGGGGACGGGAGGTCCTCCTCCTTGACGGAGGAAGGGGGGTCAGCCGCTACGGCGGCGGCCATGAGGGCGGGGGAGGAGGGCGCGGTGGTGGGGAGGGGGAGGACAACGATGGCGATGGCGGTGGAGGCGGTGGCATGTTTGGTGGTAGTGGTGGTGTTATTGGAGAGGGGGGGTGGGATCGGGGCACCGCCCGGGGTGCGGGGAGTAGGGCAGCCAGCCGCCGAGCGCTGTGTGGGCGGCCGCGGCTACGGCGCGGTGGGGTGGGGGCGGTTTGTTGACCGCGGAGGGCGGGGGTGGCGGGCGCTGACCGGGTGGGCGGGCGGCACGCGGGGGCGGAGCGCGGATGGAGACCCCCCGTGAGAGGAGGTGGCTGTGGCGGTAGGGCGGTCTGTAACGGATCCTCTGTAACGGATCCTTTCTCCTCTCCTGCTCCTCATCGGGGTTTATCGGGTGCGGTTCTGTCCGTACCGGATCCGCCCGGGAAGGGAAAGCAGTGCGGTTTCTGACGCAGGGTTTATTCTATTCTAATCCTAGGGATGGGACGTGTCGGGATGCGGTATCCGTACGGGTTATTCCACCGTTATCCGGGTCCGTTCCGAGTGGGAGGAAATCGTGGAAACACTTTATAATAATATGTTTAATCAAAGGCGTTTTTATTAAAATAATTATATTTTATTATTTACTATTTAAATAATAATATTTTAAAAATAGTTCTCAAAATAATCACCAAGTTGCCATGTTGACAATCTGATGACCGGGAGACCGAATGCCAGCATGGAGTCGACATAGACAATACCGACTTCGACGTCGACATTGCGAATGGCGACTTTGGAGTCGACATTGGCATTGCCGACTCCGAAGTCGGCATTGCCAAGGCCGACTTTGGAGTCGGCATTGCCTTTGCCGACACAAAAGTCGGTAATGGATATGCCGACTCTATTGTGTTAAAAAAAAAATCCTCTCGATAGAGGAGCAGTCGACCATCCGCGCAGAGGAGCGATCGATCGCTTTTAACATGAGGGTGCGCAAACGCAGCAAGAGGAGCGGTTGACCGTCCCGACGGAGGAACGGTCGATTGCTTTTAACAGAAAGGTGAATTTTTCTATGCACCGATGATATTTGAAAACCAGGAATCAACTCAATAGATCTCTCCATTTTTCAGGGAATTTTTCAATGCACCATGAAGCTGCTCTTAGTATTGTTCATACAAACTGACCAGAAGAGGACTCATATCGCTTGATAAAATCAATCAGTCTTTTTGACAGAGTTGCTATTGCCATTACAAAAAAAATTAAAACATCATCTGCAAAATAGAAGATGGGAAGGGGCCAACCGAACACTAGAAATCTTATAGGATACTTTAAGGTATATAGCTTGTTTATCGCAACAATTCTTTTCCAACAACGTGATCCCAGTGGTAGATTAATAGCCAAAATATTTGAATGTCATCTCGTAATATCCTAAAATTTAATATCAAAATAATAATATATATCAAAATTACAGAAGATTCTAATTTTTATAAAAGACATAAATACTTACAAGAAACTTGATTATCTTTATTTTATAAATATTTTTACATTATTAAAGTAATTCTGGTACTATCTTCAGATGTGTACACTCCGACAGAGTGTCACCAAAATTTGATAACGAAATTGAAATATGAAAATACCATAATTTCCAAAAAAATGTGCTGATATTAGAAATATAAATATCCGAAATTGTTGACTCGCGGATTTCAAGATTAAGTCGATGCAATGATTTTCCGGATAATTTTTGCTTGGTAAAAAATAAATTCTAAAAATTAAACTAAAATCATCATAATTTGTAAAATCTTTCAATTAGCTTATATTTAAAATTTCAACTTGATTAGATATCGTTTGAATACAAAAATATTAGAACAAAGGGACTAGATGAATTATCTCCCGTAACTCATTTTTTTTTAAATTTCTTTGCTTACGTAGCCTTGGCTACGTAAGACCTCTAACTTGTGTATAAAAGCTACACGTTCCATGAAACGTGTTAGCTATGGGAAACCTCATGATAAAACGTGGCCACATGGTAGGAAAATGGGTTTTACGACAACATGTGTATGGCGACGTGCCAACATGCATGGGAGCCTGGGAAGCTTATAGAAACCACCATTGAATCCATCGTGTGGGTCTTTTCCACTTGCTCTTGCTCCTGTTACTGCTGTTGTTGCTGTTGTTGCTGTCATTGCTGAAGTTGCTGCTGCTGCTCTTGTCGTATTTACTGCTGCTGCTACTCCTACTACTATACCTGCCTAGCTGCTACTTCGACAACTCTTCCTTCTTCCTGTTGCTATTGTTGGTTCCTTCGTTGAGGAGAAGTACAAGATCTCCAAAGTTCCTTGTGACATGTAGGTTCCTCCCTACGATTCCTTTCCGGATTTCTATTTACATGCTTGTAGTCTCTTCATCTGTATAAACTCATGTTTCCTATTTAACCCATATTTCTTTTTATTCCATGTTCGGTAGAATTCCTTCTTCTTGTCTTCATTTCTTACTTCTTCTTCCTTCTCAGTTTTGGAATTCAAGTACTTACCTTGACCTCACGTGGACATAAGATTCAGTAAGCTTGCCTAGTTGCTTCTTTACTATTGAGTCATATTTCTAAAATCAACACTCATGTCCTTAGAGGTAGTCTAAGTACTGGTAGAAATTCTCTCTTCTAGCCTTCCTCTCATACTGAAGAACTCCATGTTTAGGTGTTTACTATGTTCACACTTGACACTAATTCTGGAAAACATCCTTAGAAATGCTTGTTCTGTCCATTGTAAGCATGTTCTAGCTAGTAATCATATCATGACCAAGCTTACTGGGGAACTTCCTACCAGGTACAAAGGAGTGTTGTTAAGTGAATTGTACTTCCAGTATTGGTTTTCCTAAGTTTCTGTCCACTCATGTGTAAGTTTGTGTATCTCATGTTCCATTGTTATCCTTCATGTAAAGTAGAGTTTAGAAGTGTAAACCAGACCCATTAAGTGTTGTCAACCATGTTTAGAATCATAGGAACATCATAGGAACACTTAGATGAGTATTTTGAGATGTTGAACAATCATTTTTGGGAGTTTAGACTGTACCTGTCGACAACCAGAACTTGCCTATTGACAGGGTTCCTACTTCCAGAACCCAGATAGTGTAAATCTACTAGTAGCTGTCGACAGATAGCTTCCATCTGTCGACAGATGGTCTTCACCTGTCGACAGCGACCCTGGTCTGTCGACAGTCAGTGTTCAGATCCCAGAAATTGGTTCTGGGAAGACAGTAGCTGTTGACAGCCACTTTATGGCTGTCGACATACACCAGTCTGTGATGTTAACCTGAACCATTCTTTTTCCAGTCAGAGGTGTCAGCAGGAACCCTGTAAAACTGAAACTCATACCTTATTTACATTCAATATTATTTAAGTAAATGTTATAATTTGATGTTTCATTTACTTAAAATATTATATGTAAATAAGGAAGTACCATCCATTTGAATCTAATAAAAATATAAGAAAAATCACATCTCTTACTAATAAAAAGTCAACTCTCCCACTGAAGAAGAAAAACGTAATTTTAGCGATTCCATCAAAATAGCGTCTTTCTAATTTCTCACAAATTGGCCTACCTGAAAGTCTCATAATTCAAATAAACCTAGTAGAATGCTAAAAGAATCCAAAGTCCGGTGAAACCACCAGTTTATGTTGACAAATAGAACTATTTCATCCTCAATCCAAGTTATCATACTCTTGTATTGTTCAAACAAGTTACCTTTCTTATTTTCTTGGATTCTAAACTATTATACCACTGAGATGAATCATTTAATCATCATCTACATCCATCTTTAGATTATTCTTGGACATCCTAAACTATTTTGATTCTTGTACCTTCTGGATATCTTTGTGCATTAACTCCTAGAACTCTGCTTCCTTTGATATTGTTGTACTCCTGATGAGTGCCCAAGTACCATGTATGTATATCAGAATTGGAAATGGGATGACGGACTTTTGGATCTTCGGACTCTCTCTTGATTTAATACCAGTGCAAATGGGGCAGATCCAGTCCCGGGAGGAGCACTCGAATACGTTTAATCTGCGCAGAGTGGTATGGATCTCTAGGGTGTTTGGAATGACACCACTACAAGCTAGATTGGTCGACATTTCTATGAACTATGTTGAAACATGATTGTTTATCGCTTGCTTGAGGAGTGGACATGCATTTGGCATGTCTACACATACACTTTCTTTATTTCCTTCTGAATTATTGATTATATATACACTCGTGCTTTGCTATTTCATTGATGGACACCTTGTGTCAATTCATTGGCATATTACTTCCTGCTTGTTACTGTTTGATAATCATGGTTCACTTCATCTATGATCTGATTCGTATCATTTTTCCATTACTTGTACTCAGTCCTTATTACCTTCTTGTACCCCAATTATTCTTGATTCATGTAAACCTTTATATTGCTTGGTTTTGAAGGATAAATTCTACTGGGCAAGAGTGCTCATACCTACTTTTTCTCAGATAATCTATAGTTCTAGAAGGCGGGACATCGAGATTTGTGTGCTGAGAGATCAACCTTTGCGGCGTCTACCTTTGAGTTATAAATTGAGAATCATGTAATACCTGTAGAATGACAGTTAATTATTTTTATTTAGTGAAGCCCCAAGCAAATTTCTGCTCAATTAGTTCAAAATTTATTCTTGATTTCTTATTCGTTCACGTTATGACATTTATAGATTTATTAAATGTCAGGACGTAACACATCCAATGATACTGCTCTGGCTAGCTAATATCGGACTTTGAAAACTAAACGAACATAATATATCTAAGTCACATATACATCATGTCTAAATCACAAATACATCAAAATAGCATATGTACACGAAAAACACAAGTAAAAAATATCAAGTACAAAATATATCTCAAAAGAACTGTGGAAACTATCTCTTCTTTCCCTTTGTAGATGCTCAACCTCGACCACGACCACGACCACGACCATGACTGTGGCACTGCTTCTGTATCTCACCCTGAGCATCAACCTCTGTCTCTGACTGTGACTATGTCTCATGCACTAAGATAGCATCACATGACTCTGACTGTGCTGTCTCAGAATCCATGTCCTCTGATATACTTCCTAATGTCTCCCCAAGTAGATCAGACTAACTTTGCTATGGTAGTGTGCTAGTCGAACCTCTGTGACGTCGCTGGCAACGATATGTACCTACTGTAGACTGTGGTGGCTGTGAATGTGTGATCTCATCTGGCATCACCTCATCTGTCAGTATCTGTGAAGCTCCTACGTCATACATACCATGATGTGAAAATGTCATAACATCTGGAGAAAACTGAGGTGGTCCTGCATCATCTAGCTGTTGTGACGTGCCTGAGTATGGCTTTGAAGGTCCTGCATCTGATGTAGATGAATCTGTCCGCTGAACCTGAGATAGCACACTACCAATGTACATCTGCATGGCTATATATCTACACTGTGTATTGTCCGATATCATATCATCCTGAAGGCCATCAGTAACCATCATATGTAGATGCCTCATACCTTCTACCAGACTCCTCTCTATGTGATCACGCGGCTCATAACGCATATCATAATTGAAACTTGGCCGACCAATGTACCGCCTGGTGATAGACCAATACCAAGACATATACTCCACTCTACCAATACCAACATTGTCCTCATCTGGTGCTATAATGTAATCTCTCCGACGATGCCACATCTGTACAAAATGTGCAAAATATCTAGCCCAATCAATATGCCCACGTCCCTTTCGGGTGACGCGATCTAATGCATCAACAGGACCAGGAATAGGCTGTACTCTACCAAACTATCTAAGTACTCTATCTGGAACATGCATCTCAACAATAGAAAAACAAAGAAGAGGAACCCGAGACAACCAAAGATCAGATCCCTGCCTAGAAACATCTGGTAATATCTGCAATATATCAGAAGTGTATGGCACCCACCTAACCTGTGTTGAAAATGTATGATGTAAGTGTAAGTACTATATCCTCTGTGTACAATATAATAGATTTCATTATGTTTACCTGATAGTCCTCATACAATAAGTACTATTCCAGGATATTTTCCATATAGGTGTGTTCCATCAACACTTATCAATGTCCTACAATATGGAAACCCCTGTATGGAAGGTGAAAATGACCAAAAACCATCTGAAAATGAAAGATAGATTGTTCTGCATAGGTGAACAGGACAACTGTCTCTGGATTTGTCAATTGAAGGGCCTCTAGATACCTGGGTAGAGTAGCATATGATGATTCCCAACTGCCGAAGATTTGTTTCATAGCCAATATTTTGCAATCCATGTTTTCTTATATGAAATTTCAACATGATATTCATCTAGTATTCTTCTCACAATCTCTTCTGGTGTAATTGTTAACTTTGTCTTCACACATGACAAATCAACCTTTGAACAAAACGAGATGTGCATTGGTGATTGGAACTTTGCAATATTGGGTTCACATATGTATGATGTCCAGCATATTTTTTTACTTTGAAATATTCAAATCCCTTGACAACTGATGCATGAACCCTCCATGCACATGTATCATGAATGCATTTAGCTGTAAACGTCATCGTGTGACTTCGTGTCATCTTATATTGAACACTATGTTGAACTGAATATATTTGCAATGCATATATCAAATTCTTCTTATTTGTAAAAATTTGTCCAACATGAGGCTCTTCACCCTCTAAAGTACAAGGTACATCTATCTCTTCATGAGAATTATTCAACATGGCTTCATCTATCCATTGATCAGAAATGAATATATCTGGAGGGTCTTGCTCATATTCAATTTCTGTATTATTAACCCTGGCAATATCAAATAATGGTTCATCATCTCCATCATCCATATTCTCATTGTCATCTATATCATCTTGTGAATCTATTTCATCTTCTTCATCATCCTCAATCACATGTTCTTCTGTTACATGGTGCTTACATACCAATCAAATATGACAAAAAATTTATGGTATGTTATGTGAATGCATCAAAATATTTTATGAGGATGATGAAATCACATACCCTGATGAGCTTGCACTATGAAAAGTATGTGAAGGATCAGTGATTAGCATGAAAGGATACTGTGAGGAGACACCTCCATAGCCAGTAGACCTCTAAATAAAAATTATAAATTTTATCAAAATTTAATCACACTAATATATATTTTGTACAAGTATGTGAGACAATTCACCATTGGTTATAATATGTAGGTAAAGTGTAGTCATATGATTCGTACCATACATCTCTCTCATTAGCAGAATAAAATCCAGTAGAATCAACATCATCATTCAACATACGTGTGAAGAGTCCAGTTGGTTGTTGATACTCATAGTGTTGAGTATGCAAGTTGTCATCAATATGACTATGTGTTTGCACTTCATTGTTATCTTGAATATATAGATATATTATCTACATCTTTCTTCTCCAAATATAATTGTATAGTAGATACATGAGAGGGATACACATCGAACATACTTTCAACCATTTCATCATCTTCAACTCTCACAGCAATATATTCACCGATAGAAGTAGGTCACTTGCATGTTATACCAATCTTAATATGTCTTTCGACATATTTCGTCAAGATATATAATTTCCTCATCAACTCAGTAAAAGTTGTGTCTTTCTTTACACGCAAAATGCGTACAATGTCTCCTTCATATTGAGGTTTATGATCCTCAATACGTAAGACACCATCATAATAACACATTAAAGAAATATTTGAACTAGTCATATCTGTCATTTATAAGATAAATAAATCACATTTGTCAAACAAGAATATTTAAACAAATCACATTTGTCAAACAAGAATATATAACATAAAATTTATACCTATTTAACATTCATAAAAAATTCACATCAAATAATATAATAAAAATATTAAATAATTAAATGAACATACCTGGAGTTGGGGCGGGGGGTGGTCAGGAGAAGAGGGTGAGGGGTCGCGGCGGGTTGAGGGGCCGGGTTGGTGGAGGAGGAGAGGAGGTGGTGGAGATGGGTGAGTGGGGGGGGGGGGGGGGTGGAGGTGAGGGAGGAGGGGAGGAGGAGGCGTCTGGGTGGGGGAGGTGAGGGAGGCGACGTCCCGGTGGGGGGGAGGTAAGGGAGGAGGCGGTGTCCGAGTTGGGGGGGGGGGGTGAGGAAGGAGCGACGTCTCCTACAAGGCGACGACGCGGCGAGCTGGGGCATCTGCAGTAGGGTGAGGAAGAGGGGGGGGGGGGGTTCGGGAGAGGGTTTTAAGGGAAGGGGTCGGCGTTGGGAATGCCGGCGTTCCTAACGCCGACTTCGAAGTCGGCATTGAGAATGCCGACTCCAAAATCGGCATTCCCAACGCCGACCCCTTTTTCGAACCCGTCTCCCGATACTTGGTGACTATTTTGAGAATTATTTTCAAAATGTGATTATTTAAATAATTAAATAGGATTATTTTAATAAAAACCCCTTAATCAAACTCTTAAGTGTAATAAGTGATAATATAGTTTATTTTTGAAAATAATAAGACATGATTAATGATGATGTAATGAATACAACATTTATTTGATTGGTCAGTGACAGTACAATATATGATCTCTACGTGATTAGTATGTTTTTTTGCATCATATAATTAAAAATATATTTACCTTTTATCATTTACTCCACATTTAAGTGTTCAATAAATATTACTCAAAAATAAAATGTGTGGAGAAAAGTTAAATGTCGATTCTCGTATAGAAAGGATCTTGGATTCAGTTTCGCCTTTTGTGGTTGCACAAAAGAAATATCTTGTGGAAAACAAAGATTTGATGTAAATGCTACATTAAGCTTCTATTTTATTAAAAAAAAGGTTTGAAGCTTAGGAGGGTTTCTAAAGGGTATATAAAGGATGCATCCTGTCTTCCTTCTTTTAGGTTTTCTAACTAAAGTTGCAAGCCTTTTTTGTTCCTTTGTGTTGAGAAAAGTGCAAATTGTTTTGTATGAATGTCTCAAGTAACTCGTAGATTTGAATCATGTCATATCAAATAAAGCATGTAAAAGAGGTTACAAAGGTGGGTTCATGTGGGGTGGAATGCACTCTTTTTCTCTTAATGGGCCTGGACTTCCGCTTTACTAAGTCTTACATAAGATGAGCTCCTTAACACCCCTAATTCGGAAGGTAATATTTGTTGTCCGACAACCAAATAATTATATTACTCAACTTTAGGAATAACTCTACAAAACTCGGACTATCATGACGCTTTTGGATCCCAAAGTTATATTTGAGTCGAGTAAAATAATTATTCGGTTGTCGAATAATTATCTTTTCTCTAGGTAGGAACGTATTTTCCTCTTAGAAATCGGTTTCCAAACACACTTTTTTGATATCAAATTTGACTCTAATCAATAAAAATATGACACATCATTACTTGCTAGAAAAATACAATAAATATTTTATAAAAAGAAGGGTTATGATCTATGTTTTCAAAAGTTTTGTTAAGAAAAATATGTTATTGAACTATTTTCCATCAGTAGTGTTGGGTTTGCATAATTACACCATTATACACAGAAACCCTACTTAAGAATGTATCAATCACATGCCAGATCTAGCCTGTACTAAACTGAAAAATACATTATGACATTCATACATCTGAGGACAACATAAACACACCAGAAAAGAAAATTTCAAGCTCAACCATCCAGTGAACAAAAATCCAGTGATCTTCTCCTCAGAATTTCATAGATTCTTGCATAGTACTCCAAGTGATGCTTACACTTTCTTGTCCATTAATGGGTTTCTCCAGAACCATCGGTTTAGACAAGTAATTTTATATCCTTGAAACGCTGTCTGAGTGGGATGGAACTCCTTTATATTATTGTCCACTTTTTCCTTTCCACAAGGTTCTAGGCTGCTTTGTCGGGCCTTTTTTTGGGTTCGATTGAGAATCTAATATAATTGGTTGAGACAAGACACTCTGATGTTGCTAGTTTTCTTCATGTTGCTCATGTGGGTCCACTTTATGAGGCTTAAGATCGGATTTTGGGTGTTAAATTAACGACAAATATATAAACACGGTTGATAAATATTTTATTATGATTATTTTTAATCTTATGTAATTTTTTTTCAAAATAAAAAAAAATATTTTTTTAAAATCACACATACAACTCCCTCCTTCTCTCTTGACTGTGCCCCCCCCTCCCCCCAAGTCCCCCCTGTCTGCAAAGCCCCGGCCCGGCGCCGGATATTTTCTCGTCTTCTCTATCAAATATGTTAATATAGATTTTAAATTTTTTGATAATTTTGTCAAAAACAGATAACGTTAAATTTTAAATAAAAAACTGACACAACATGATTTTTAGGTAAAAATATTTTTTTTTTAAAAATATTCTCAAACACCGCATAAGATGGTCCGGAAAGGGATTAATTTTCGAAGAACCCTCTTCTTCGCTTAAGGCTTACCCACACCTGCGACTGTCGGTCTCTTTTTGATAGTTGTAATTGGGAAACTCTTCTCGTCATATGTGACTGAATCTTTTTATTTCCTTCTTCTACTTTTGCTACAAAACAGTCTTTATGATCTACTTTCGATCTCGAACTTAAGTTATTGGATCGGACCCATCACACCCAATAACTTGAAGTTGAGTCTTAACAAAGCCATTATTATCTTATAGGGTCCATCCAACATGGGTGAAAGTTTTCAACAAAAGAGAGTGTATCTGAGGAGATCTACATATGACGTTGCAACAAGTTAATCAATTAGGCGGTCTAATAGTTTAATAGTAAGTGGTATATATTTTATCATTTTTTTGATAGATGGAAAACGATAGGCCCATTGATTAAGACGCACAATCTTTAATTTTTAAAAACTTTCCAACAGAATAATGCCTCGAGATGGGACGTGATGAGATTTTCTTTTTCTCAAAAAAAAAAAGGTTCATGTGGTTCATGGCAAACAAGTAATACTCGTAGAATTGATACATTTGTACTATTATATAAGGTAAATTAATTAAGAATTTTTAACTGTAATAAAGATGTCTTTGTTGTAACAAGATTTAACATATATATAACATGAGATAACTCTTACTATAATGAATTATAATTCTGTCAGAGATTAGAAAATAAATTAAACATTTGATGAGGCTCTTAATAAATTTATCTTAATATATATATATATATATTATTTTTTTGAAAAATACTAATCAAGTCACGCTCAAAAGAATTGTGATACCTAAATTTGAAGTTTAAAAAAATGATGTACAGATGAAGAGATATTAAGCGAAGAATTTAGTACACGTTAAAAGATGTGCACTAATTAGATCTAAGGGATGAGAGTATTTAATATACCCACATCTCTATTTTGTCAACCTTAATAAGAGTTGAGATGACATATTTTTATAATGTGTGCTCACTTAATGGATTTTTTTAACGTGTACTAAATATTTTTCAGATATTAAAAACTCTCAAATTAAATGTTACAACTTTAATAATAGATATGAAATTAGTGCACATCAAAATTGTGCACTAAGTATTTCTCTTTTTCTAAATAGAGCTGGAAGATAGTAAATTCCATTTTCTCTTGCTGCACATCCAAATATATAACAAGTCATAGTGCAACGAGCACAACTCTAGGTGACTTGTTCATAAAAGTGATAAGTTGTTCATAAAAGTGATAAGACTTTCGATAAGATATCTCATGATATAAGCCAATTATAAATGGATATATTTATAACATTATCATTTATATTGTACATTTGACATGCGTAGAAACATTGTTAATATAAAGCTCTTGATCTTAAAAGTAACGGATTTTCATACATTTTAAGAGAAAGGAGTATGGACTTGATCAGCTTCTGAACACCCACCAGTAAACTTCTCTATAACTCACCTAGAATTATAATTATATGGGTTATTTTGATAATCAGATAAATCATATTGGAGATAAATAATTAAGTATTAGTCACAATTTTCTTTTGATAATTTTTATCATCTTTATTTATCCCTTATTTATGTGACTTTGATATCGATGAAGATGAGGATAAATCTAAGATAAATTGGTATAAATTTTCATATTGTAAAGAAAATATTATTAAATATTCCATGCAAATTAAAACTCCTACTAACCTTGGCAGTAGAGAATAGTAAAATAACTTTCATCACCTCCCATTATATCCACTTGAATAAGGTGTATAATTTTTATCTCTACTCAAGAGCAAGAATAGTTTAATCCCTATTTAACAATACTTATTTATTTTGATTTTACCCTTTTATCTTTAATATAGCATATCTCAATTTTTAAAATACTTTTTTAGTTATCACGATGATAAATAGAAGATAACTCCTTTTATCAGATTATAAAATGGCCATATAAACCCATTTTTTTTTGGTTCATAGAACTCCACCCCAATGTGCCATCTGATGAAATTCTCCCCCTCTCCCCCCACCCACCCATCCACAGATGATATACGAGATTCGGACAAATATTATAAAAAGAAGGAAAAATTAATTAGAAATATCTGACTGTAATAGAGAGGTCATTACTGTAACATGATTTAACATATACTGTAACCAGAGAGATCTTTACTGTAACATAATTTAACGTATATTGTAACCAGAGATAACACTTACTGTAATGAATTACAATTCTGTCAAGAACTAGAAAATAAGTCAATTAATATCTGTTAAGGACTCTTAATTAATTTACCCTAAAAAATACAAAAAAATGATCATAAAAAGAACCCTCATAAATACATATATAATCATAACCAGATCATTATAAAGATGACAGTACTATATAAAGATATATACAAAACAACTCCTCATACCAAGTTTTGTTGTCAGCTGATAAACAAAGTCAACTTGAGTTAAAGTTTAATTTCTCGAAATGCTATTACAAAAAATACCTCTGTTATATATGTAAGATACATATAAAAACTAACATTGATCATTGCATAACGTAAGTGCAAAAATACCGTTCCGTATGTTAATCTACGATCATGTATTCTTGAAGGTAGTCCATGACATAAGTTTATATATACTATAGTACACACCCATATGTAGGAGGCTTATTTTTGCCACCATATATGTCAGAGATATATATATATATATATATATATATATAATATATATATATATTGAATGATTAGTAAAATACCCATTTAAAATGGGATTGGCTAACGCCTACCAGCGATACGTTTACTCCACCTAACCACACTGATGAAATCAGTTCACAAATTTGCAAGGGTTGAGTAGATCCAACTTTTAGATCCGAGATTGAACATTTAGATAGAGAATGGTGATAAGAAACGAAGTCATCACAGCTGAAGTGATGATGAGATAGATATGTAAGAAATCATTTAGAGATGATTTTTTGGAGTCATATTATTAGAGGTCGATTTTGATAAGGGAAATAAAGAGAAGATGAAGAGAATATGAGATAGAGAGAGAGATGAGAAGTAATGTTGAGAGATCTCGTTGATTTTCTCCTCTTTTACCTATAATCGAAGTTCTCTCTCCCTCTCTCTCTCTCTCTCTCTCTCTCTATATATATATATAACTCACGCCTCTCTGATGCTAGCCAATTCCGTCCTCCATAGACACTTAATTTTACCATTCATCTAAGAAGACAAGTTAATTTTTTTCATATCAATAACACTTTTTTTTCCCTTCTCCTCATCTCTCTTTAATTTTGTCTCCGTCCTCACTCTACTCGTAAACCACCATCTACCTCTTCCCCGAAACCAAAGGGAAAGAAGAAGGAAGAAAAGCTACCATTCAAAGCCACGGGAATTGAACTACTGAAAACCCCGGGGGGGGGGGGGGGGGGACTTCGTCGTGGCGACCATCTCCTTTTCCTCTTCTTTCACCCCCCCCCCCCCCTCTTTTGACTGGAGACTGACGACCATGCACGTTGTTCCACAGTTCTCCAACTCCAATCCCCCCCCCCCCCCCCCACTATTCTATATGTTAATAACCATATATTAGAACGAACAAGCGCACAACCAATAAGGACCATGGTTACTACTCCTGACCTCTCCACCCTGTTCCTGTTTCCTGCCACTGCTTTCCAAAGAGGAACGTTGAACAGGTCCTCATTGGGCAACCTACCTTTCTTCCTCACCAAGTGGAAAGACGAGGAGCAAAGCTTGCGTCTTTGATTGGACCCAGCCACGTTAATTATGCTACGAGCAACGTGGTGCGGCATCACATCACATTGCGAGATATTCTTGGTGAGCGGGGATGGATGGTGATTAGATGCACCCCCGTCCAAGATCGTGTCCGTCCATACGGTGGGCTCAGCGAAGCACGCCATCGTGAGGGTCGTGATGAGACCGATGGATGGGCCGTGGAGGTGGAGCATGCAGATCATGGGCGTCCATTCGGTGGAAGCCGGCAACACATGTCACGAGCTTGTCCGTGTCCTTTGGGTCGTAGAACACCGCATGTGACACGGCAACACAGCAGGAAGTCTTCAACCTGGGGGGGGATATGGTAGCCCCCTTCGAGCGTGACGAATGGAGAGAAGAGAAGAGAAGAGAGGAGGGTGAGAGCGACCTCCACCGTCTCTGGTCGCGTTCACTACTGTTACGTATTTACTTGCTGTGGACGAAGCTGCAAGACATATAACTGCGATCGAGGAGGTGGAAGAAGAAGAAGAAGAAGAAGAAGAAGAAGAAGAAGAAGAGAGAGAGAGAGAGAGAGATGGCTGCAGCCATGCTGTGGTCCAAGGCGGAGGTGAAGTCCAGCGGCTATGTGGGCAGGGAGCCTCTGTCGGCGAGAGCGCAGGAGATCTCCAGGAGCCACGAGGAGATGCTGGGGCTCCTCCGCGGCCTGCCGGAGACCGAGTACGAGCTCTCCTTCACCGACCTCGTGGAGAGGACCACGTCGGCAGTCGTCGATGGAGAGGGTACCGCGACAGCTGCCGCGGGGGAGGACGCGGCGGCGGCTGGCCAAGGTGGAGATAAGGCGAAGGAGACGGGGATGAGGAGAAGCAGCAGCGAGAGGAGGGCCGGCGGCGGCTGCAAGGAAGGGGTACTGCTGAACGTGTACTTTCCAAGCTCTCTGTCTCGGAGCCTCACCGAGTCCCGGGTGCGGCGAGCGACGGGGAAGAGATCGGCGCCGGGAGACTGCATTAAGAGGTAATTAGTGACCTCAAATTAAAAGATTTGAAGTCTGAAATCGTCCGGTTTTTTTTTTTAGATTTTTTTTCTTTGAATTTTGCAATAAGTGGTAATTATTAAAATTAGAGCTAGCTCAACAAGACTTTTGAAATCGTCATATAATCATATATGCTCCACTCTGTCCAGAAGTTTGAGCCAATCCGGCCTGCATAAATATAGAATTGATGAAGAAGAATAGTAATAGACTGGTCTTTTATCTTTTCTGATAATATATAGTACTTAGAGATCTTTTCATCAGTCAGTCTGGTCCAATCAAAAAGGAGCTTTGTCTTAATTTGATGGCCTCCTTACGGAAGTTATACTAATCCATGAACCAATATTCTCACATGTGGCATTCTTTTGAGCATTAGAGATCAAGGTTGAGCAAAGAGTTTCATCATTATTTGCTTAGTTCTACCTGACTCTGCAAATCTTTCTAACAAGAGGACGAAATAGCTGAGGGTCACACACTCGTAGCGCCTGCCTTATCTCCCCTGTTTAGAGAGAGAGAGAGAGAGAGAGAGAAGAGAGAGAGAGAGAGAGAGAGAGAGAGAGAGAGAGAGTTGACTATTGAAGTTACAATATCGTAGTGTTGAGGTTCACAAGTTCTTAAAAATCATAAGCAACAAAAATTTCGATAAAAAATTGATGTGAGATTAAAAAGGCCCCTTTTGATAAGTAGATATCCTATTTGCAAGATAGATAACCGCGGATAAGATATCTTTTATTAGCTGTCTCTTGTTTTGGTGTAATATTTTGAAGATATGATAATTTTATGTCACATCCGTTATTTTTATGTCACAATATTTTTTGTTATTCATATATAATTTTATCACCTTTGAAACTAGAGTTAAATTTAATTTATCAACAATAAATATTGATAAGAACTTAATATACAATTCGATTTACCAAAGCGGTGAAACATTTATCAAGAGTCAATAAATTTCTTTTTTTTTAATCAAAAATTATCAAGACTTATCTAATTATCAAAAACCTCAAATATCTAAGTTTTAACAGCGACCATCCGGTTATGTGCTGGGTCTATATTGTCTATTATCTTATGTCTAATCATCTCCATGTATATCAATAACATGAGATTGCGTCCGTCATTCACATCTAAAAATTTTGCTTCTGAAAACGTTTGTCTTCGATGTGAATTCAGGGATAGACAGCGGCTTGCATTTGGTTGCTGGTCTGCCATCTGGGAGAGAGGAAGGGGCAAAGCGAGGCGGCAGTGAAAGGAAGCACTTGAAGTGGTCTATATATATATATATATCCTCCTCAGAAATCAGAATCCCTACTGTTTGGAGTTGTTGTTGGGAGTTTCTCAAATCAAGAATCTGCATGTCGTTTGTGATTAATCTATTTCTAACATAGAATTGTTGAGATTTGAAATTTGTCTGCTGCTTAATTCCGTGGACGTACGATTCTTTTTATGCAAGCTATTTTGGAGAAATACGAACTCATTATCACTAATGTATTTTTTAATTGACCCCTGTTTCAGGTTGTTCATAAGCATAATTAAGTGAGTATATGCTAAATTCTGTTAATTTGTAAGAAGAGTCTCCATATGAAATACCTTAGATGAGTAAGTTTATATAAAATATATAGTCTGTGAGAAGATTTTTCATTATATCCGAATGTTTTCAAATAGCAGCAAATTGTTTTTTTCGTATGAAGACTAATAGGTAATAAATCCACTTGGAATGGATATTGGGAACTTTTAAACAGTGTAGGAGGTATTTGAAATTTTAACTTTTGTAAGAAATCTTGGACATTTCATATATATAAATGTTAAAATTTCAAGCAACTAGGCCCATATTGCCTGAGCAGCCCAATAGTCTTTGATGCGGGAAGCCCATGTTCTGAACAAGTGATATCTTTGGATCTATGTAATGTGTGAGAGATTTGAGTTCAAATATCATTGATCAGGGTATCGCTTTTTCCCAAAGTTACCAAATTAATTTTGGACTCACAACCCACTCGAGGATTAATAACTAATTCAAAAGATTTTAAAAGCCAAAGCTAAAAAACTCTATATATTATCTGAAATGAACAAATCTATATGTGTTAGTGTTGGATTGTGAGGGTCCAATAACTACTACAGTCTGGGTGGTGGGATTGGTGCTTGACAGCCCGTATTAACATGCACAGCAGCACAGGGACTGATCAGTAAAGCGCCCTCAGGCCTACTCAAACGCATAAATATGAAGTTATCCACTGCCAAATAAAAGAAATATGATTTGACTTTGCTATTAACTCAAACAATTTGGGCTTGTGGTATTGTGATTAACTTCTACACTGCAATGAGAAAGAAGTATCAGGACAGAAATTATTTAAACTCAAGTCACTAATATATGTCAGTAAAAAGTCTTAACTTATGTAAGAGAGACATGAGTTGTATAAGGGGGAACTTGTGCCACCATGTTTGTTTGGTTGAAAAATTAGTCTATTACGGTATCCTTAAAAAGTCCATGTTTATATCCTCATGAGATTTGAACTTGTGACCACATCTTAGTGTACATAGAGGACTAATCACTAGCCTACTTATTCTTAATGTACTAAATTCCAACTGTGCTAACCATGCACCATATTAACCGGGCCCCTCCCTATAAAAGAGGGTGCTGGATCAGGGAGAGCCAAGGATGTGAACGTCTCGTTCCGCCTCCCTTCGAATGCCGACTGATGTGACCTTCTCCGACGGTGGTTCACGGACGTGCCGCTCCTTCGTTGGCGATGAATGACGGACCGGTTGACCTGTTGACTCCTCGTTTGACCAAGTTGACTGAAGGAAAACAAGGAGAACCGGAAGGGGATGAGAGATTTTAATGATCGCCAGGGCCTTACCTGTGCCCAAGGAGTTGTGTGTCACGCCGGAGTATAGCCTCGCGTCGCGGGTGATGGTGAAGCTCCAACTTCTCCTCCTTCAGCCGGCCAAAGGAAGAGAGCTCCACGGTCTTCTTTGGATCGTTCCTGCCACATAACAAGACTCAATTAGACCCTAAATAGTGCAGCAAATATTCAAAACGAAAGGTGGAAGGCCAAAAGGAGAATCCCGTACCGGTTGCGGACTTGAGAAGAGGGGTGGCCAAATGTTGTGACCACCCTTCTTCCCTCCGTTTTTGGTTAGGAAACCCCTTTCTAGGTGTGTAGAAAGGTGACCTACGTGCCTAGAGTGTGGGAAAGAGTGTGTGACATGCAAGTATCTAAGAGAGAATAGAGAAGGGGAGGAAGAGGGGGGAGGTGATCCTCGTTGTTGTTGTTGCAAGCTCCTTCCAAAGGCTCCTTCAGCTCCTTAGAAGCCTCCTTGGACGTCCCACAGGTTGAGAGGAAGTAGAGGAAGACTTGGTGAAGCTTGAGTGTGATTTCTCTCTCCTCTCTCAAAGCTTGAGCATAGGACGTCCAGCCTCTCCCCCCTTTGTTCAGAGGGACCAAGAGGGAGTTATATAGACAGTGAGCTCGGGGTTGAGAGCATTGGATGCTCAAGTGTGAAGAAACACACTTGTACATGTGGCAATCTATGTGTTTAAGCTCCAACCAATAGGGAGAGGCCAAATGGGATTTTACTGGGTCAAGGGACTGCCAAGGTGGCCCATATGCCCGTTGGGACGGCTATATGCGTTGCATGGTCGAGACAGGGTGCTAGTGGGCTGGAATCTCGGGTTAGTTGCGCAGACCTGGTAAACCGGTTGACGTCCAGGGGTCAGGCCGCCAACCTCATGCAGACGTCCATCGAGATGGACGCCAACTTGGGTCAACATCCGGGGCATTGCCGCCACCTGTAGTCGGCGGCAGTCGATGCTGCCGTCTACATGGGATCCGAGGCAAGTCAAACATGGTCAAACGAGGCTTAATGGGCCAATAGCCTTGCGGGAGATGGGCCAAATCTCGTGTCTACAAAGGATACATGAAAAATAAGAAGAATCTTAGATTTGATAGAATCATGAACTTTTCTATTGGAATCCGTATTGTGCTAGTGAGTTAGAAACTTATTTTCAGAGACAATTTAGAGGAACAAATTAAAGTTTATTCAAACATTTTGTAAGATACTTTATCAAATAGTAAAACGTCAAATGTCTAAGAGAAAGACTTAGTGTATTTTTTTATTACACTTAAGTGCAATATGACTAGGTACTAAGTTTATGTGGCACTCAATAATTTGGTTGTCATTTTATCACTCGTCATATGAGGGGTGTCACATAGACTTAGTGTCTAGTCATATTACACTTAAGTGCAATAAGAAAGTGCACTAAAGTGACGTTTGATAACACTTAATTAAAATGTCTAAAGTCCAATTTACTATCTATTATCTAAATTGTAATTTAATAAGTACTTAAAATATATTAGACTTCTTAAGAGTTTTGTTGATAACTAACTTATTGAGATCTGAATTAATATATTATTCACTTAAATATCCTTATATATTTTAAAAATATGTCTAAATTTATTTTTTATTTCCCATAATTTTAATATGAGATAGAACCACGCAGACCAGAGAGAGAGAGAGAGAGAGAGAGAGAGAGAGAGAGAGAGAGAGAGAGAGAGAGGAGAGAGAGAGAGAGAGAAGAGAGAGAGAGAGAGATAGAGAGGAGAGAGAGAGAGAGAGAGAGAGAGAGAGAGAGAGAGAGGGCTATTCCCATCGCCATCACCGGCAGCGGCGGCGGCGGCGGGCGCCTCGTGAGCTCTCGCGAAGCAAAGAAGAGGGCGGGAGACGACGCCGATAGCATTCCCCTCCCCGCGCGCCATGGCTTCTCTTCCCTTCCACGCGACCTCCGCCTCCGCCGCCGCCATCATCGTCGATTCCATTTCCTCCATTCCCAATTGCTTCTCTCGATCCCGGGGCCCCCCTCCAGCCGGGCCTTCCAGCTCTCTTGCCCCGCTCGCCATCGGTTCCTCTGCTGCGGCAACAGCAGCGCCGTGGAGGAGGTGAAGGCGGGGGCGGTGGGACAGGGGAGGGTCCGCGTCCGCTTGAACCACTAGGTGAAGTTCGGGGAGAGTGTCGTCGTCCTCGGCTCAGTCCAGGCACTGGGGTCGTGGCGGAAGGACGTCCCCCTGGCATGGCGCCGAAGAGGCCTCCGCAGTGCAGGCTCGAGGTCGAGAAGTTGGAGATGCTCTGGCTCCAGGAGAGGTGGAGGAAGATGATGGAGATCAAGCCGCCGGCGGATGAGCAGCAGATGCAGGAGTCTGCGGGGGCGGGAGAGATCCATGAGCAGCAACAGCTGCTGCTGAACTACGCGGTGGGGGCACAGTGCCAGGCGCCGCACTCTCCCTTCAGTGTTTGCAATGGCTTCTTGGTGTACGACCCCCAACACCAATCGGGGGTCAGCAGGGTGTCCCTCGCGAGGTTCGCGGCAGCCTCGGCGCCGGTGGGCTATGGGGGCGCTTGGGGGGAGTCGTGCTTCCTGCATGGGGAGAGCAGAGGAGGGGGGAGAGAGGAGATCTCAGAGCAGGGAGAAGAAGAGAGAACAAGAACAGGAAATGGGAAGCGAGGGAGAAGCTGTGCGATCTCAACAAAAAAAAGTGCTATATCTTCACTTTTTTTTAAGAGGTAACTTAAGACAGTAGATATATTTTTAGATGTACATTAAGAAATTTTATCAAACGGTCTAAAACTCCAATGTCTAATCGCTTCAGATATCAGACATATATTAAGGGTTATCAAACAAATCCTGAAGTGGCGTTTGATAACACTTATTTAAAACGTCTAAAATCTAATTTATTATCTATTATCTAAATCTATAATTTAATAAGTACTTAAAATATGTTAGACTTCTATTAAAAATTATTTGATAACTAATTTAAATGACATCTGAATTAATATCTGAACTTAAATATCATCTCCTCCACTAGCGCCTCCAGCACCGCCGTCCCCCCAAATCCGCTGGTTCCTGCTCCTCTACCACCACCGAAGCTGCCGCCGCCTCCTCATCCGATCTCCTCCACTGGTGCCTCCAGCACCGCCGTCCCCCCAAATCCGCTGGTTCTTGCTCCTCTACCACCACCGAAGCTGCCGCCGCCTCATCATCCGATGCCTCCCTCCTTTCCCTGGCCTTCGACGATGCGGCGGTGGTGGGATGGGGGATGGGGGACTCGGCGGTCCCCCAGCAAGAGCTGGCGTTGGAATCGCTCTCCGTGGTGTCGATGTTGCCGCTGTCAGAGCAGGAGAGCGCGTCCGTCGCCTCCCGGCCGGATTGTTTATCGTGGATCGCAGGGGCTGCTGTCATCCCACCCATCTGCGGAGACCCGAGCCGACGCGGCCGCCATGATCGAGGCGGTCTCCGCGGGGACCAGGTCGCCAGATTGATGCTCGGATCTGAAAGAGTATGCCTCTTAAAAAAAAAGTGAAGAGAATGCCTCGGCCACGGAGGGCTCCGGACCGGATGGCTCTCCGGAGGGTTTGGAGAGGTCTACAAGGGCATGCTTCCGGACAAGACCACCGTGGCCGTGAAGCGGATCAGCAACATCGGGGTGCAGGGGAAGCGGGAGTTCTGCACGGAGATCGCGGTCATCGGCAACATCCACCACGTCAACCTGGTCAAGCTCCGGGGATTCTGTGTGCAAGGCTCCAAGCGGCTGCTGGTATACGAGTTCATGAACAGGGGCTCCCTCGACCGGCAGCTCTTTGCCGCAGTGGGGACGCCGATGCTGGAATGGGGGGAGAGGGTGGTGATCACGCTGGGACGGAAGAACTGCGTCGTTGTCGGGCACGGTGCTGCTGGAGATCGTCCATGGCCGGAAGAACTGCGTCGTTGTAGGGCACGTAGATGACGCGAATTTGGGCAGCCGAGGCAGGATCTGAAAGAGAAAAAGTGATACTTTCTTCACTTTTTTTTAAGAGGCATTTTAAGATAGTAGACACAATTATAGACATTTATTAAGAGAGTTTATCAAACGATCTGAATTTTTAAAATCTAATTGCTTTAGACATAAGATGTTCAATAAGTGTTACCAAACAGTAGTCTTTCTCAATGTCTAATTGCACCCATCCTACCTTTGTAACATCGTCATGAATTTTTCTTGCTTTTTTCAAGGCAACTAGTTGGAAGACAATTACACCGGCTGACCGATGAATTAATGCTAATGTTTCACATACCCCAATCTCTTGAAGAAGGAAATGCATGAATTAATCCAAGTCCAAGCTAGAGGTTCACACTAGGATTATTATTTAAAATGATTTGTTTACTATATGAACTGCCAGCTATTACACATTACATGCGAGTAGTAGAAATAAGAAAACACTAATTAGCAACATGACTGAGAGATAAACTAGAGCTTAAATGCAAGTCAAAAAGTAAATTAATGCATGGCATCTTGAAGGAGGAAGTAAAATTCAAAGAGAAATGTTATACTTTGGGTTAGAGCTAGCTGAGGTGGAAGAGCTTCATAACTCTTTTTTTTTTAACTGATGTATTTAATGAAGAGAGAGAGAGGACATTTAATATAAGAGAGAGATTTTGTGTGTATAAAATAGTACACACAAATAATCATGTAACATACAAATAATAGAATACTAGTTCTATACCCGTGCGATGCACGGAAATATTTTAGGTAGATATATATTTTATGTATTCATTAAAATTTATTATTTTGATAAATTTTTAACTATTAAAATAAATTATAGATCTATGTTCATGCCAGTATATGGTTTTTTTCAAATGTGTATTAAATTGTAATAAATTTATAAACTATAAAATTAGATGCATGCTATTGTTATTAGAGGAGGATTGAAATAAAAAATATATAACATATAAAAAATATAAAATATTATCTATCTTAATTGAAGAATATAAAAACATAATTTAATATATAATTTAAAATTATTTTCAAACCAATAAAAAATAGACTATCTAATTAAATTCACACAAAACATAATGAGAAATGTATGCTCTCGGCCGCGGAGCATAGCCTCGCTGGAGGGGCCGCGCCCCTCCACGCGCATGCCGCGTGGAGGGGGCGCCCTCCAGCATTTAATGCTGTTTTTTTTTTATTTTACAATTTGTGTACACAAATGATGTATTTGTGCACACAAATACATCATTTGTGCACACAAATAATGCACACACAAAAAAGGAAAAAATGATTTTAATACTGGGGGGCCCGCTCCCTCCATGCGGCATGCGCGTGGAGGGGCGCGGCCCCTCCAACGAGGCTATGCTCCGAGCGCTGCCGGGAGCATATCATTACTCAAACATAATAAAGCCATGTTCCTGGCCCTGGGAGACTTATGTAGCTGTCCTTGGGAGAAAGACGTCATTTTCGTTTCTTCGATGAATCCGATTACATAAGTGATATGAAGTTGGGAGTTGAAATTACCTCCACTGCCCTTCCCCGTCGCCACTCTTTCCGAGTATGGCCAGCAACCTCCTCTTCTGATTCGAGACGGAGAGGCACCGCACGCCGTCTGGTCCCTGCCCGCCGTCGTCCGGGGATGAGGAGGACGACAACGGGAGCAGCTTCAGCCGCTCGCGGGACAGCTGCTTGGAGGAGGAGGTGGTGGTGGTGGCGACGTAGCTCTCCGAAGGGAGGACAAGGGAGGAGTCACCTGTCACCCACGTCGGCACCCTTCTTGAAGTTGGGGATGTAGTCCTGCAGCATGTCCGCCACGTCACGGAAGCGCCGGAGGTAGAGGAGGGAGCGGGCCTTGAGCTCCAGGGCCACCTCGGAGCGCGGGGAGAGGGCGAGCGCTGCGTCGAGCACGCCCAGAGCCAAGGAGACGTGTGACGGCTCTTGGGTTGCGATCAGGGCACGAGCGTCCTTCAGATAACCTCCGGCGACCTGAAAACAGGGAAAAGTAGGCATGCAGGTTAATTAATGGCAATGGACTGCAGAAACCAAGCACAGCGCCAAGAATGCAACCTTCAACGTGGCAGCCAACACCGCCACAGCAGCCAATGGTACTGCGTGCCCATCCTCGGGCGGCGGGGGCGAGGCGGGGATGGAGGTGGTGGTGAGGGTGGTGGAAGGGGACGCCATGGTGAGGGTGGTGTCAGCGGAGGAGGCGAGGGGCCACCCGCCGGCGAGGCTGATGGGGGCGCTGAGGGACCTGGGGTGCACCATGCAAGCTTGACGACAGTGAAGAGCTTGATGCTGCAGGACGTGGTGGCGAGGGCCCCCGCCGGATTGCACTCGGAGGAGGGCCTCCGGGCCGCCCTTCTTGCGAAGCTGGAGCAACAAACATGATGATCGAGATGATCAGCAGGCATGCATGGATCTGAATATGAGGAGTTCTGTGGGAAGAACTTGCAGAATGTACTGCCATATTAACCTAGATATATGTTGCCAAGTAATTAATTTCATAGTGTTAGATTTCTAATGGATTTAATACCAATTTATCTATTCCTTGTAGTCTTACGCAAACTCTCATTGCTTTTAGTTTTACATGAATGGAGAGATGATCCGCATGTTGAAGACGTGAAACAGGGCTTGGTGCTTCTTGCTACTGGCCATCAGATGAACAAACACACACACAACTGGCTGATGTGGTGTTGAATGACTTTGTGTCAGAGCTGGAAGAGGCGAGTGTGGAGGAGAGGGAGGGGTGAGGGGGGCGAGCAAGTAGCAGATTCGGGGGTGGGGAGCAAACGAAGACGGCAGCGGCGGCTGGATAAACGGTTGCTGGTCGTTGAGGGCGTTGAAGTCGGATTCGCGAGGTGCTAGCGAGCTGAACAGTAGCTGCTTCAGCGAATTGGCCTCTGCCTCATTGCTGCCGCCTCCAGCGACGCCGGCACCGCCCCCGCCCCTGCAGTGGTGTGCCTCTGCATGGTCCAGAAGGAATGCGCTGTGAGGTTCCGCTCCAGTCCAAGAACTCGCTGGACACTGTGGTGATGATGTTGACGATGGCGTGCAGGCAACGCTCTATTGTTGATCTACGTTTGCAGTGTTGAGGAGAAGAAAAATACACACCTAACATTTCTATACTGCGTTAATTCTCGTTGAATATTTTGCCATCTTTTGCAAGGATGTTTAATTTAAATTTTAAATTTTTTTGGCGCAGTACAAATCATGCCAAATTTTGCAGGGGATTATAATAAGTGCACGATTGGTTTGGAAAGGTTTTGCGGGACATAATAGTATTTTTGCTAATTAAATTTTCTAATTTTTTTTGAACTTGTCATAAATAGTTATATTATCTTTTAGGAAGAGAATTCTGATTTAGAAAGGTGAGGTTTTGGAAAGTGTAGCATCACCGCATGTATGGAGAGTAGTATAAGCATGTATCGTATTGTGCTAATTAGATTAATGAATATTTTTTTGAACAATACATAATATTTATATTATTTTTAGGGGAGAATTTTATGAAAGTTAAGTGAGAATATCCTGGTGTTGCCACGTGGCAGCACCAAGACTGAAAAAAAATTATATTAGTATAGACTCTAAATAGAATTTTTAAAAAATTTATGTGATATATTTTATCAAAACTATCTTTTCTATTTAACAAAAAATATTAAATTATATTTCTATTTTGTACTAAAAACATTAAGGTGGAAAAAGATTATCGGGAAAGGGGAATATGATTTCCTTTATATAGGAGACGTTTAGCTGGATATTTAACAATTATGTTTCTATTTTTTACCGAGAAATTTTAAAGGGGAATAGGATTATCAAGAATATTTAGTGGGGAGATTTAAGTTTGTCCTGATGTTGCCACGTGGCAACACCAAAACTGAGAAATATAAGTTTAGTATTGAAGTATTGATTGATATTGATATATAGTATAGATTTTAGGCGAGAAAACTCAGCCCCTGGTGCTGCCACGTGGCTGCTTCAGGACTGAGTTTTATTAGTATAGTATAGATAGTATAGAAGATACACAAATGACAAACAATACATAATTGTCACAGTACTGTTTGTGTGCACAAAATCTTTCTCCTTTATTAAATATTTCTCTCTCTTCATTAATGTCAATTTACCTTCACATGTTTAAAAATTTAAAAAAAAGATGTGAAATTAGCCGGAACATAACATTTGTCAAACTCAAATCCAAGAGTTTAAATGTAAAGATTTAACATATCCGAATCTCTTGAAGAAGGGAGAAGGGCAGCCGAGTTGCTGATGACTATAAATAAGACAAACCCAGTGGAACTGATGTAACAAGGAAAGAATCAAGTTTGAGACTACAGCCATTGGGATCCATAGGGCAACAAAGCGAGCCCTGCCTATGATCATGAAGCTCTCAGAGTGCTTATTCTTGTGGTTTTCCTTTCCTGCGGAGGTATATATATATATATATATGTGCATATGAAGCTTCTTACTATCTCATATCTATGCGTACACATATAATTATATATGTGCACAATGTGAAAACTACTTTAGAACTCACAACAGTTAATTTCTAACCCTTTTGTCACTTCTTCTTCTTCGATCGCACTGTCCGTTTAGTCCAGTTTCTAAAGAGAGAAAATTTGTTACCCGTACGTTAGGGTAGGTGGGTTTTATCTGCCATAAATATATCATATATGACTCGCATTTTAATTTAAAAAACTCTGTGATATGTATACGCACGCACTAATACTGTTCTTGGACCCTTTCCCTTTCACGTCCGTTGATGCAGTGCTGCAAGCGCAAGTAGCTCGAGGTCCGCAAGCGCAATGTCCTACGACGCTTACCTGCCTCTCCACGGTCACCTGCCTGGAGTTCGACTGTGACAAGTGGTGCAAGAAATTTATGCCTGCTCCCATCAAAGGTTGCTGCATGAAGACCCACAACTGTTGCTGCCAAGGCCGCTCCACTGTGTACCACCCCTTCCCCTAGAGTGATCTGTTGCCTTATGAGCTAGCAAGGGTTCGTCCCTCTGCGTGTCTTCAGCTTTATATGGTCATGGAGAAAGCATAATAAATAAATAATGAATCAAAGGGGCACTTATATCTGTTCTGATCTCTTAATTTTTACTTGTCACATATATATAATATAACTAGCTAGGTAATGCTTGAACCTGGCTTTGATGTCCAGGGGATGTGATGATGGTTGGGGGGGGGGCGCAAAAATTTCTGCTTACAGACTCATGGATAGAAGATGCTTGAAGGGGAGGAGATGTGCCGAGTTCACCTTGGTACGAGACGATATAATAATAAAAATATTAAAATAATAAATACCGAATAAAAGAGAAGGGATCGAGCATGGTACGATATGGCCATGGCACGACAAACTTTGGATATTTTTTCTTCTGCAATTTATAAGAATTCATATATCTATTTTTTTACTTTGTTAAATTATCAATTTTTATTTTTGAAGTTTCATATTTTATAAAAAATGTCAAAACGGATCAACTAAAAGGAAAAAAAGATCTGTTTTTTTTTTGTAACGAGGAAATCCCGCCCCGTGTGATTTTGTGGGCTCAGAACTTGGTATTTGTGAACTCTAAAATCAGATAACCCCCCCAGAAATCGAACTCGGTACCTCTTACTTTTAAACAAGAGTTCTAACCGATCGACCCAACCTGTTGGTAGCTCTACTTGCGACTAACATGGGGGACCGTATTAATACCTAATGGCCACCCTGCACGTACTCTGCTGATCATCTCAAATTTGTAGTTTTGATCTCTTTTTTTAATAACAAAATTAAAAATTTAAAAACTAAAAAAATGATGCGAATCGAATACGATTGAAATGAAATAAACGCACAGATGGTGTAGAAAAATTGGAGTCGTTAATTTCAATTCATATAGGGGTAATATTAACCATGTAGAGTTACATGTGCTACATAAATGCGTAATAAATGATGTGATGATAAATACATCTTATCTAATGGGTCAAACTGAGATATATATTTTCACTGAAAAAATAAATGGGACCAATATTTAACCCAAATAACTTACTCTTGCATGGATCAGCTCAGTCAGCTCTCGCAAGAAACGTGCAAAACTTAAATCCAGAGAACTTAAAGGTTGAAGATTCCACATACCCAAATCTCTTGACGAAGGAAATTAACACCCCAAAATCCATGGAATAATTAAATGCTAAAGATTTCACGTACTTGATCATGTGTCTTGGAGGACAAGGTTTATATCCTAACCTAGGACATCAGTCGCGGGTGACAAGCAATCCCATTGATAAGATTTATAGATATGGATCGATCATAATTAATGGATACTGATCATTAATGATCCTAAATATCCAAACAAATTAAGAAATAATTTTAAAGGCACAGGCAGCCTGCAGGCAGGGGCCGGTTGCAGCAAAAAGCAAGCCCTTCCTACTGTCATCATGAAGCTCCTCACAACGACGTGCTGCTCCTGGCTTTCCTTTTCTCCCTAGGTATGTGCATGCATATGAAGAAGCTTCTTAATTACCATCTCGTGCATTAATTAATGTTGCGTAATGATCGCATCATATATATATATATATACAATAATCACGTTCATTAGTTATTTCGACAAGAAATTTAAGCACCAAATTAACAATGGTGTTCAACTCGTGCTTGAAGCTAGACTAAATAGCTAATGAATCATGTTTTGATTCTTATGTACTGTCGTCGCATGCATGCATGCGATCGATGTACGTAGTGCCAGCGCTGGCGAGTTCAGTTCCGAGTTGCCCTGATCGAAGGAGATGCATCATGGCTATGTTCAGCTGCGCGGAGATCGACTGTGCTGACTACTGCCAGATATTATGCCCCATCCTTCAGAAGGTTTGCTGCAACAATTATAACAAGTGTTGCTGTGAGGGTACTGATGCCAGAACCCTTTGTGTGTTCAGCCCAGTGCTACTGGTTCTTTGGTTCTGATCATAATATATATAATGATCATGGCGGGACCGGAAGCACAGCATTCATGAATATAAAAGAGAAGATCTAACATGCACCCAACGTTGTTGTTGCTCTTCTGTAATTAATTTCCTTGGCTCTTCAGGGAGTTCGATCGATCGTAGACAAATTCAGAGAAGAATCAGTGAAGTCATCACTGAAATTTTAAAATCGTATTGATAAGACTAAAATTTTCATTAATTAAATTTTTTGATTGAAATTTTTTCTAAAGAGACTGACCCCACTAAAATTTTTTCTAGATCCATCTATAATTTCATAGTACTGATCGAGCCCCCTCCTGCAGGGGCCCTAGAGGATCCCATTTCTTTGGAGTAGCTTGAGGAGGCCATCGAGAGAGCACCCTCATTTGCTCTGAGCAGGGCAAGCTGCAGCGTGGAGAGAGAGAACGGATTGTGATGGCGTAAATTGGCAGACCATATCTTGATGTGATAAGTTCGAGTCAGTCGACGGGTCGGAATGGCATGCCATACCCTATATATGTAAGGAGAGGTCGCAATGTGACCCATCAGAGTATAATTGACAATTTTGGTCGAAATCAGAATGTTTTGGCACAACGGAAATGAAATTGGGTCAAAGCACTAAAGTAATTTTTAAACTAAAAAATGATTTTAATTAATTTTGATCGATTTCGACCAAAATCAAATTGAAATCGGCTCGTATACGGTCACATGAGACCGGCCAAAGTGGTTTAGGTTTCGGGTCCAAGCGAAATCGAAATCGAGTTTGCCATCTTTGCATGAGAGGGGCTGTGGACCAAGTCATGCGGGTTGGAAATCACCTCTAGGTGATAGGTTCGAAAAGTGGTGACTCTTTGGGTGATTGGGCTCAAGTTCACCATCCGCCCGTGCTCGTAATTATTTAGTTATTGGGCTGGACATCGGCTTGGCAAACGGGTCATAACCGGGCTGATTCACTTAGCAAATGGGTCATAACTGGGCCGACCCATTTTCCCCTTCCACTACATGATTTTAAATGTTAGAGAGTTAATTACCTTGGTTTTGTATATGGAGCCGCGGATGTGTCTTAGTACTGTTCTTTGGTATAGGGATAATTTTTTTTTTCTTTCAACATATATATATAGGTACATCCCTTTACGCGTGGATTAATTCAAATGATTTGCTCAAAATTTTTTATCCTCATTTAGCCTGGGATAACCTACACTACAATAAAAACGGCATATGTCAGCGGCTGTAAACCGTTGACAAAATAAAAATTCGTTGACAAAGACATATGTCAACGGCGTGAATTTGTTGACAAAGTCGTCGACTTCTTAGTTGTCGACTTAACATATGTCAACAGAAAATTGAGCCGCTGATAAAAAGTTCATTTATCTACGGTGACTGTTCGTTGACAAAAAAATTACAATTTTTTTTATGTCAGCGGCCTAAAAATTTCTGAAAAAAAAAATTTATGTCAGCGGCTTAAAAATTACTGAAAAAAAAATATGTCAGCGGCCTAAAGCCGCTGACAAATGTTATATTGTCAACAGATATTTAGCTACTGACAAAAGTGAGAATATCTTTTGTCAGCGGGTTTCAGTCACTGACAAATATTTATATAATTTTTTAATATAATTCTTTTAAAATATCTATTTTTCTGTTTGTACAAAATACCTGAATACAACACAACAAGAAAACAAACATACAATACAACTAAAATAAATCCACATCATACTCAATTCATATAACATCAAAATATCTAAATACTCAATTCATACAACATCAAATTCTCCAAATACTCAATTCATACAACATCAAAGTCTCTAAATTAATATCATCAAAATATCTATCTATCATCATCATCATCATCATAGTCATCTCCCTCCGCATTAGTATCTACGTGGTCGTCCTCTGGTGCTCTCGGTGGAGCTGACGCATCAAATCTCTGACTAGTCTGAAACTGAGTCATGAATGTGCTCATCTGTAGCATCTGTCTACGTATGTCATCTATCTTAGACTCTCGTTTACGTAGCTGCTCCCACTCCCTCCGCATTTCATCCATCTCTGAGTCCCGTCTGCGCGCCTCTGTGCCCAACTCCTCAACCTCCATTCTGAGAGTGTTTTCGATGTTGCTAATATGTTGTTGATAGTCAGTGGAGCTCGGCCCTTCTCCTGTCCCATACCATGTGCGACGTGTCTCCCGACTGCCTCCGCAACAAATGCGACCATATCGGTCCTTCCCCATAACTGAAACAAAAGCCTCCTCAGCAGAAATAGGAGTACTCCCACTCTCACTATCTAGTGAAGTAGTAGACAACTGAATCATCCTCTCCTGCATAATTTTTTTTAAATTATTTTTACAATAAAAAATATCACATAAACATTAATTCTAAACTTTAAAAATATACTTACATATCGACTCCTACTCTCGTCATCTACCCACTGCTCAGTACCATCAGGTAATTCTTTGCATCTGCCAATTTTAAAGATCTCCACACGATTGAGTTCACGATCATGAGCAAGGCGCTATTCACATGTGTTAAAGAGAGTAAGAACTAAGTAAATATTAAATTATCAGTAAATTTTAACTAAATATTTAACTTACAAAATCATCCTTCAATTGATAATGACTCTTCCTGCCCTTTCTATATGACATAGATTGATGAGACCGATTTGCCTTATTACGATCAACGATATTCTACCAACAAATATTTTAAATGTAAAAAAAATAAAGATGTACTATAAAACTTTATTATTACCTGCTCATCTGAAATGTTCCATTTTGCACATATTATCTGTCAATCTTGCGGATTAACATCAGCTGGAACTGAGACAATGACATTCTCGAAAGATTTGCCAGTATAATGCTGTATAGAGACATAATTTTTTTAGTTCCACATTAAAAGTAGCGAAAATAAATGTGCTTATAAATAAGACATATTACTTGTAAAAAATAACCTCACCAAATCAATGTGCAGCAATATGTTATTATTCTACCGGGAGAAGAGAGAATCAAGCAAAATATTCATAAGCACAGTAGAAAAAGAACATGTGCATGCCTAGTTTGTAATTTGATGCATACTATGGGTCACCAACACTAGAGGACCTACCAATATTTGCACCACCCCAAACAGTAGTGAAGCAACCAAACTGGGTATATGTTATCCTGAAGTGGGCCAATTAAGATCACCATGCATCTACACATCTAGATCGAATATGGCCCCACCATCCCCTTGGCTATATATATATACTAGTTCTATGCCCGTGCCATCGAAATATTTTAGATATAAATATATTTTAAATATTTAAATAAATTATTTATTTAGATAAATTTTTAACTATTAAAAATAAATTATAAATTCAATAACATCACAATATCAATAATATAAAATAAAAAAAACAAATTCAACACATAATAAATTATAGATTCAAAAACATATAAATAATCTTTACATGTACTACGCGTATTATTTACAGGTGTACTATAACAAATATATTGGTGTACCGACATACCGTAACATTCTTTTCACTTACTATTTTTAAGTGTAATATAATAATCTGCACATATAAATGTTAACATTCTAGAAACTACGCTTGATATGCATAATCCTTACTATAGATTTACTCTTGAGATCTTTTTTGGGGTGTAGTCTCATATTTTTTATATCCTTTTTAAAATTAGTTCTTAAAATGGGTATAGATAAATATAAAAATAGTAACAATCTTACACCTACTATTTATAGGTGCAACATAACAAAGATTTATAGTCTTTATATCTTTTATGCCAATTCTTACTCAAACAAAAATTGACTGAGAAATAATTGGAACTTAATGGCCCATGTACAATCAATATTTTGCTAGCAATCATGTAAATAAGCTATCTATACTATATAATAATCTTTACTATAATAATTCAGATTTTTAAGTCATTGGTATCTACGCTGTTCACATTAAGTCCCCTTTTTGCTCAGTCAGTCATTTTTTGAGAGTCAATATAAATTTTACAATTGTTCATGCGAATAGAAAATATTTTACTAAAGAATAGGAGATTTGGTATACGTTAAATGCATCTAAATGTATTTGCATAAAGAGATAAAGAATTAGACAGAGTTTCTGATACATAATAATGGTTGGGTGATTCTGATAACATATTTTAATGGTACCAATCTACTCAATGAAATTTGTAAAAACAAATGTAATTTATTTTATTATAAAAAATTTAAAATCAATATTATAGAACCTGACTCTACATGTGGTCAAAGCAGTTCGACAGGAATCAGTCACTACAAGAAAAAGCGGAAATAGCGACCGACAGGTTCGGTCGCTATTCGGTCTTTGTTCGGTCGCTGTACCGATCAGCGACCGACTAACCACCGAAGTGAGACCGATCAAATCGGTCGTTATATACCGGTCGCTATACAGCGACCGATTGATATCGGTCGCAAAATCTGTCTCTGATAGCGACCGAAATATATCGGTCGCAAAGTTCGTCGCAAATAGAGACCGCCCTTTTCGGTCGCAGATTGGTCGCCCACAGCGACCGATAGTTGTCGCTGTTACGGTCGCTAACAGCGACCGATATTTATGGTCGCTAAGGCGGTCGCTAAGTTAGAGACCGAATTAGCGACCAAATATTGTCCGTCGCTATCGATGAAGCGACCAATTTTAGCGACCGATCAGCGTCGGAATTCTATCGGTCGCTATTCGGTCGCTAATTTGACAATATTTTTTTTTTTAGAAATTTACATAAACAACAATAAATCACCTGATAAATAACAATATCACCTGATAAATAATAATACCACAAAACCACAATAATCAACTACACAAATCACAATCTCCACAAAGTTCAAATTCATCACATAAAATACAAACACACAAACTAATCATACATCCATAACAAACCTCAAATTCATCACATAAAATACAAACACACAAACTAATCATACATCCATAACAACCTCAAATCATCACATAAAATACAAACCACAAACATCATACATCCATAAAAAATGACAACATGCACATAACTAAATGAAATCACAAATCCTCCGCATATGTGTCATCCTCATCCTGGTCGTCGTCTCGTCCAACATCTCGCGACGGATAATCCTGCATATTATTTAAAAAATTAAAATTAAATACTTAATAAAGAAATCAATTATTCTTGAAAATTAAAAGCAAGATATTTTTCATTTAACTGAAATTGACGAATGATAGTTTTAAACGTTTTGCTCAAATCAGTAGTCCAATTTGAACTCCGTCAGTTTTTACGTGTTACTTTCACCCCCCATATCGTGTTTAAACAATCGATAGATTGATTGGACATTTCTTTTCAATTTCGGACTCTCAAACTCAAGTTCATAGATTTGAAACTAAAGTAGTTAAGAAAATGCAAAATTGTTTGTCCATGCCATATCGGAGTCCAATTTGGACTCCGTCAGTTTCTACAAGTCATTCTCACCTTTCCGGTCGTGTTGGAGTCATTGACAATTAATCGGACCTATTTTTATATTTCTGACCCCCTTAAACCCGATTAAATTAGTTCTTCTTAAGAAATGTAAATTTGTGTATGAAGTTCAAATTTGGAGTCCAATTTGAACTCTGTCAATTTCTACGGGTTACTTTCACCTCCCATGTCGTGTTGGAACAATCGATAGATTGATTTGACCTCTATTTTCAATTTCGGACCCTCAAACCCAAGTTCATAGATTTGAAACTAAAGTAGTTAAGAAAATACAAAATTGTTTGCCCAAGCCATATCGGGAGTCAATTTGAACTCCGTCAGTTTCTACAAGTCACTCTCACCTTCCCGATCGTGTTGGAGTCATTGACAAATTAATCGATCTATTTTTTTATTTTTGACCCTATTAAACCCGATTAAATTAGTTCTTCTTAAGAAATGTAAATTTGAGCATGAAGTTCAAATTTGGAGTCCAATTTGAACTCTGTCAGTTTCTACGGGTTACTTTCACCTCCATGTCGTGTTGGAACATCGATGGATTGATTAGACTTTCTTTTCAATTTTGGACCCTCAAACCCAAGTTCATAGAGTTAAGAAAGTGATATTTTTCCCTCCTCAATCTAAATTCTTATATTTTGTAAGATGATATTTAGAGTTAACAAATAGAAAATCAATAAAATAAAATACTTACCGGAGGCTGCTGTGCAGGAGGTGCAGGAGGTGCTCTATTACCAGGAATTCCCAATTCTACGAGCATCTGGGCGACGGTCTGAGAGACGATGGTTGAGATATTCTGAGAGACGGTCTGAGAGACGATGGTTGAGATATTCTGAGAGACGGTCTCGTTGACGATCGCCCTAAACAATCCGGAGTCATGGTCGGGCCGGCACTGGAAGAAACACCTGGGGCTGCTGGTGTGGTAAATGGAGAGGTCGCATGTGAGACCGAACTCGAGCATGATGATATCACTTTGGTCGTGCCCAAGCTATGTCCAAAACCATAGACATGGCCTTTCTTGGGTGTCCCAGATGCTGCAACCCAAATGTCAGGATCCAACTCTGGACGCTGACTGTCATCCCCGTACCTCTCATCCATTCCTCTACTATATGACTCCTGCAAAAAATAAAACAAATAAAACAAAATTATTATACAGTTTAACCACAATAAATGAAAACTATTAGTGTGTATACACTTACCGCTACCTCCCGAGCTTTCTCACTAATGTAATCATTTGTCCCTTTCTTCTTATGAGTTTCATCAAAAAGCTCTTGAAATTGAGGTGGCCGCTTGAGCTGTACTTCCTGTTATTCAAATAAATCACAGTTTATTATTAGATTAAAAAAAATTCACAAATATAGAAGTATACTTACCAATCTCGCTTTATGCGTTGCAAAGGAGACAGAGCCACTCGTGTGTATAAGAGCAAAAATGAAAGACAGCAAGATGCTATTTAGCTGAACTATTTATGATCTGTGCAGAGGAAATGCCACATATATGGGGATTGCTTGTGCAAACACCCTACCATTTTTGTTTGACCATCTTAAGACAGGCTTCATGCATTCTGTTTGTTTACCTTTTCTTTTCTTTTCTTGAGGGGAGGCTGGACTTAAGACTGACTTCACAAAAGGAATTTTGAAGGCCCAAACTCTAACTCAAGACCTAGGCATTGAGTAGAGGGAATCCTCTACATATATGGAGGTGAACTCCCATCATTGTTTTTAAGGCATTGGACAAGAACCGATCTAGAATGCAAGATCTCCCTTTCAGACAAGAATGTAAAATGTGTTATTGATACTGATCTAGATCTCCATACCCTGCCCACCATCTCCACCTCTTGTTCTAACATGGTGGCCTCAGCAATAAGTTCTAACAATCCCATCAACATTATGCATTAGTACAAGTGCTAAAATGTGCCTACATTTTTTCTTATTCATTGTACATTAATATGCAAGGTTTAATGTATACAAAATCCTTTTTTTTTGGCACTTAATGAGTAATACTAACTATTTACTTTTCACATGTTTGTCATCATGTAGATGAAAAAAGAGGAAAAAGGGGAAGGCAAGTGAGAAATGATAGTTCTTCAAGGTGACTCTAAACATGATCTAGAATGAAAAGAAAATCCCAGCTAATATATGTAATGAACTAATGATGGAATATGAAATTAAAAAGTATCCTTTCCATTGGGAGGTGATTAGTAACCTCATAGGGAGAGAGAATTTCACCAAGATCTGCACCCAAGTCCTGCCAACTCCTATCATAAGGTATTGCAGTAGAAGATCCAGTTCTAAGAGTGCATCTTTTTAGTTGGGCAGTCCTTCATCATAAGAAAAGAATAGACAGCAACATCCTCAGGAATTAATAAAAAACCACTACACATGCCATTAGTGTATAAGAACAAAAAAATGTCATTTTTAATGTGCAGGTGCTTTGCAAGTTAGTAGGATCTGCACTAATGAAGAAAATGGGGAGGTGAAGAAGTATAAAACATTAAAAGTTTTAAGTATTGGAAAACATTGTTCCCATTTCCCTTCTTCTCACCTTCCTTGAACTTGACAGATCCCATTTCTCTCTCTCTCTCTGGTCTTTGCTTAGCAACTAAGAGTGAGCAACTTCCATGTGATTGTGCTTTAGCTTAACAAGGGTATATGCACATGACTTGAAAGGGGAAGTTGAGGTAGATGAATAAAGTTGGGAATATAGCAAGTCTATCATTGGTTTCTTTGTCATTTAGCAACACAGTTCCAACATTTTTTCTCCCTCTGTTTCTCCTCTTGTTCCTAACATGTTTCTCAAACTCTGTTGCTCTTCTTCTCCCTCTTGTTCCTGTGTTTTCTCACATGCCATCAAGGCTGGGATCCACCTCGCTCCTCTTCAAGTCAGCACTACACTGTTAACACCATGATTACTGTAGTGCGGTCCTACAGTTGGAGGGGACGTGGATGCTATGAAGGAGAGTCACGATGATTGAGGCTCCTCTCTTGGCCGCTGCTGTCTTCCCATATTGTTGGTGCATGCATGTTTTGGGTCCCCTCTTCGTCTGACGAGTAGAGAGGCACCTCCTCCTCCTTGTGTGCATCATCCCTTCATCAACTAGCAGTGAGAATACACATTCAAGAGGTGGGACAATTCCTTCATCTATTTTGTCAATTGGCTACGTCGACCCTCATGGAGATCACATCTCCGACTGCGATGGAGATTTTTTTCTTGTAGGTGACCTATGTTAAGTTGACAAAGGATAATTCCCACCTTTGATTTGTTTTTGTTCTAATCTTTCTTGGAGGTCGCAGCAACTCTAGCTATATTGATGATTGTGAGAAGAAGATGCATCATATGCTCACTTGGATTTCAACAATAATCTTGTGTCGGATTGCATTTTCTTCTAGAGGTAGTGACCAAGTCAAAGAATTCACTCACCTCTCACAAACCATAGAGGTGAGGTCCTCCAATCATAGCATTCTTATGCCCCTCCAGAATTTTGAAATAGAGTTGCTTAATAGACGGTTATGGATCAGAACTTAGAATTTGGCCTCAATGTGTATCAAACTTAGAGTTAAGTCTTGCAAGGAATTTGAAAATTCAGATCTTCTGAATATGATCCAAATATTATTTTTGATCAACAACATAATGCCACTTGTAGACAGAATAGTAGTCTTCTAACATGTTTTAATTTCATCTTCCTAACATGTTTCTCCCAAGGGGGTGCTGTGCAGTGGAGGGGTGGGGAAGGGAAGCAGGGGAGGGGGGTGCTGCCCAGGGGGGAGGGGCGGCGAGTGGGGGGGGTGCTGTGCAGTGGAGGGGTGGGGAAGGGATGCAGGGGGAGGGGGGTGCTACCCAACCCAGGGGGGAGGGGCGGCGAGGGGGGGGGGGGGGGCTGCAGTGGGGTTGGGGGGGGGAGGCAGGGGAGCTATGTAAGGGGGAGGGGGAGCACAGTAGGGGATGGGGGGGGGGAGCTGGGTAAGGGGGAGGGGGGCGGGGGAGCTAGGAGCTGGGTAAAGGGGGCCTAGAGAGGAGAGAGAGGGAGAGGAGAGAGAGAGAGAAGAGAGAAGCGAGAGAGAGAAGAGAGAGAGAGAGGAGAGAGAGAGAGGAGAGAGAGAGAGGAGAGAGGCTTACCGTGTGGAGGTCGACGGGAGGGCGGGGGCGTCCACTTACCGGTGAAGTCGCGACACGATGCGGCGGGCGGAGGCGGAGCAGGCGTCGGCGAGCGGCGGCAGCGGCGGCGAGCGGGCGGCGTCCACGGCGAGCGGGCGGGGCGCCCCGGCGATGGCAGCACGCAGCGGCGACGGCACAAGCAGAGAGGGGGAAAGACGGAGGGGGAAAGAGTTGGTCACGGCGGGGGGAAGTTGGTCGCGGGCTAAAAGTAGGGCATCAGAGACCGATTTGAGACCGCACTAAAATCGGTCGCAATATCGGTCTCAAACATGCGACCGATTTTATTGGTCGCTATTTGGTCGCTATTTGAGACAAATTTGCGACCGAAATATTCGGTCGCAAATTCGGTCGCTATGTCCGCTTTTTCTTGTAGTGAGTGTAGATGTAAGTTCACTACAAAGTGGATCTTCGCAATCTGTAAACAAAAGATAGTCATATGTTAATCACAAAAAGATGTAATATGAAAAAAGTTGGGAGAGAGAGAGAGAGAGTGGCTGGTGGGAATCAGAGAGAAATTATTGTTCTACTTTCATTTTTCCATGCATGTAGATTGTTTGCATCATCGAGGAAAATAAGTATCATTAAAACTAACAAATAAAATAATTTTTTCAAATGCATGGAAAAATGAACATCAACAATATATTGTCATGAACATATGTTTATAAACATATTCTACGATTATCAGCGACGCAATGGTGTGTTCGGCGAGTAGCAAGTCATTGTTCGAGTCTCGGATCCAACCGCACAGTAGTATACATATATTTTTAATAATTTTGTTTTTATATTTTTAAAAAATTACAAATTATAAAATGTAATGTTACATAATCTATTTTTAAAATAAAAATTTAAAAGTAGAAAGAAAAAAAAAATAAAGTGTTATCTACTCTAGCGCTACAGTAATCACTGTAGCGCTACAGTAATCCAAAACTTTTGAAAAAAAATTTTGTGCACCCAGCGGCTCCTGCCCTCCCAGGAACATCTTCTCCCACCTGGCACCCCTTCTCGTCATCGTCCGGCTCCTTCAAACCATCGGTCAGATCATCATCTTCCCCAAGCGATGGGCTACGCTGGTGCTGATCTGGGCCGTCGGCGTCTTGGTCTTTTGCTTCCTTTTTCTTTTTTTTTTGGTCACAGGGTAGGGTGGAGGTAGGGGAGAGAAGATGGATGCAGGGGGAGGGTGCGGAAGAAGGGAAGATGGACGCATGGGAGGGTGGAGGCCGAAGGGGCAGCGACGGGAGTAGGGTGGAGGAATGGGAGGGTGCCATGGAAGGAGGTTCCGGGTAGGGAGGGTTCGGGGAGGGGGCCGTTGATGCAGGGTCCAGGGAGGGAGGGAGGGTAGGGGGTCGTTGATGGAGGGTCCGGGGAGGGAGGGAGGGAGGGGGCCGTGGAGGTAGGGTCCGGCAAGGGAAAGAAGTCGACATTGTTGGTTGAGAAATGCTATCCACCCACGCAACGCGTGGAGGGGCGGGACCCCCCGAATTAAATGCGTCTAATTTTTATTTTTTACATTTTGTGCACACAAATGATGTATTTGTGCACACAAATACATCATTTGTACACACAAATAGTGCACAAAAAATAAAAAAAATGTAGCATTTAATGTGTGGGGGGGGGGGACATCCCTCCACGCATCGCGCGCGCGGAGGGGCACGGCCCCTCCATGTCGGCTATGCTCCCGGAAGTGCCGGGAGCATAGCATTTCTCTTGTTGGTTATGGCTGAGGAGGAGGTCGGTAGGTGAGGGGAGGGAGGGGGATAGGGGGCAAGCAGGCGAAACTACTAGTTCTTCTACTTCAGTCCCAAAGAGGAAGGGTCGTCCTATCTCCAGGAAAGGGGATATGCTGGGGCGCTGCTTCCGCCGGCCCCAACAGAGACCAATGCTGCGCCGGAGCTGGTGGTGTCCTAGGAAGTGAGCCTCCACGCTGGCAATGTCGATGGAGCCGCCTACCGACCAACCGCACCACCGTCGTCGCTGCCGCCCAGAGAGGAAGACAGTTGGCAGGAGACCGTCTTCTTGCCTCTGCACGGGAGGTCGCACGGGAGGAGACAGTCGGCCGCACGGGAGGTCACACGTCGCTGCAGCCTACGTGAAGGGCAGAGGGGGAGGCGGACGGCGCAAGGCTGGGGTCTCGCTGGCAGCTGCGCGAGTCCGTGGCTGTGGCGCCAGGACGAGAGCGACGGTTTCCAGCGGCAGGGGGATGCGCAGAAGGCCCCTTGTAGCTGCGACTGGTGCGTGGCGACTGCTGACTGGGCTTTGCGAAGGAGGAAGCGAACAGGGGCTCCGGAGGGGTCTCACAGTAGCATGAGAAGGGAGGATGAAGTGAACCGAGAGACAGAACTGTGGAAGAAAAGGAGATTAAGAGGGAGAGAGAGGTTTCTGGGAGAGAGAACCGAGTGAGAGAGAACACAGACAGAGAGAGGAAGAGAGTGTGGGCACCTTAAAATCCCTACTGTGGCCTGTTGTGGCCGCCCAGCCCAATCCCATTTCAAAGCAAAAGACCAAAAAAAAAACCATTAAAGGACCCCCTCAATAGGCCCAAAAAAAGACCCATCCAAACCTACTAAAAGGCCCCCTAAACAGGCCCAAGCAAGGCCCACTCCACAAGACCCATCTACCCCATGCTAGGAGGTCACCTTAGGCTAGCCTTCACCACCCCACTACGGGTACAAAAGCTGCTGTGGCAGCATGAGCAGGGCGGCTGGAACAGTTCCCTTCACACCCTTTAGCCACCCACGCACAGAGGAGAGCAAAGCGGATTCTTCTGGAAGGAGGGCAGAGGATCTTCTTCGGGCAGGGCTGCTTGAAGAGGGCTGGGTGAGGGCTGCTTGGGGAAGGGGTTAGGAAGCTTCTGTTCCCCTGGTTTTCTCCATCCGGCTGCTAAAAAAAAAGGGAGTAGAAGTAGAAGAGGCTGGGGTTCCTTCTTGGTTGGCTGCGTGAGAAGGCTTGGAAGGGGGGCTGGGCATCTCTTAGAGGACTCCCATCTGCTGGGCTGCTGCCTTCTTCCTTCCACGGGCTGAACCTGCTGAGGAGAAGAAGAGACAGAGGAGGAGAAGAGGAAGAGGAGGGGGAGACTCCTCCCAGCCGGGTCCTCCACCTGCTACATCAAAGGAAGAAAAAGAAACCTGCTGAAGAGAAGAAGAAGGTTGAAGAGAGGAGGAGGAGGGGACTGCTACGGCAGTCCCCATGTTCTTTTTTTTTGTTTGTCTCTTTGCATCCCCTCCTCATTTCTCCCCATGTAATCTTCATTCCAACGGTGAAAGACCCATTTCCTCTACCATTTTATTTCTACTTTGTTCTGTTGTTGTTTGAATGCCTTCCCTATCCCCTTGTTTGCTAATTTTTAGCATGACACCGAAGTCTCTTTGTGTGTGTGAAATACGTTTGTTTAGTTTGTTCTACCCCCTCTCACATGTTTGCTCTTTATCATTCTTTTATGAGACATTAATGTCCTCCCTCTATGGGCCATAAGGAGGGCAATATGATGCTTAACCTCATGCCTAAAAGAGGATAATGTCAACGTTTTTTTTTGGTGTTCTTTCTCTGTTCTCTAAGAGATATCAAGTAGGGATTGATCTACAGCCATTTCCCCATTGTTAAATAAATATAACCGAGACTGAGTAGGGAAAGGTGGGGGGATTGCCACTTCCATGCATGGCTGTCCATCCCTCCCCTCATCTCAGCTTTAAGAGATCAAAAGCCCCTTATTCGCTCCCTTTCTCTCACTGTTTTGAAGTTTCCAGATTCATAGATTTGGAGAGAGTGGGAAGGGAAACTCAATGCCCGGGTCCCATCCCCATTCCTGGTGCGTTTCCCCCATCGTAAAGGACTCTAAAGAGGCATTTTTCTCCCCTTTCCTGTAGCGAAGGCATGCTGGAAATGTTCCCCATTGGGCTGTCCCAGACCTTGCCGTATCGGTTTTCAAGGCCGCTTTGAACATGAAGTGTCGGATCGCCACTGACTGGACCTGATCCGAGTTCATGGGTTTGTTTTTCATGTCCCAAGGGTTCTGTCCCCCAAATTTGGGGCTCAGACTCTTCACGGATTTTAAGAACAAAGCCCCGGAAATCTTGCCGGATCGCTTTACCGTGTGGCTTTGAACATGAAGTGCCGGATCGCCACTGACTGGACCTGATCCGAGTTCATGGGCTTGTTCTTCATGTCCCAAGGGTTCTATCTCCCAAATTTGGGGCTCAGGACCTTCACGGATTTCAAGAACAAAGCCCCGGAAATCTTGCCGGATCGCTTTACCGTGTGGCTTTGAACATGTAAGTGCTGGATCGCCACTGATTGTGCCAGATCCGAGTCCATGGATTGGTTCCTTATATCCCAAGGGTTCTGTCCCCCAAACTTGAGACTCAGACCCTTCACGGATTTCAAGAATCAAGTCCCGGAAATCTCACCGGATCGCTTTTCCGTGTGGCTTTGAACATGAAGTGCCGGATTGCCACTGATTGTGCCAGATCCGAGTCCATGGATTGGTTCCTTATATCCCAAGGGTTCTGTCCCCCAAACTTGAGGCTCAGACCCTTCACGGATTTCAAGAACAAAGCCCCGGAAATCTCGTCGGATCGCTTTTCCGTGCAGCTTTGAACATGAAGCGCCGGATCGCCGCTGATTGTGCCAGATCCGAGTCCATGGATTGGTTCCTTATATCTCAAAGGTTCTGTCCCCCAAACTTGAGGCTCAGCCCCTTCACGGATTTCAAGAACAAAGCCCCGGAAATCTCGCCGGATCGCTTTTTCGTGCAGCTTTGAACATGAAGCACCGTATCGCCGCTGATTGTGCCAGATCCGAGTCCATGGATTGGTTCCTTATATCCCAAAGGTTCTGTCCCCCAAACTTGAGGCTCAGCCCCTTCACGGATTTCAAGAACCAAGTTTCGGAAATCTCGCCGGATCGCTTTTCCGTGCAGCTTTGAACATGAAGCACCGGATCGCCACTGATTGTGCCAGATCCGAGTCCATGTATTGGTTCCTTATATTCCAAAGGTTCTGTCCCTCATACTTGAGGCTCAGACCCTTTACGGATTTCAAGAACCAAGTTCCGGAAATCTCGCCGGATTGCTTTTCCATGAGGCTTTGAACATGAAGTGCCGGATCGCCGCTGATTGTGCCAGATCCGAGTCCATAGATTGGTTCATTATATCCCAAAAGTTCTGTCCCCCAAATTTGAGGCTCAGCCCCTTCATGGATTTCAAGAATCAAGTCCCGGAAATCTCGCCGGATCTCTTTTCCGTGCGGCTTTGAACATGAAGTGACGGATCGCCGCTGATTGTGCCAGATCCGAGTTCATGGATTGGTTCCTTATATCTCAAGGGTTATGTCCCCAAAATTTGAGGCTCAACCTGTTCACGGATTTCAAGGATCAAATCCCCAAAAGCATGCCGTATCGCTTTGTCGCACGGTTTTGAACATGAGGGGTCGGGTAATCAATACCTAGACCCTATCCGAGCCCATGAGTGGCGTCTATATGTGTTAAAAGTCCTGCTCCCCCGATTGGATGCTATGACGCTTCACGGATTTCAAGAGTTACGCATGAGAAGGGCTGCCGAATCGCTTAAGCCTAAAAAACTGTGATGATACGGTAGGACCGATCCGGCAGGGCCGATCCAGCAGGACCGATCCAGCAGGACCGATCCGGCAGGGCTCCCTGCTGATTCATTTGAATAGTATCCCTACCGTATCACATGAACAGTACCCTTGCCGATTCGCCCTTGCCGTATCGTTTTGGCTGCCGAATCGCTTTGTCTGCCGAATCAAATGGGTTGTGCATGACGATGTCTGAGTATTCAAATGACTAAATGACTTCAAATCATGAAAAGAGCAATGACAATCAAAACATGTCAAATTTCTTGCATTCCCAAATAGAAAAATTGCGTAATAAATAAAAGAATGAATAAATGAGCATGCAAATTGACTGTTAAAAGATGAAAAGCACATACACATCTAAACCTCTTTCAAATTTAACTGCATTCTTGTGGTTTCATTCTGCATCTTTTATCGGATGTCCCGACTTAGGCCATGAGATTTTCTAATCTGACGATTAATCAAGGGTTTTCTCTCTCGAAGAGATGTAATTAACGTCGTTGCGTCTAGGCAACAACGGAATCTTGGTCCCGACCCGATCTCTACTTTCGTTTGACGAAGTCAAACAGTGCGCACAATAGACCTAAAGACCTCCGGCTCTCGAAGGCAGAACACTTATTGCCACTTTGGTGGCTGGCACACCTGCGCTATGCAAATTGCTGATTCATCTCTCGTCATTATCGCTCGCGTAGCATTCGACGAGATTTGGATTAGCAATACGCATCCATGAGAACATGAGAAACATGATAAAAAGAACTAAAAGATTTGAGATTTTAATCTCTTATTTTAAAAAATCCATTCCCACAGAGAGACAGACAGGAGAAGAGGAAGAAATGACTGTGCATCGATGGGGAGCGGCATCCACTGCCTAGACCCTGCACCCGGTGGGCGGCTGGAGCCGGAGGACTGTTGACTTGTGATCTCCACGGCCTTGTTCGATTGGTAGGAGGCCGCAATGTGCAAGGTGGCGGTGGGTGAGGGGTTGTGGATCTACTCCCGTACCAGGGCTGCTCTTGCTACTGTGGAGGGAAATATAGAAAGGGGGCAAGAGCCCATGAGGAAGGCCATGCCGGCAGTGCCGGTGGATGCTCTGCGCATAGTGCGTGTGTCGTGGTTTTTTAGTGGTAACCGTTCCGAGGAGCATTTGAACGGATGAACCGCACTTGGAGAATAGGTGAAGGTGGAGAATATAGCGGTTGTGGAGGGGAGAGTTTAGGAGAGTTTTGCTCTGTTGTTGCCACGTCAACTTTTTAAGACTGTGTTATATATATATAGTAGGGAAAATTAATTAGAAGTCATTGACTGTAATGAGGAGGTCCTTACTGTAACATGACTTAACATATACTGTAACAGGAAATAACACTTATTGTAATGAGTTATAACTCTATCAGAGACTAAAAAATAAGTCAAATATCTACCAAGGACTTCTAATTAATTTACCCTATATAGTATAGATATGTTCCCCGCTTTGATCTGGTACTTAGAATTTAGAAAACTCTTCTGCTCTCTGCCGTGTAATTGGTGGTGGTAATATTACCACCACTTCCAACGCCAAAACCTTCTTACCTTCCATCTCTCTCTCTCTCTCTCTCTCTCTCTAATTGCAGATGTGAACGCCCATATGTCAATATATTAAGCATCTTCTAAGTACCAGTTGACAAATGGACTCATATTGCGTAATAAATGATGTGATGGTACATCTTATCTAATGGGTCTAACTGAGAGATATATTTTCACTGAAAAAATAAAGGGGACCAACCCAAATAACTTACTTCCATGGATCAACTCAGTTAGCTCTCGCAATAAATTAACGTGGCAAAACTTAAATCCAGAGAACTAAATGTTGAAGATAACAACATATATACCCAAATCTCATGACGAAGGAAACACCCCAAATCCATGGAATTAAATGCTAAAGATTTTACGTACTTAAATCTTTTGGGGGAGGAGGTTTATATCCTAATCTAAAACATCACTCGTGGGGGACAAGGAATCCCATTGAAGATTTATGGATATGGATCATATTAATGGATAGATACTGATCAAAGATCCTGTCCAAACAAAAAAATAAGTTTAAAAGCACAGCAGGGGGTGGGGGGTGTTGTAGCAAATTAAGCAAGCCCTGCCTGTCATCATGAAGCTCCTCACAACGCTTTTGCTCATGGCTTTCCTTTTCTCCCTAGGTATGTATGTGCATGTGAATTAGAAGCAGATTTCTTACTGTCATATATATATATATGCGTTGTGCGTAATATATGATCGCATCATACAATCACATCCAAGGCATGCAGTCATTTCCACAAGAAATTTAAACAGCAAAGTATAATAGTACTGTTCAACTAGTACTGTTAATTTGAAGATCGAATAAATAATTAATGAATGTTTTGATACTTATGTGTTGCATGCGATGCAGTGCAAGCGCAGGCGGCTAATTCAGCTCCGAGATGCCCTGATCGAAGGAGATGCGTCATCGCTCGGCACAGCTGCGCAGAGGTCGACTGTGTTCACTACTGCCAGATATTTATGCCTCATCCGTCTGAAGGTTGCTGCAACAGATATAACAAGTGTTGCTGTGAAGGATACTGATCGATCGATGCAGAGTCTTTGGGTTCATCCCCAGTTGTTTGCATGTGTTGTTTCTCATTTGATCATATAGGGAAACACAGTATTCATAAATAAGAAGGAGACCACCCAAAGCTAGCTCTTGTTGCCCTTCTGTTATTAATTGCATGCCTTGGCTTGGCTCTTGAGGTAAGCTCGATCATGGGTGTCATTTCTAATAGTCCATGTGACATCTAATAATTAGATTGTCATTTTATCACTTTTTATGTGAGAAGTGTCACATGAATTATTATCTAATCGTATTATACTTAAAGTGTAATAAAAAAATGTACTAAATCTTTCTCATATGTTGTGTGGTCATTAGATCATATTTTGATGTGACAAGTCTACATAGACAGACGACGGAGGTGACGTGTTATGCGTCATGTTAGGAGAGGCCGCGACGTGACCCACGGGAGGGGTTGAGGACCCAGCCATGCAGGTCGGGATGTCACATTTGGGTGTTAGGTGCAAAAATGGTGACTCTTTAGGTGCTTAGATCTAGGTTCACCATCCGACCCGATTCGTAGTTATCTAGCTAGTTATTGGGCTAGATGTAGACCTGGCAAATGGGTCATAATTGGGCCGGCCCAATTTCTCCCTCCACAGCATGATTTTAAATGTTAGAGTTAATTAACTTGGGTTCGCTTATATATATATATATATATGGAGCCGCGGATGTGTCTACTGTTCTTGAAAATTCTTACTTCAGCTAGCTAGCTACAACCCTTTATTCGCGTGGATTAATTCAAATGATCTGGTCAAAATTTTTTATCAGCATTTAACCTGGGATAACCTATCCCTATGATCAAACTTGAAAAGAGAGGTGGAGTAGAATTACATATCTGATCTCCTTATCTACCTTATCAAAATCACATGTCCTTTTATTAGGCATGATAACCATGAGATATCTCCCTCTATCCCTGTTTGATCAACAAATTAATTAACCGACCCTTGTTGAACGGCCAAAAAAGAGAGAGTAAAAAAACCATGTCATTGTGCTACATTTCTGACTAAATTAGTGACCGGGGCGACTTACAGAGTCCTTGGAATAGCTCATTAATTTTCTCTCATTGAGGACATAGGATGCCCTTGCTGGAAGAGTGTGGAGTCCGATCCTTATTTTGATAGACTTTTCCCGGATCCAACTTCTCGTGGTAACTTGGCAGGTAATTCTTGGGCAACTTCGCAGTAAAATTTTGGGCGTATTATTGTAATACTATTCATGACGCATTGTCCTAGACTCCTTGTATTTGTATTTAAGATATCATGTTTTATAATTGTGTATAATAAATTGTATTTAAGACATATAATAAAAGGAAAGAGAATTCAATGCGGCCATGGACATACATAGGAGGGTCGAGGCAATTCTCTGAACTACGTGAAATCCTTTTGTGTTGGTGCCGTTTGTTCTTTTTTTCGATCTTTTCTTTCTATCTTTCTTCTTCTTCTGTTCATAGTTATAATTACTCCGGTTCCAACTGTCCTCCCCCGAATTGATACCTTTGGTGTCGGGGGTTATATGTGGGACGGAATATGTGTAAGTCATTCTAGAATAAGTTATGTTTATTCTCTAACTTTATATCGTTTGGTATATATTAGGTTAAATCTGATTTTTCATTGTGTTCTCCGTTTGGTGGAAACATGGATGGGAAGGGGGATATATCATTTTTTATGACCATATTACCCTTACTATCCTCGTTGCCAAGGGCATCCACCATTCTATGTTTGATAACGGTCAAGTAAATAATAAGAATAAGTATTAAACAAACATAAAAAAGAAGTCTAGGATGGAGTAAACAAACATAAAATATTATATTTATGTACATGATGACATGTAAAAAAACACTTTATGGATTTAGCATCAAATTTCTTAGGCCAAATTAAACTAACATAAAAATGAATTTTATGTATATGGTAGAAATGAAATAAAAACTATGTAGAATTAGTTTTTTATTTGAAACTCTTTGGACGAATTAATCAAATATAAGAAGAAACATTTGTGTATATGATGAAAAGTAAAATAAAAATTTTTGGACTTAAGAAATGATTCTCCGACAACAAGATGAAACTAAATAAAAGAAGAATATTTGTATGTATGATGAAAATTAAATCACAAAATTGCAGTTTTGAAAAATATGTTAAACCCTTGGGTCACATTAAAGAAATGTAAAATACATCATTTATGTACATGGTGACAATTAAATTTACTTCTTTTGAAATAAACAATATTTTGGGACTATTGAGGCGGATGAAACAAATATAAAATATAATTTCTGTATATATGGTGAAGAGTAAACAAAAAATTTCTAACTTGTTTGACAAATTTACAAGTCAGCAGATATAATTCTTTCATATACAACATTAGGACTTAGATTTTGCATTATAAAATTATAAATATTTTTGAAACGAAATTTATCTTTTCTAACATTCGTTCATATTTGTGTGTATATTATCATTACATAACTATACTCATATGTGTATACATTTTTCTTACACAGTTACTTCAAAGTGTGTATATATATTATCATTACATAACTATACTCATATGTGTATACATTTTTCTTACACAGTTACTTCAAAGTGTGTATATTATCATTACATAACTATACTCATATGTATATACATTTTTCTTACATAGTTAGTTCAAAGTGTGTATATTATCATTAACATAGTATACTCATGTATATACATTTTTCTTACACAGTTAGTTCAAAGTGTGTATATTATCATTACATAACTATACTCATATGTTATACATTTTTCTTACACAATTAGTTAAACCATGTTGATGTGGCAAGAGGTGAGGCAACTAACAAAAAATCACAATTGATGTATATAGTTGATAACTAGCCATCACAAAATAATAACAGAAGTATTTGCACAACACTAACTGTAATTTTTTTAACACAAACAACAATAATTGCACCAAGCAACCAAGTCTTCTCATTGCACATGTAACAAAATTACAAAGATTACATAATAGAAGAAATGAAACTGACAAGTCATCTACATTTCACACATAATTACATTGACTTTCACATACTACAACAAAATAAAACTGATATGAGTCTAAATAAAGTCTGTCTACATTTTACATTTTTAACTTTTTGAATGAGTCTAACAAACGCTCGCACAATTCCTTCTTGCTGTCGGCTGCAAACTTCTCTTTTTCAAGCAAAGTATGGAAGTCATGAACAGAATGCTTTCCTTTTTCTTCTTCCCCAAGTTGCATACGACCACTGTTGCATGAGTCTGATACCCATTGAAAGAAGCCACAGCCTAACCCATGATCCTCAGCCTACCAGATCAAAAAGTTATCACAGTTAAAAACATGCATAAAATTGTACATATATGAAAAAGATTAGCCATATGAAAAACTTACCGTAGATTGAGGGCAAACGTAAAAACTCCTACCATAAGACTTGGATGTCTTGGAAGTGCGCTTTCGACAGTGTCACTTTCCACAAGGACATTGTAACACCTCATCAACCCACATAAAAAATTTACAAGCATTGCCAGATTTTGCCTACATAAAGTTGCCAGTTATGTTATCCCAGAACCGACCAGTAGTAAAATGAATGATGACTTAACTCACCAACAGTGGACACCAATAATACGGATGTTGCGGATTCGCACTATTATGTGACACGCGAGTAATACACCATCCTGCTCCACACTCACAAATAATACCATTGTCGTTTCTATCCACAACTCCTAGTGGTGAAGCCATACATGAAGATTTTCTAGATGAAATGACAAGGTACAATGTGGAGACCTTAATTAACATGTCTAATGCTGTATATTGAATAAAATGGGCTTAGTTGGGTATGTTGTATGACATCAAAGAAATGCCTAGAAGTAAGACAAAGCTCATCCTAACCAACCAAGGAAGATTATTCAAATACTATAGTGGTTGCCAAGAAAATTGACCATCGTACATATAGTAGAGAGTAACACCATGGTTGGGGTTACTAGTGTCATACCTCCCAATGACTTATTCTTGTCATATATGCTCCTTCCCATCATCATTTTTCGGTGGCAGACATATTTTTGGTGTCTTGTAACACCCCCTTTTCTATTAGTTTGTCCCTCAATTTCACAAACATGCTTGGATGGACGCGGAAAGAAGAGTATGATCTAGCTAAATGGCCACACATAACCTCTTTAACCCATCTATGACCTTGTCTCGTGTTAGTATGCATTGGTCTACCTGGTGCCGGACTAGATACCTGGCTGCTGCAGAAGGATTAGTGTGTCATCCACCTCCTGCCAGTAGTCTTCCTCGTCCATCAAATTTTGAAGAAATTGACCAGTGGGTGCAGTATTAAGATCCATTAGACCGAGGAAAACCTACTATTAAAACATGCATACAATGATAGTCAAGCATTTCATATATGCTGACAAACAAGAATAAGTAAGTACACATGTGACATCACATCATGATAAGTAAGTAATTCATGTATGCAGAATTTAAAAAAGAAACACTCTTGCATATAATTTACTCCCAGCCATCCTACCAGAAAAAAAAAAATGATTGCAGACATATACTTAACAAAAGGATATCATGGGCATCACATGTAACCAAGCCGGCTTAGAATCCAACCAAGCCGAAGATGTACTGGAAGTCCAAGGAAGATGCACAGGTCATCCAACCCCTTCATTACATCTATGGCCTTGTATAATAGGTGATCCGGTATACCATCCACTTTCATTAATTGGTCCAACGCAGAAGAAACTGAGGGAGCAACAGTCTTCTGCAACTCAAAGGCCTCTTTTTGAAGGGCTAACCTCTCCTCTCCTAACTTGGCAATCTTTTCAAGTGACAAACGTCTTTTTTTCCTACTTGATGTCTGCGTAACAGTAGCATTGGTTTGTGGTGTGCTGTTGGGGGTGGGGACATGATCAGTAGTCTGTGGTGGTATGTCTTCAGTTAAATTAAGTTGGCTGCTGGTTGTCAAGAGGATTAGGATGACCATCATTTTCGTTCATGTCTAAGAATAGGTCATCATCATCCATGTTAGGATCATCACGTTGGTCCAAGTAAGAGTTGCCAAAGTCCCCTGCACCTAGGTCACCCCTTGCCATTGAAGTGGCAGTAATAATGTGCATTTGGTCCATAAAATTAAAGGACTTTCCTTTCAGAGTCTTGTAATCTTTATTAATCTAAAAAAATCACATTTTCCTTGTTAAGGGTGTAGGCATTTGAAAATTGACCAAACTTATGTATTGTATACACATACCGCAATCATTTCATCCCAAGCATTCTCCGAAGGTGGCACTGGCATGTTTTTTTCGTCATCCCAACCCCAGGCAGACCCACTCTTAAGATTGACGTACATAGCATACCATTTTTTCAGGTTCTTGTACCTATTTTTCAAGTTGGACAGTGTGTAAGACAATGTGTTTTGTCATTGAACTGCCGCAGTGCCATCCTCCAAGCCTCTTTTGTAAATGTCACATTTACAAACCCATCATGTTGGACTTTGTGCTCAACTAAGATGTCCACGAGTACTTGATCACCATCCTCCCTCCAATTAGGGACACGTCCCTTTGTTGTGTGTGGCCATTCTTTTGTGACGAAAAATTAAGTGAGCGAACACCCACCATGATAAAGTAAAAAAGAATATGTAATATGTAACAGTGAACAATAAAAATAAGGAACAAATGATAGTTTACACATGAGTTTACAATAAATTAAGTGAGCCAACACCCAGTATGATTAAAGTAACCAAAGGAATATGTAATAACGAACAGTCAACAGTGAACATAAGCAATAAAGCCATTACTTTACCTAAGCAAGTACAAAAAATATATAACAACCAACACCCAGTATGGTTAAACTAAAAAATATAAAGTAATATACAAGTTTAGCAGTGAAAATAATAGAAGTTTTGTATTAATTTACATAGGACAGTACAACAAATGTAAGTGAGCAAACACAATATGAGGCAACTAAAAAAGATGCAGTAATATGAAACTTAAACAGTGAAAATAACAGAAGTATTCAGTAGTATAGATATGACACTACAACAAATAAATACATTGCATACACAGTATGATTAAAATAAAAAAAGATGCAGTAATATACAAGTTAAACAGTGAAAATAACAGAAGTATTCAGTAGTATACATATGACACTACAACAAATAATTACATTGCCTACACAGTATGATTAAATTCTACAAAGATGCAGTAATATACAAGTTAAACAGTGAAAATAACAGAAGTATTTAGTAATATACATATGACACTACAACAAATAATTACATTGCCTACACAGTATGATTAAATTGAACAAAGATGCAGTAATATACAGTTAAACCGTGAAAATAACAGAAGTATATTCAGTAGTATACATATGACACTACAACAAATAATTACATTGCCAACACAATATGATTAAACAAAAAAAGATGCAGTAATATACAAGGTCAACAGTGAGAATAACAGAAGACATCATTAGCTTACATAGGACACTACAACAAACGTAACTGAGGAAACACAGTATGGTTAAACTAAAAAAAGATAAAGTAATATACAAGTTCAGTAGTGAAAATAACTGAAGATATCAGTAGCTTACATATGACACTAGAGCAAATATAACTGAGCCAACACAGTATGATTATACTAAACAAAGATACAATAATATACAAGTTCAACAGTGAAACTAACATATAACAGCCATATGGCACTACTACAACCATCTGTTTATATGTATGTAAACATGTATTCACGCAACAGTCGAAATAGGAAAAGTATGGAACACAGTCAAATCGTGAGCCTATTAAGAAGAAAATCCAATTTTACAAGAAAATGCGTACTGCAGGTAGGGTACGACATTGTACATTGAAACCGTAGAACCAAGTACATGCAAATACATGGCTGGAATATGACCTTATTACGAAACTATACCTTCACGTCGAAGAATACACAGTCATCTCCGTGCCCTGTAAACAATGGCCAAACCACTGACAGTAAAAGGGAAGGAGTTAAAGCAACCTCCGACGACAATAAGCCGATCAAGGGTTTTTGTACACACATTGGAAGAAAACGATGGAACAGGGAAAGAAAGCCGAAGACTACAAAAACCCTTGTGTGTGCCCTAGTACAGGAACAGATAGGCCGGGAAGGAGCGAAAGTAGCATCTGACGATGACAAACTATGGAAGGGTTTTTGTACATAGAAAGGAAGAAGAACATGGAAGAGGGAAGGAGCTCACGATGGCGATCCGTCCAAAGATTTTTGAACAGAGCAAGGAAGAAGCAGATGGAAGAGGGAAGGAGCTCACAACGTCTGCTGATAGTGACTTCCAAAACGACTTCATGCAGGCCCTCGCCGTGGTACAGGAGAGCGACCGGAGGCGTCAAACTTTTCGTCTCCGACGAGCAGCCACTGTGATGCGGAGAGAGCATGGGGATCATCCACCGCCTCCGTCGTTCAGCAGAGCAGTCGCCGCGGGGAGGAAGACGATAAGCCGAGAAGCCTGCTGAGCGCGTGCGGAATCGCGGAGAGGAGCAAGAGAGCCAAGGCACGAGGGGTAAATTCGTGGGTGGGGTGTGATAAGACGTCGCCTCGGAGGCGATTTCGGGGTTGGGATATTGGGGATACACCATTCCAGAGTCCCCATGGAATGGCTTATCCCCGGTATTAACCCGGGTTATGGAGATAATCCCATTCCCCTTATCCCCTCTTATCCCTGTGAATAGTAACCATAACAAACAAAGAATAGGGATATCACCCCGCTATTCTCGCCCTGTCCCGATACCAAACATGACCTTAATGAATAACTTCCCAACAGTACTAAAAGTCTAAAAGCCAATGGTTCATATATCCATATTCCTTGATCGTTTGCAAACTTGCACTAGTAGAAAACAGGGTATGGCCAACCGTGGTTTTAAAACAGTCGGCGGTTTAAAGTAACAACCGACTGTTTTGTCCGCCGCTGGTATAGGATTTTATTTGGGTAGAAAGCCGACCATTTTTATTATATAAAACAGTCGCGGTAGGTTCTTCCCCCCAACCTGCCAAAAGAAAGAAATTTTTATGCGCGGCGCCAAAACGTTTCCCCCCACTTTCTCCATCTCTTTCCCTCATCTAGAGAGCGTGAACTTCCCTCTTCCCCGTTTCGCCCCACTCCGCACCCTTCTCCGCTCTTCCTTCTCCCCTTTTCTGCGATCGCCTTGGACGCCGATCGCCTTGGAGACGCCCACCGCACCCTTCGCCGATCGCCTTGGAGATGCCCACCACACCCTACGCCGCCCATCCTTTTCCCTGTCCTGCGATTGCCTTGGATGCCGAAGGCCTTGGACGATTGCCTTGGAGACGCCGATCGCACCCTTCGCCGATCGCCTTGGACGCCGACCGCACCCTTCGCCGCCCATCCTTTTCCCTGTCCTGCGATTGCCTCGGACGCTGAAGGTCTTGGACGCCGAAGTTGTAGCCGTCGGAGATCTAGGTATTTTCTCTCTTCGGCCTCAACGATAGCATCTCCCTCATGCCCCTCCTACTCCCCTGCGCCTACAAGGCCTTCGCAGATGTCATCTATTACAGGAAATTTAAAAGATACTGGACGATGTTGACCGTCCTGCTTTAAGGTGAGGAGATCTGCTCTGAGGCTTACGATCGATGTCATCTGTTGCAGAAGATTTAAAGATACTGGAAGATGGAGATCATCATCCTGCCTTGAAGGTGAGAAAGGACGTCCTATGGCTTGCGGGGAAACTTGGAGAAATCAGGGTGTCGGCGTTCCATGTATGTTGTCTTCCCTTCCATTGCCTCCTCTGTGCCATAAAATACCAAGGTAGCATTACCACCAACTTCCTGCATGAAAAAAATGGAAAACATAAATATTTGAAGGAGCATTCGCTACTGTATGTACTGTGGCATTCACCACATAAATGAAGAATTCGTGACTTATCGGGTTCCCGGTGGAGACAGTAAAAGAATAGAACTGAACACCAGCCAATTTATGAAATTACCCGGCACTGTTGTGAGCTATTAAGAGAACAAAATTTTTTGTATGCCCATGTGATGATAGATAGAACTATTACTTAGGTGCTGTAGAGATGACCCAAATAGAAGGCATGTGCTGTTAATGTTTGTGTTTGAGCTCCTGTACAAATACACACATTCTTTGCTGGCATAAATGAACAACCAGTAGTGTCTTCTTCCTCTGTTGGGGGGGGGGGGTCTCGCAAAAAGGTTGGCATCCCTCCTAGCTCATAATTTTTCCCCTCATCAAGTGCTATAGCATGGCCCTGCTTTCTTTCATGGAAAAGGATAGCCTGTGTGTGTGCGCCAAGATAATCCCCTGCACGTACGTAGTACCTTGATTCCACCATGATTAAGTGAGGAAACAAAACGAAAAGGATTGAACAAGGCATCTGCCACATTTTTCTAGCAAGATATGCATAGAATCCTGAAGAGAGGCACAGTACAGCAAGGCTAGGCAATTTTAAAAGGAGGAATGGGCGACTGTTTTTATAAAGCGACTGTTCCAAAACAGTCGTCTGAACAATTGCCAACTCTTAAGTAGCCGACTGTAAAACGCCGACTGTTTCACCGTCGTCTAAACTTTTGCCGACTATAAACAGTCGGCCTTTCTAAAAGTGCCGACTGTTTTAGTGGTCGGCGGTAACCCACTTTGTACTAGTGTAATTGATTTGAAACTTTATAGAAATTTCTTTAGATGCCTTGCATTATTGTTTATGAATGTATCTTCTTTCCATTAGGTACCTCATAATTATACATTTAATTAATGACCCAACGTCGTATATAACACATTTTTGGGTTGATCAATCACACTTTTCATGTGTGACGACGGTGACCTCAGAACACCATGTTTCAGATCTGCAAATTGCAGCATACAAGGTATCTGTAAATTATTATTTGGGAAAGTATTGCGACTCGTTGTGAAAATTACCGTGTGACTACGGGCATAAGAGATCCGAGACTCAGAGAGAAAGAGCGCAACACAAATCGTAACCAGCCACCTGGATCCGAAGACTCCAAAAGGTAAGGAGATTCGTCATATAAAGTAAAATAAATATAACAGGAATGAAATATAGTATTTTTCATGAGGATGTGATCTCAAATGTAAGTACAAGTAGAAGAAAGAGTACATTTCCCAAAAAGACATTAGTTTGCATGACTATAAATCATTATTATCGAAGTTTTGATAATATAATAAGAATATAAATATGTAAAAAACACTTTTAAAATTATGATATATGAATTGGGTTGTTCATAAGTTTTGCGTAAGCATGCTGATTTTAGTTTGTTTCTATGAATCTTAATTAAGAACTTTATCTTTTATGAAATTATATTGTGGTGGCTATTTTTAGCCACCTAAGCCGGCGAGACCCATCATGATCCATCGTCATCCTATAGACGGGCGCGGCCCTTCAGCAGGGCGACACGTGTCCTCGAAAGAAGCTTGAAGATCCCGAGCACGGTCTCTGCTTCTAAGCACACCCAGAATCCTAGGGGTAGTCTCCGGGCACCCCTCATCCTGTTCGGTTCATGCCTTGTCTACCGAGTAGGTCTTGCAGGAAGCATGCCCTGGACCCCCTAGCAGCAGCAGTGCCCGGGTACCAGCCACCGAGCAGACAGTTCAGCTAACCAAACAAGAATAGTCACCGAGCCCCAGGTCCAGCCTACCGAGCAGGCCATCTGCTCGGTATCCTCTGCCTAGGAGCCACCAAGCAACTCTCCGTCTCCTTGTGACAGTTACAACGGCTCCGTCATGCGCGTCCCACAACCATGTGGTGCATTAACTGCAGGTCCCCTCAACGGACGCCTGGACGCGTAACTCCCCGCCAAGGGCGCCAATCGGTGCGCCCTTCCCGGCGACATTAGGGAACGTTCCGTCTCACCCCCTCTGCACTTTCGCCTATAAAAGGCCCAGGTAAACACCATGCCAAGGTACGCACTCTTATGCGCGCACAGTGCAGCACACATGCTATTGAACCTTCTTCCCCCAAACCTCTCTACAGTCCACTGACTTAGGCATCGGAGGGTTCTCCCCGGTTCTCCAATCGGGCCCCCTGATCCTTTTCTGGTTTTGCAGGCCTTCGTCCGCTACCGGCGACCGTCTTCTCTTTTCTCAGTAGAGGTCCGTTTGGTTCAGGCCCAAACATGAACACACCACCACACATATATTTGAATTAGATGAGATATATCATAAATGTACTTATGAACTAGAATAAGATTGTGCACCATGAGATTTTTATATGTATGTAAGAATTATAAATAGTAGTACCTTAGGAGAGATGGATTTCTCTTACAAATATCCGTGGGAGAGTTAGAACTTGAGAATATGTAGAAAAATCTTGAAGTTGGATGACCTAAGACCTAATAGAGGGTGGAACAATATTTCCCAACGCGTTTAATTAGATAGCCAAGGCTTATGTATCTTGTAGAGGTAATCTTTAGTCTCATATTGAAAGATAATGAGAATAAGTGTGTGCTTATCAGCAAGAGTCTCACATCTTCTCCTAAGAGGACCTTTTTAAAAGATAAAATCCTAAGCATGAGGACAATACCTCTTGGGAGGCACACTTAAATCACGTCTCTTCATTGACGCCGTCTGTGAGAACAAACGAGAGGCCATGCGCCCTACCTGAGCGTCTCATCTTCATGAGACCCGCACACTCTTATCCTTACTAGGAGGCTGTGTAGAGGTAATCTTAAGTCCTACATTGAAAGATAGTGAGAACAAGTGTATGTTTATCACGTCTCTTCACATCTCATCCCTAGGTGTTAAGTATATAAATTTTTTAAAACTCTTTGTGTCGTGATTGGATGATGGTGGCATGCAAGTATAAGATTATGTTATGACATGTGTTCTTTTATAAGTTCACTTTCCGTGTTGTTTGAATAATTTTCACTAAGATAATTGATAATGTTCGAATGTGGCTTTCGATGGTGGGTATTATAATTGTTTATATATCTCCGATAATTGATTATGTGTACTGTGACAAATTTTACTTTCTACAACTAATTAATACCACTAAATAGGTGTCATAATTGATTATGTGTCTCCCATAATCGATTATGTGCACATGGTAAATTTTACTTTTTACATCTGAGTTCCCAACAGTGAACATCTTAATTGATTAGATGCTCCCTATATATTGAAACCTATTAATCAATTATGTGCCATATAATGTAGTAGAGTTTGGCTAAAACAATTATGTACTACTCTTCTGTATAATATTTGGTTTCTACTAGCTTACTCAATATCATGATGTTATAGTAATCAATTATGCATGCTAATTAGTTATGTAGTATTTTTTTTGTAATTGTAAACTTTGTAACGGAAACCAAATTTCGATACCTCTCGAGGGATCAACGAATTGCTCTACTGAACTGTGGCCCACAAAATCTCCACATATGTTTTTCGGGCAATAATGAATCTCTAAGGGAAACTTGAAGTTTTGAGGTACGTAGGTGGGTCTTAATGGAGCTTGAAGAGTTCGTGATGAAGGCAATTAGTTTTAGTCTGTATCAAATTATGTAAGATTAATTTGCTGAATCGGAAGGTTGTCATTCTAAATCTATTTTATGAATTAATGAAGTTTATGAGATTTCGTAGAATATTCTAGTGTTTACTCTTCTACTGAAAACTTTTTTATAATTCTTCTGGTGTTAATTACTTTTCTAATGAAAATTTATTTATAATTATTCTACTTCCTTACGTTGCAAGATTCAATCTGCCCCTATTGATCCGTATTAATTAAGAACAGGGGAGTGACAAGCACCTCCTCCTCACCACCGTTACTACGTCCACCACCACTGTCGTTCAGTAATGAGTTCTATATATGCCATTAGTTGTCGAAGGAAGAGGAAGAGGGGGATCGGGAGGAGAAACTGGTTGACCATGCAGCCGCTTGTAGACATGCATGTCGATCTAACCAAACACCCTTCTTAGTCATGCAAGTTGCCACATGATATTTGAGGTTCGCGCATTTTTGGAACATGTTCAGAGGACGAGACGCCTTCGCATGCATGCCAACCTCGACATTTTGGCATGACTTTTGACATTTTTGATCGACAAACTCCTAAATGCATCCATCGACATGGACGCTTTCTTGAGGGATGCATCTAGCTAGTCATACGGACATGCATCGATCTTTAGGCGCTCTCTACTCAACCTTATAAATTGACATGCCAAATTTCAGATAAAATAGCTAGGTCTCGTAACCAAGGCTCAATCGAACATTTGAACCACTATATATATCTATCGGCCGATAACTAGCTAGGATTCAGAAGCCCAAGACATCACATCATTGGTCTCCTGTCTCATGCATCCTTTTCCAACCTATTGGTCATCATCGGTATTAATTATATATATATATATTATATATATATAGAGAGAGAGAGAGAGAGAGAGAGAGAGAAGAGAGAGAGAGAGAGAGAGAGAGAGAGAGAGAGAGAGAGAGAGAGAACGGTGAACTCCGAACTCGCGCATCAATTTTTTAATTTGCGGATCAAACAACTTGGGAATGGAGACTGCTGGAGTATTTAGTACGATAGAGACCTTGTTCATGATATAACCCTTTTATGCATGTTTAGCGTACGTGCTCGATGATGTTATTATATATATTCTTTGATTGGAGACGAGTATATATATATGCGAAATATAAGAAGCAATGATCATGGTATGAAAACAGTGATAAGTGTATACAGTGACGGAGTCAGTTTAGAAGGGGAGTAATTAATAAGATTAATTATTTATGAATATTCAAAATAAGGGAAGGTAATTAATAAAGTTAAAAAAAATATTCGCCTGTTTGTCAATTTAATTCACTCAAAAAATTAAGGAAAAAATTTATACAAAAAATTAAGGTCCCCCCGGCTCCGCCACTGAGTGTATATATAATACTCTTATATTTATGCTCTTAGAAATTAATTGGTTGAATGGGTTTCTGGTAGGGGTGTAAAGGAGCCGGAATCAGAGTCAAAAATAGTAGTTATAAAAATTATAAAAAATAATTGAATTTAGAATCGGATACAGAAACAATAATTTTGACTTTCGTATTCAAATTCATTTTATCAAATTATCGGATAATCGAATTAAAAAATTAGATAATATTGAATATGAACATGTTTGGTAAATTGGATTCATAAATCGGATAATTAGATATTCAAATAATATATAATATATATTATGTAATATATATATATATTAATATATGTTATATATATTATCGAATTCGAAAATCGAATAATCGGAGTTTTCATATCCGATTCCGATAGTTTATCGAAAATATCCGAATTCGAAGCCTATAAACTATCGAGAATGAAATCACGTGTTTCTGAATCTTATAATTTTTATCAAAATCGAATCGGATAATCAAATAATCATATATTTTTGACAGTCTTAATCCCTGAGATTTTATTAATTCAAGAATGAGTTCATGGGTCAGAGAAGAGGAGTCCAATTTGGTGATGAATGTAAGAAGAGGACTCTCATTCTTTGAAAGAGACATACTATATATGGATGCATAATTCAACTAATTATTAAAAGCATGGCTTGAGACTAATCCCTCATATATCGATCAATCTCGCTCGTTTTCCATCTCCCATGGAGTTCATATGACTAATTAACGAATCAGCTCCGAGGAAATTGACGCCTTCATCGTCCCCCCCCCCCCCCCACCTGCCATTGAAAACGAAATGCTCTGGACTCGCATATGCCATGAACCTTATAATGTCTCAGTGTGGAAGCCTCCACACACGTACGGGCATGATACTACAATGCAATATGTGAGCTGCCTGTTCGGAAGTTAAGCTAGTAATGCAAAACGTTGAAGTCACAATGATGCGTGCACCCCCACTGCGAGATTGCATTGGTCCAAAATATATGTCATTAGAGCTAAGAACGTGCAGCTGGTGGTACTGCGTGAAGACCCTCTTCTTTCTGCTGGATCCCATTGCCACTACAAGAAGGGGGCCGGACTAACGAGAGGGAGAACCATCGAAGACATCTGCAATTAGAGAGAGAGAGAGAGAGATGGACGGTAAGAAGGTTTTGGCGTTGGAAGCGGTGGCCCTGATGCTGCTCACGTCCCTTGTTGTTACCTCTGCCCGGCAACCTTTGGCTGGTCTGAGTCTCCTAGGTAATTTATGACGCCAATTAGATTGAAATATCTCGGTAAACCACTCTTATTTTGTCATGTTAACAGCAATTTTTTTTTTTTAATTTGAACTTCAAATTTTTTAACTAATAAAAACTCTCTTAAAGTGTTTGTGTGTGTGTGTGTGTGAGAGAGAGAGAGAGAGAGCGCTTGGTGTGCACACAAACAAATCCCCTTCGATCTTCTGCGACTTTCGCTGTTTCAACATATAAAAGCGCCTATATACATATATATATATGTATGTCTCAGCTGGGAAGCGGCCGGTGCCGAAAAGTGAGCTGGTGTGCTGCGACAGCTGCGACTGCCCGAAGGAGGGTAGCTGCATCTGCGACGACACCATGGACGGAGACTGCGCCGATGGCTGCCTAACCTGCACCTGCGCCGACATTGGCCAGGGCTGCCGGTGCCTCGACAAGCTGAGCACCTGCCCCGACGCCTGCAACTGGGACTACATCGCCGACAGCTACTCCCCGGCGAGGAACAAGCCGGGGCGTGCGAGTTACAACCACGGCAAGTCCTCGAACTGAGAGTTGCGCCGGAACTGGTTTTGGTTGGCTGGCTTCCTGTCCGCTGCCTTGCTTCCCCAATAATTTTTAAGCCCGGCATGGTCTTTGTGGATGCAGATTTGAAGGGCTAAATGGCGTGTTATACTCGTGCACTGTTTTCATTTTTTTGGGTCATATATATTTATATGTTTAAATATGTATATATATTTGGAAACGTATGAAGAAGCAATTAAACTATCATATCATATGAGCCACCTACCGCACCATGGATGGATTGGATGCTCTCAACTTGGGCCAGACCCTCTTCCATTAGCAGCTCTCGCCAGTACAAAGTGGCTGAGGTACCGTTTGATGTGCCTGTTATTAGCCTTCAAACCTAGACAAGGTTTTGAGTTTGAGTTGGGCCCAAGTTTTCCGGCCCAGATTAGACTTGGGTTCGGGTACGACGCTCAAGTCCGAATTTGCCCATTAATCTTCCCTAAAAATCCATAGTATAATCATGTTTAGTGTTAAAATATACTACTTTCATAGGCAAAAAGTTCCTAGTTTTCCGTGTCTGATATACATTACAATGGGAGATTTACTGACATATAGATAGATAGAAACGCCGATGGGATGACGATTTACCCGCAACTCACTATACCGCATTCTTAAGTATATCTTAATTAACTTGGCTATATATGTAGCAACTTTCATTGTTCACGGACCATCCAAATAATTGAACAAGTTGGCGTATATATATATATATATATAATATCTGTTTTAAAGATAATACCGTTTGGTGCCATGAAATATTTTTCTGCAAGACTACGATCATATGTAGGAACTTCAGTACATATACATTACAAAATTTTGTGAGAATAGAGATCGAATTTGAGATCAAATTTTTTGATCTCAATATGGTCTCAAAATTGTGACCGAACAGTCACTAAGATCTTGCACTTGCTAAATATTAGATATAGAGATCGAAAATATTTTGGTGACAAATCGATCTCATCGGTCTCAAAATTAAGACCGATTTGTCACCGAAATTTATTCCATCTCAAAATATACATTTGGTCTGAATATTAGTGACTGAAACTTTTCAATGATAATTCAGTCTAAAATCTGAGAGTAAATTGTCATTGAAATATTTTCATTTTGCGGCAACCTTTGTGACCGAAATATATCGATTGACAAATCGATCTCAATTTTGAGACACATTTCTCACCGAAAGGAATCAGTCTCCAAAATTGCAGGTTCTAAGATCGAATAGCGACCGAATTCTTTCGATCACTATTCTCCCTTTTTCCCCTCCCAACGACCCTCTCCTTCCTTTCTCTTTGTTTGTCTCTCTCCATCGTCAGACGCCACCGTTGCCTCTCCACCATTCGACGCTGCTGCAGACACTATCGTCGGACGCCATTGTCGCCTTCGGAACATGCCAGATTCTCATCGACACTAAACCCCCTCTCTCACTCTCTTGGTTGAGGGTGTGTGCGAGCAGGAGAGACAAGAAGGGAGAGCCACCAGAGGGGTGAATCCCCTTCTAGTTGGGGTTGTGTGCGAACAGAAAAGGGGAGGGGATCCCCAAGTGCAAGGGTTAGTCGATGGTGTTTGGTGGGGGGGGGGGGTGGCAGCCAGTGGTGGTGGTGGAGGGTGGGCGGTGGTGGCCCAGGAGGGTGTTGAGGCGTTGGGCGAAGGTGGTGGCGTGGGCGGCAGCGGTGAGGGAGGGTGCTGGGTTGGGGGGTGGCCACGGCGGCAGGGGCGGGGGCAGGTGTTGGGGCGGCGTTGGTGGTGGTGGTTTGTGTGTGTGTGGGGGGGTGGGGGGGGTGATCCTTAATGTGGGTGGTTTTAGACTTTTAGTCCCAATTACATTTGATTGCCTTTCCAAGGTCTGAACCTTAAATGTAAGGGGTTTTAAAATAATTTTTATAGTTTTAACTATGGGATTGATGTGTCTTGTTGCAAGCAGTTAGAAAATGTGCATGTCGATAGTCTTCCATTATATTTTAAGCACTATACACCAAACTATCATAAAAAATACCAAAACACATTACCTTAAGTAGTGCTGCTTAAAAATATCATTCATGAGGTTCTAAATTGTTGATGGGGCATTGGAAAGGCCAAACGACATAACCAAGAATTCATAACGACCCTCATGTGTCTTGAAAGCAGCCTCATGAATGTCAGCAGGATGCCTTGAATTAAGTTTCAATGTTACCCCTAGACACCACCTTTGAGAGACCACCTATATAGCCTAGCAGCAACATTCACCTGATGCACTTGAGTAGAGGTAAATGTGAGACTTAACTTCTTTACCACAAAAGGATCTAAACAATTGTGAGTACTGCCATTATCAACCAAGACAATAACATGCATTTCTATTAAGAAGCTATCTATTTTCAATAGAAAGCAAGTAAAGTGTCGAACAAGATATCTGAAAGATTTTATAAGTTATTTAAGGATGCTGATGAGTTATTATGAGATAATTGTCAAAATACACTCGGTTGTCTGCCATGCTATATATAGTTGCTTAACTTGAAATCTAAATTTTATATCAGTAAGAGTCATTTTGATCGTCTCCTCCTCCTCATTAAGAATATGTTGCCTCAATATGAGAAGTTGATACCGAAAATAACATAGTTAGTCGAAGTGAAACTTTGACTGGTCTAGAAAAATAACGTAGTCAGTCGAAGTGGGACTTCGTATATGACGAACTGCAACTTGCGATATGACAGAGTGAAACTTTGATTGGTAACTTCGATTGATCAGAAGAAAATTGTGCATGACGAAGTGAAACTTCAAATATGACTGAGTGAAACTTCGACTGGTTGGAAGAAAATCGTGCATGATGAAGTGAAACTTCTATTGATAGCTTCGACTGATAAGAGATTTCTTCTTTCGAAGTGGATTTAAATGGAAGTTGATAGAGATTTCTAGTGCAAATCTTTTGAAGCAATAGAAGACATTTTTATAGCCATAATATTCTAAAAATTATTTAGAATATTTATGAGTTTTAGTTATCACCAAACATAGGGATAAATATGTGCAAGTGGTTCAACACTTTTGAGACTGAATATTTTAGTCATAAACTCAGTCTCTATTTTGTGATCGAAAATGTTCGATCACTGTCTTATTTGGTCATTTGTTTTGAAAGTAAATATAGATCAAATTCATTTGGTCTCAAAATGGAGACCGAAATTTTTTGGTCTTAATATTATGACCAAACTATCGTGACCGACAGATTCGGTCCCTATTCAGTCACAATTCGGTCATTATTGCTGCCAGTGACCGAATTAATGACAGAATTGTGATCGAATTGAGACCGAATTATTTGGTCTCTATCTGCGTCTATTCTTGTGGTGATAACACAACTTTGAGTGTTGTATAGAGAACGAAAAATGGGGAAAAAATAGAGTCTCTAGATAATTCCACATTGATTGTTAAAAGAAATGATTATGTGTTTGTAAGCTCTGACCTTTAACCCTAAACTCAAAAAATACTCTTAACAAAATCGTGTCTCTACTCTAAAAAATAATATCCCATAAAAAAACTCTTTTTTTTTTTTTATTCTTGCAACAATAGTGTTACATAGGCTCTCCAGTTTGTTTAGATTTAGCCTAAATTAGGTGAGGTTGGACTTGCCAAACCTGAGTAATGCTTGTTCCAAGGAGGTATATGGACTCTTCATAGTTAAATCTTAAAATAATTAGACAAATGGATAGGCCAAACAGGGGAATGCCCCTTCTCTCTCTCTCTCTCTCTCTCTCTCTCTCATTGCAAAGCCAAGGGCTCTTTGACAACAGCTTCATATCGTGAGGGTACAATCTGCCTCGTGAGTATTGATTGAGCTAGTTTGTAGAACCTGTAAAGGTCAGTTTCATAGGTCTGAGATTCGGTGCTCGAGACGAGGTTGGAGTATGAAAATGAAGTTTGCTGCTATTGGGCCAATGTAGGCAACTCTACAAGAAAATTGATCTTGAGATGGTGCTCTCATAGTAGATCTTCTGATGCCGAAGTTAGGATTCAACCATTGTGTGTGCGTGCATGAGTGAGTGAGAGAGAGAGAGAGAGAGTACTATAGCCAAGAGCTCTCAACTCCATCCGCCCTTATCTGTGATAGTGTGCGTGGTTGTTTTAATAGAGATCGTCGAAAGTCAAGGGGGGTATAGTTGCCACTCCGGCCGTTGCTAGTAGAGCGTGGGTAGGCCATTCCTTGGCCTTGTTCTTGACGCTGTTGACCTAGACCAGCCATATATGGGCCATCTCTGGGACACGTGTGCATTGAACTAAGCCACTCGTACGGCGACCATTCCTTGGATAGGTCGTGGGGCACTATTGGCCTGAGTCAACAATACGTGGGCCATCCTCTGGGTGGGGGCACTGCAGGTCAGTGCGGGACATGAAAGAATGGCGTCCTGACATGTGTGTAGGGTGCTGCACATCAGCAATGGTGGTACATGGGCCATGCCTCCTAGACCGGCTTGGATCGTCTCTCTCTGCATCCACTGGATGTTGGGCCTAGACTGAGAGGTGCCCAGTTAGTTAACTGCACAAACCCTGATTAACCCTCCTTAATCAGATAAATGGCTACATACACTACAAGAAATTGCGATATTTCCCACGGACAGAATCCGTCGGAAATCTGACGGTAATCTGTCAGAAACAGAGACTTCCGACAGCTTTCCGTCGAACGGTCGTCGGAACTGATCCGTCGGAAACAACTGGTCAGAAATTACCGACGGAAAAACATTCCGTCAGAAATGTGTCAGAAATACCGACAGAAAATGTCCGTCGAAAATGGGTCGGAAGTTTCCGACGGCAACCGTCGGAAAGATGTGTCAGAAATTTTGTCAGGATTGACCGACGGACCATTCCATCGGCATTTCCGTCGGTAACTTCTGACTAACAAATCCGTCGGAAAACAATCCGTCAGAACTTTAGACAGAAATGCCGATGGGTTTTTTCGTCAGTAATATCTATTTTCTGACGGAATACTATTCGTCGGAAATTTCATCGGAAAGTTCTCTATTTTTTTTTAAAATAAAGAAATAACAATGATTTCAAAGCTGCTACAATATTCATAAATTTTACAAATACTCACAATCAACATAAAATCATAAATATAACAAAAGTAAAATCATACATAATAATAAATACAAAAAATCAGGACAGATCTGCAGGATCGTCTGCTGTCCCCGCCTCGTGATCGTCAGGTGCCGGAGGTGGATCCTATATTAAGAAAAAATTAATATGAGAAACATTAATAAAAATTAATATACATACATTATTTTCAAAAATTAAATTTAAAATATGTGATTATTTCTCAAGTTGAAGTAGAAACTATTTTTAGATCCGTCGTTTCTTGGTTTTTTTTTAGATCCGTCATTTCAACGCCCAACCCAATCCGGGAATCCAAATCGGATTCTGTCAGTTCGCACACGTCACTTTCACCCACCCGGTCGTGTCGGAGCGAACGACACGCCGATCAGATCCCTATTTGGGATTTTGAACCCCGGGTTGTGTATTTTGACCTTTTAGACTCAGGTTTTTTTAGATCCGTCATTTCAACGCCCAACCCAATCCGGGAATCCAAATTGGATTCCGTCAGTTTGCACACGTCACTTTCACCCACCCGGTCGTGTCGGAGTGAACGACACGTCGATCAGATCCCTATTTGGGATTTTGGACCCCCGGGTTGTGTGTTTTGACCTTTTAGACTCAGGTTTTTTTAGATCCGTCATTTCAACGCCCAACCCAATCCGGGAATCCAAATTGGATTCCGTCAGTTCGCACACGTCACTTTAACCCACCCAGTCGTGTCAGAGCGAACGACACGCCGATCGGATCCCTATTTGGGTTTTTGGACCCCCGGGTTATGTATTTTGACCCCTTAGACTCAGATTTTTTTTAGATCCGTCATTTCAACGCCCAACCCAATTCGAGAATCCAAATCGAATTCTGTTAGTTCGCACACATCACTTTCACCCACTCGGTCGTGTCAGAGTGAACGACACGCCGATCAGATCCCTATTTGGGATTTTGGACCCTCGGTTGTGTGTTTTGACCCTTTAGACTCAATTTTTTTTTAGATCCGTCATTTCAACGCCCAACCCAATCCGAGAATCCAAATTGGATTCCGTCAGCTCGCACACGTCAATTTCACCCACCCGGTCGTGTTGGAGTGAACGACACGCCGATCAGATCCCTATTTGAATTTTGGACCCCCGGTTGTGTGTTTTGACTCTTCAGAGTCAGGTTTTTTTTTGATCCGTCATTTCAACACCTAACCCAATCCAGGAATCCAAATTGGATTCCGTTAGTTCGCACACGTAAATTGAACCCACCCGGTCATATCGGAGTGAACGACACGCCGATCAGATCCCTATTTGGGATTTTCGACCCCCGAGTTGTGTGTTTTAATCTTTTAGACTTGAATTTTTTTAGATCCGTCATTTCAACGTCCAACCCAATCCGGGAATCTAAATCGGATTCCGTCAGTTCGTACACGTCACTTTAACCCACCCGGTCGTGTCGAACCAAACGACACGCCGATCGGATCCCTATTTGGGATTTTGAACCCCGGGTTGTAGGTTTTCACCCTTTAGACTTGGTTTTTTTTTAGATCCGTCATTTCAACGCCCAACCCAATCCGGGAATCCAAATCGGATTCTGTCAGTTCGCACACGTCACTTTCACCCACCCGGTCGTGTCGGAGCGAACGACACGCCGATCAGATCCCTATTTGGGATTTTGAACCCCGGGTTGTGTATTTTGACCTTTTAGACTCAGGTTTTTTTAGATCCGTCATTTCAACGCCCAACCCAATCCGGAATCCAAATTGGATTCCGTCAGTTTGCACACGTCACTTTCACCCACCCGGTCGTGTCGGAGTGAACGACACGTCGATCAGATCCCTATTTGGGATTTTGGACCCCCGGTTGTGTGTTTTGACCTTTTAGACTCAGGTTTTTTTAGATCCGTCATTTCAACGCCCAACCCAATCCGGGAATCCAAATTGGATTCCGTCAGTTCGCACACGTCACTTTAACCCACCCAGTCGTGTCAGAGCGAACGACACGCCGATCGATCCCTATTTGGGTTTTTGGACCCCCGGTTGTGTGTTTTGACCCTTTAGACTCAATTTTTTTTAGATCCGTCATTTCAACGCCCAACCCAATTCGAGAATCCAAATCGAATTCTGTTAGTTCGCACACATCACTTTCACCCACTCGGTCGTGTCAGAGTGAACGACACGCCGATCAGATCCCTATTTGGGATTTTGGACCCTCGGGTTGTGTGTTTTGACCCTTTAGACTCAATTTTTTTTTAGATCCGTCATTTCAACGCCCAACCCAATCCGAGAATCCAAATTGGATTCCGTCAGCTCGCACACGTCAATTTCACCCACCCGGTCGTGTTGGAGTGAACGACACGCCGATCAGATCCCTATTTGAAATTTTGGACCCCCGGGTTGTGTGTTTTGACTCTTCAGAGTCAGGTTTTTTTTTGATCCGTCATTTCAACACCTAACCCAATCCAGGAATCCAAATTGGATTCCGTTAGTTCGCACACGTAAATTGAACCCACCCGGTCATATCGGAGTGAACGCACGCCGATCAGATCCCTATTTGGGATTTTCGACCCCCGAGTTGTGTGTTTTAATCTTTTAGACTTGAATTTTTTTAGATCCTCATTTCAACGTCCAACCCAATCCGGGAATCTAAATCGGATTCCGTCAGTTCGTACACGTCACTTTAACCCACCCGGTCGTGTCGAACCAAACGACACGCCGATCGGATCCCTATTTGGGATTTTGAACCCCCGGGTTGTAGGTTTTCACCCTTTAGACTTGGGTTTTTTTTAGATCCGTCATTCAACGCCCAACCCAATCCGGGAATCCAAATTGGATTCCGTCAGTTCGCACACATCAATTGAACCCACCCGTCGTGTCAGAGTGAACGGCAGGCCAATCAGATCCCTATTTGGGATTTTCGACCCCTGGATTGTGTGTTTTAATCTTTTAGACTTGGGTTTTTTTTAGATCCGTCGTTTCAACTTGTGTTTTGACATTCTTTAGTGGTTTCATTTCATTCAAAGTATATGAAATTAATAGTAATACTGACCTGAGGGGCTGGCTATGAGGGGCGTACTCCCTGCATGGCTGAGATCAACTGCTGAATTATATCGACGAAGTGTGTTCGTAGCTCTTCCCGAATGAGGGTTCTCATCTCCTCTACACCACTGACGGGCGGCGCAGCAGATGAACTCGCATATGCCGGAGGAGCGACCGAACTCGCATATGAGGACAACAATGGAGTAGTATCCAAGCTGTCCCCAAAGCCGTACACTCGACCCTTTCTTGGCCCTCCCACTGCGTCGACCCAAGCCTCCGGATCCAAGTCTGGCTGGGGAGTGCCCTCTACATAGAGATCCGCCATCCTCATCCTCATCCGCTGCTGGATGCTGGCTCTCCACCTCTGTTGAAAACAATTAAGTACACTATTGTTGTATAAATTGGAAGAAAAGAAACATACTAATCTATGGAAACATACATGTACCTGGTGGTGAGGAAGAAGGGAAAGGTGGCGCTACTCGCATAGTCGACCGGGAGGCGGTCCCTGCAAAATTATATACACATTAGAAAATATGAATTTAAATTGAACAATAATATATAGAGTTTTGTGTTTACATATACATATACCTGTCATCGGGACGACCGGCATGGACGGGGAGGCAGTCCCTGCAAAATTGTATGTATGTTAGACCTCGTGAATTTAATTGAATAATAATTGTAGAGTTTTGTGTGTACATGCATATACCTGTCACCGGGACGACCGGCGTGGACGGGGAGGTAGTCCCTGCAAAATTGTATGTATGTTAGATCTCGTGAATTTAAATTGAACATAATATGTAGAGTTTTATGTGTACATATGCATATACCTGTCACCGGGACGACCGGCGTGGACGGGGAGGCAGTCCCTGTAAAATTGTATGTATGTTAGATCTCGTGAATTTAAATTGAACAATAATATGTAGAGTTTTGTGTGTACATATGCATATACGTGTCGTGGACGGGGACGCGGACCCTCGTCCTACGAACGTGAAAACCGTCCGACTCCATCCTCTACGTACCATATCTCTATTGAGATAAATAAAGATATAACAAGTCATGAAGTCTGATTTTTAAAGTAGCTATTGAATAACATATAATTAACAACAATACGAAGTTCTTACAAAATGTAGGGTATATTATCTATATTCATCATCAGATGCTGAAGATATGTTTAATTCAGCGTCATCTTCGTCATCCTCCTCGAATTCGTCCTCATCATGCCGGACTCTTCCTCCACATCAGACTCCACCTCCCGCTCAAGGGCATTTGGCTCAACTTCTTCCTGTTCGTTATCCTTATATAAGCAAATTGTTTAATTTATATCATCAACATTGAACTGCGTAGAAGCTGCCAACTCTCGTACGTCACTCCGATCTGATTGGAAAAAATTGTCATTAACACCTTCGAGGTCATCATCAGCCTGGAGAAGCTCAAACTCAGGTAATAGCACTGATTTCACTCTACATGCAGCCCACCAATCTCTCAATTTGAGGGATGAATAATTTGAATAATAAACTTGTTGGACTTGTGCCGCCAGAATGAATGGCTCATACATACTCAACTTGGACTTATGCTTGACATCGACAATCTCATATGTTGTGTCATTACGAATGGAGGTTGGATCAAACCAATGACACTTGAAGAGAATTACATTGTTGCCTTGTCCCAAAAATTGCAGTTCATTACGTTTTTACACTTCCGTCGATGCTTTATCAATACCATGTTAATGCCATAAACTATGTGGAAACTGAACTCAAAAATTTCTACATTTTTTGGCCCGATATATTGTCATCTAAAATCTTAAAAACCCTAGAAAAATCATTTGGATTTCCCGACTTGTCTGTTTTTACTAGTTTATTTCTTCCATTTTTTCCTTCAATAAAGTTGATGGCCTGAATCTTTTTATTTTTTTTTCTCTTATGCATTTAATCTTGTTGCTATTTGAAATTTGCCACAGAATTGGTCCTAATTTTGTTTATTGGATCTATGTGCGTCTTATTTTCCAATTTTCTTGTTTACTCCTAACTTATCTTCCTCCCCTCTCCCACCCTCTGGCAGAGAAGAAAGGGGGGCTTAATGTTATGGTGTTCATGGATGTGACAAAGGGGAACTGTTCAAGGCTTTATTTTTACACAAAGGGGATTAATGAGTAATATTTTGTGCATATTATAGATAGAATAGTATTATTTGTCTAAATACAAGTAAGACAAAAAGTACCCGTCCGCCCATGGATAATGACAAAGAATTTTACAAGGTTTTGCAGTGGCAAAATCATAAGATATTGTCACAAGTTATACTAACTTGCCATCAAGTCTATGTAAGATTAGTTTAAGTTATCACTAATAAAATCATAAGATAGTGGTGAGGATCAATAGTTTTAGAGGCAACTTAGATGTTGCTTGTTTTCATAAAAAAAGACTATCAATTCCAAAATACCTTGCCATAATAACTGTATCATGTTTGATATATCATGCCAAAAAACATCATATTTAAAAATAAAATATATTATTTATGATATTTTCTGTTGAACCAAATAACCTCTAAAAATCAACATCAAAACACAAGTACCACTTAAATAAATACAACTTAGAAAACCAAAAAAAAAACTCTACATTCACATCCACCTAGAACATTAAAAAGATATTCCCCAAAAATAATCTTTTTTGGCAGGGGGAGGTTTAGCAGGGGGAGGGGGGGCCGGTGGGGGGTTTAGCAGGGGGAGGGGGGCCGCGTGCAGGGGGAGGGGGGGCTGGTGGGGGGTTTAATTAGGCAGGGGAGGGGGGGGGGGGGCCGCATGCAGGGGGAGGGGGGCCGGGTGGGGGGTTGGGAAGGGGAGGGGGGCCGCGTGTAGGGGGAGGGGGGCCGGAGGAAGGTGGCGGGGTGGGGAGAGAGGGGGAGGGGGGATACACGTACCGGGTTGGGGCGGCCGACGGCGAGGGGTGCGGCGGCTGCAAGCGGCGCAGCGGCGAGCGGCGGCGAGGGCGCAGGCAAGCGGCGGCGGCAAGCGGCGCAGCGGCGAGCGGCGGCGAGGGCGCAGGCGAGCGTCGGCGAGGGCGCAGCGGCAAGCGTGAGAGAGAGAGAGAGAGAGAGAGAGAAGAGAGAGAGAGAGAGAGAGAAAGAGAGGCGGGGGATATAGGGGTTTTACCGATGAAATTTCTGACGGAAATATCTCCGTCGGAATATCCGTCGATAATAATTCCGTCGGATTTTTCGACGGATGCATTGTAGTCGAAATATTCGTTGAAATTATTGACGAAAAATTATCCATCAGAAACATCCGTCGATAATAACCGTATTTTCTTGTGGTGATAACCGATAACCTAAGGTCGGTTAGGGTGGTCTTGCCTTCCTAGGCTCGGACCGCTTACCACATTAGAGTCGGGGCGATCTCGCCTTGTTTTGTTGAGCTCGGGACGTTGCTCGTGTCAGGGTCGGGTTGAGCACAAGCCACATTGCGAGCATATCACAAGCGTTAGCCCGCTTCGGTCATCTCATCCTAGTGAGCTCGAGCTGCCAATTGTATTGAGTTGGGTCAAGCACGGACTACATCACAAACAACCCTGCAAATGCTATAAACTCGATCGGTTCAGGCCAAATAACCTCATTATATATATGTACTTCAATCTTAACATGAGAAATATATTCTTCCTATCTAAAATTTCAAACCAGTGAAATAACAAATAGGAAAATTTAGGGTGCTTTAGAATTATAATTTTCATACACTTCTTATTTTTTATTGGATGGACATAATATGTCATTAATATATTGATCATTAATAAAATATTAAAATATATGAAAAAAATATTTTTTATTACAATAATTTTTTTCAATAAAAAATGCAACAGATATTACTGTCAGTTTGATTGTCGGAGGGGGGACCCTCTCTCAGCTGTGATCTGCGGGCACCACAATGCCCTCTCTCTCTCCCCCTCTCTCTCGTGGCACAGCGTGAAGCCAAGGGATCGTGAACAGCAGCTCTAAAATTATAGAGGATCAGTGGGGTACAGCTCTGAGTGTTCACTCTGTCTCTAGGCTGTAAAGTAAAGCTGACAGCTTCTGCAGCGAACTTACTGTTTGCAATTGTTTGTCCAGTCTCTCCTGATCATCGATCTGTTCGTACTCCGTGCGTACATGGCTGGATCTCAGACTGATGAGTGTTAACCTCAGTACTGTCTGTTTTCCTCTTCGTTCTATTACCATTCATGTATAATGGACAGATGTGCATGCTTGCATACGTACACATGCATGCATGGTAAGTAGGGACATACGGGCTGTGCGTATGATTACCCCCATGCACAGACAAGACACACGTTCAGATACGTACAGTACAGGTCTATATATATGGCGAAGGCATGCACACAAGTACGATGTGACGTCACTGACGTGCACAAATGTGTTACACATCAGGGATGCACACTAAACATGTCCGGTCCTCCCGGGGTTTGGCTTTTCTTCCTGGTTATATGTGCGTCAAGCATCTTGTGGTGAGGATACGGGACAAATATCTGTTATTTGTTTTTGTGGAGACGGGATGGGTTTTGGACGAAAGGGACAAAGGTCCATGGCCTAGTTTAATAATTGGATTGTGGTTATCCTCAGATAAGCAATCCCTAGCTAGTTCATTTTTTTTTACTATCCTTATTTCGATGGTTAATCTAATTTGGTCTGATATCTATAATGGGGTGTTTGGTTACAGTTTTTTATCACTTTTTCTTTTAATTTTAAAAAGAGAGAGGAAGATAAAGAGATGTTTGGTAAGCAATTTTTTATTTTAAAGAAGAATTTTATTCTATACAATCTCTCCCAAAATAAAAACAAGTGTGGACCAATTTTTTTTTTTTTAAATACAACACTTCTCTCATCTCTGGCCCCCTCTCCCCCGTGAACCCCACCCCCATCCCTTGTGAACACCCCCCCCCCCCCCCCCACCCGCATCCCACCCCCACCCCTGTGAAACCCCCCCTGCACCCTCCCCACCCCCACCCCCCCACCCCTGTGAAACCCCCCCCCCCCCCACCCCTGTGCCCTCCCCATCCCCCCCCGCCCCTGTGAAACCCCCCCCCCCCCCACCCCCCCCCAGCGCCCCCATCCCCTGCGATCCCCCCTCCCCCACACACAGTCGCCCCCCCCCTCCCCCTGGGCAGCGCCTCCCCCCCCTCCCCCCCCCCCCCCCCCAACTCACCGCCCCCTCCCCCCCCGCCCCTCCCTGCTTCCCTTCCGCCCCCCCCCCTCCCCCTTCCCCCCCCCGCTGCGCAGAACCCCCTGCGAACCCCCCCCCTCCACCCCCTGCGAAACCCCCCCACCCCCATCCCCAACCCCCACCCAGCGCCCTCCCCCCATCCTCTCCCCCCCTCCCCCGCCCGGCGGCTCCCCTCCCCCCCCCCCCCCCCAAACCCATCAAAACAAATTTTAAATTTTATATTATTTTTATACCAAACACATGACATCACATTTTATAATTTTAAATTTAAAGTTAAGAGCAAATTCACATCATTTTTTAGGTAGAATAGTTTTTTTTTTTAAATTGCTCCCAAACACCCTATAAGTCTACTCCAATGTCTAACCTGGCTCTCTAACCCGTCTGTTAAATCTATCTGACCGATTAAAATCGAGTTATGTAATCTTATCCGACCTATTAACATCAGACTCTAGATAGATTTATCCGACTTAACCTGTTTGATAACACTTGATACAAGTCTATTGTCCGAAGCGGTTAATCATTGTCCTTTTAGACTGTTTGATAAATTTTTTTAATAAATATCTGAAAAGATGGTTACTATATATCTTAAATTGCCTTTTAAAAAAAAGTGAAGGTAGAGCACTTTTTTCTTGAGATCGCATAACTCTTCTGCCTCCTCCGACCTCTGCTGCCCCTCCTCGACACGAATTTGTTGTGCAGAGCTCCTCCGCTGCTTCTCCCTCGACAGGGAGCCGAGCTCCTCCACCTCCTAGGCCTACATTGCTCCTCTCTCGACAGGGAGCGAGAAGAAGACGTCGAGCTCTGCCTCCCCCGACCTCTCCGTTGAGGAGGAGGCGGAGAAGAAGACGTCGCCGCCGCGGCCGTCTCCACCTCGTCAAGGAGCTGCAGGGGGCACTCGGCAAGGTCGGCATGGCGGATGGTGGTGCGGTAGTAGAGTATGGTTCCCACGGCGACAAGGAAGAGGGCGATGACGTCGGAGTGGAGCCGAAGCGAGTGCTTCATCTGAGACACCAGATCTGCGGAGCAATGCTGCTCGTCAGGTTGGTTCATAAGGCGTAAGGATAGTCTCGGCGGAAGCGGAGAGATCAGATCACGGACGATGACACCTGCAGAGATGAAGACACATGCGAGGGGACCGAAGAAGTTGGAGAAGGCCTCCTACCTGCTTCCACACCTAACAGTTGCAGACACAACGTAGAGAGAGAGAGAGAGAGAGTGAGCAAAACTGATTTGGCGTGGACGAAGGGGCAAGAGTTACATAGAGCAGAGCGTAGAGAGGGGAGTTGGGAGATCCAGGAAGGGCGGTGATGGAGGAGGAGGAGCTCCGCCTTCATATTGGTTATTGTGGTAGCTGCTACGGAGGGAGGGAGAAGTGGCGTGTGAGGCGTGCCGCCATGGCCGCGCTGGTAGAAATGAATTTAGATATATTCTAAGTATTTATGTGAAATAATATATTAATTCATATGTTATTTAAATTGACAATCAAACAACTCTTATATTAAAAGTGTAATATATTTTTAAGTACTTATTAACTATAGATTTAGATAATAGATAAAAAATTAGACATTAGATATTTTAAATAAGTGTTATCAAACGCTACCTTACTAGTGCCCTATTAATAGATCTTTAGTCAACTATCAAATCAGATACAAGTTTACCTCCTGCTGGGTGCAGAATCGTATTCTTATCTGGTCCTCCTGTGCATGGAATAGCATTTCCCTTGGAGTGTTGTTTTCTGGGCAGGCCCCTTACAGACCGATAGTTTATTTGAATCCTCGTCAAATGTTGTATGCAGCCAACACGGTAGCACCACTGCATCAATAAAGAACAGAAGAGTTCTGCATGCGAGCTCCTTATCGTTCAAACAAGCAATGACACACCAAAACGCAGGCGGCAAAGCTGTGCGAGTACTGGTCCACCTCCAGCCTAGTGACTACCTAGTACATACAGAGAGAGAGAGAGAGAGAGAGAGAGAGAGAGAGGAGAGAGAGAGAGAGAGAGAGAGAGAGAGAGAGAGAGAGAGAGAGAGAGAGAGAGAGAGAGAGAGAGAGAGAGAGAGACCTCCACACCATGCATCAGTAGTTTCTGAAAGAACGCTCTGCCTTCAAAGCGAAGGCAGAGAGAGCCAAAATGGGAGAGGGGTGAGGCAATTGGCGAATAAATTACCTTTTTGAGAGTCTTCGAATTTGTGGGTGATAGAGAGAGTTGCGGATAGCTTTAATGAGTCGTAGATCTTAAATTTATGTTTACATGTGTGGACACAAAATATTTCTCCGAATAAGCTGCAAATAGACATCGCCTTTTCTACTTTCTTTAGATCATCTGTATGTAAGTTTGATCAGATCTCTTTCGTGTATTTTTATTAAAAATAAACAGTTAATTAAGATGAATCAACATACATATAGATAGTGTAGAAAAAATTTCAAAGTAAAATGAGCAGCCGAGGAGGGTGCCTCGCGTGCGGGTCTGGTGGACGAGCGAGCCCCAGTGGGCCGAATCCAACTACTTGGGTTACTTGGGGGATTCGGGGCGCACCGTACCGGTCCACAGGACTCGGTCCACTCACTGGCTGCAGCAAAGCCCCCACCGAGTTCACCGCGGAGTTGGTGGTGGCGCGGGCCCAAGTTTCCACCACCACACCCCTCCCTCGGTGCCCACCGGCAGACGTTGAACTTTCGATGGTGATCTCTCGTGTCGGGGTTCGGCGACGCCCCTGTCATGTGCGATGCTGCCCTCACGTGCGACTACTGTGCCGAGTGGAGCGACTTGGCCGATGGAGCTCAAATTGACTCTTTTTACAGGAAAAAAAATTATTGTACTTGTTGTCCAAAGTTTATATTTTAAATTTTAATTACTGACTATTATTATTGTGGATTGTTTCCGTCGATTATTACTGACTAAATCATCCGCTACTCTTCTCTATTTAGTAACTCGCGTGGCGTCAATTGTTAGACAAGGAAGAGTAATGTGTAGTGAAATGGTTGACGGTGATAGTAAATATCACATGAACTGTCATGTCTTTGATTATAATAAATGTATTAAATATTTCATTTTTTTTTATTTTCTTACATGTGTAATCACACATTTAGGAGTTATTTAGTGAGTCGTGCATAGGACTGCGCCAACACGTTTGAAACTGAAACGATTATTTGTGTATTTATTTCCTACAAGAAAATAAAAAATAAAAAATAAAATATCAATTAATACACTAGGAGTAGTAGACATGGATTTTAGCTTTGGCGATGATTGACGTAAATTAATACATTAGAAGAGGGATAAGTGAGTTAAAATTTATTTGTAACGTTTGATGAGGAGCCAAAAACCTTAGTTTAGAGTTTCTTATTATTAAGAAATAAAAATTTAAGAATCTAGGTTTATAAATAAATTGATTTATATATTATAAAAAATAGAAAATAAACAGATGCGAAAAAGACTATTTTCGTATCCACAAGAAAAAAGTCAAAAATGGGTAAAATGTTAGCTTTGAGGTTACTGATTTTTGAATTTATGGAAATCAAATGTTTGGTTGTAAGATCACTGGATTTTAGGATTTTTTTTTTTTTAAATTCTTGGCGATCTTAGAACGAAAGCCAAAATCAATAGAAAGAGTGTATGTGTGTCAATCGGCTTTAAACAACAGAAATTTATGGTACTTCAAATGTGAAAAAGAATATTTGAAAATAGTTTATGACATTTCAAAGGTAATTAAGAAAGAGATTATTAGTTACGACACTTTATGGTAATTTACAGCCACTAATTAATCACTGATTAAGCAGTGTGAGCTTCCTTATTGTTTGATATTTGTTCTTATTCAAAACGATATTTCGCTAAAAGAACTACAAACACATGGTGTTACTTCACTAGAAATAAAATTATATATGTCAAATCTTGATTTTCTTGTAAAAATTATAATTGTTTTCAGATAATTTAGCAAAAGGCCAGAATCCCCCTAATTTGTTCAAAAGTCAGTTTTAAATTAGTATCCAACCTCAAAAATCTTAGATCATTGAGACCTAATACAGAAGTGAAGTGCTCTTAAATTGACTACCTTAGATGCATACACAAAATTTCCCAACTTGTTATATGTAGAGAAAGACTTACCCACACTAAAACAGACAGGTACCATCAATCTTCGGTATATATGACTAGACAATAACTCATGTGACACTTTTCATATGAGGAGTGAGGAAGTGACAATTTAATTGTTAGATACCACATAAATTTGTTGTCTAGTCATATTACAAGTGTAATATGAAAGTATAATAAATCTTTCTCACCAGGGACGGACGCAGCGTTGGGGCAGTGGGGTCCCAGGACCCCACTGAAATTTTTTGGTTCGCCAGACGTACATGGGAGTTGCAGTTTTTTAAAAAAATTTTGTAAAGGGGTGACCCCACTGGGTCACCCGAAGGTGACCCGATTCGCCCCCAAACAAAAAGTTTTGCTCGCCCTGGCGGCTGGCCCCTATCCCAGCCCAGCCCTGGCCCCCCGCGCGGAAGAAAAGCTCGCCACTTCGCCAGTCGGTCGCCATCCATCGCGCCCTCTGGAGGAACTCCAGAGCTCCACGATCGCCCGACCTCCCGCCTCTGCGAAGGACCACGATCGCCGCTCGCCAGACTCCAGTCGGATCTCCCCCTCGGGGAGCTGTCCCTGTCCGGCCCTTGCCAGTTGCCAATTGCCCTCGCCCCTCGCCGGTCAGATCTGAGATTTCCCCCTCACGGAGCTGTCCGGCCCGGAGGCGACCCTCGCCGGAGGACTCCACGGTCGCCGCTTGCCCGCCTCGCAACACCGCCCTTGGCCGGCCGTTGGTTGGCCCCTTGTCGTCGCTACAGCCTGCAGCCTGCAGAGTGCAGACCTCCCCAGTCCCCCTCGCGCAGTCGGCAGTCGCACATGCGCGCAGCCGTCCGGAAGCCGGAAGCCATCCGCCGTCTCTCATCGGCCGTCGCCATATTGCTGCCGAACACCGCAGATCAGTCTCTCTGCTAGCTTCCCCACTCCCCAGGCAGATCCCCGTCCCCCCCGGACGACCGGATCCAGACGGACCGTTCCCGGGACCCCCTTGCCATCGTGATCTCCGCAGAGCCAGAGCCCAGAGGTGCAGGCCGTCAGTTCGTCGGCCGTCGGCGCCTCCTCAGTCGACAGTTCTCCCTTCACCGCCGGTGCCCTGTGCCCTTTGTGATCATTCACACCCTCCTCTCTTTCGGCCTCTTCTATATTTGTTTTAAAATTTCAATTTATTTTTTTCTGTTACTTCTTCAGGTACATTGCACATCTTCTGCTGTGCCAATTTTGTCCGTCCTCGCCATTGTAGAACGCAGGCAGCTCGTGACCCGTCACTTAACTTTCATCCATATCTCTTAAATAGTCACTAACAGGTATGTAATCCAGCGAGCCTGGGTGGTGGCTCCCAGCGAGCCTGGGTGGTGGCTCATTTATATGATGTGCATTTATGTTTTTTCTTTGTAAATTGCTCATTTATATCTTGTGCATTTATGCTCATTTATATGTGGCTTATTTATATTTGTGAATATGATCGGGTGAGATTTTTTATAACTTGTTAGTTAGTAGCTTTTAAGTTATTGAATTTTTTTTTATCAGGATGAAACGTTATCTGGTTAAGCTAAATCAAGGACAAAGCAATGCAGGAAGTTCAAGTAGTTGTAGAACTCCACTCCCAAGTCAACAAGAATCTTCCTCTGTTAATGAACTTGATTTGACTACTTTGGAATCAGATCCAGGATTAAGAAAAAATATATCAGAGTATCATCCTAAACTTCAAGATGATGTGAGAAGAGCATATCTATTAAAAGGTCCTTGCCAACCTCGGAATCATAATTTCCCATTGAATCTTTTGGGTGGAAAAATGCGCAGATTTGTTCTTTCTTGGTTTGATGAGCATGAAACTTGGTTAGAATATAGCGTTGCAAAAGATGCTACATTTTACTTGCCTTGTTACTTATTCAAGTCTGATCATGGAAAACAATCAGGTGGTGAGTCATTTGTTTCTGAGGGTTTTTCTTCTTGGAACAAAAAAGACAGATTAGATGTTCATATTGGTGGTCCTAATAGCTCACACAATGTAGCTGTAAAAAAATGTGAGGACTTGATGAGACAAAAATAGAGTATTCAAGTGGCTTTTTCAAAGCAATCAGATTATGTCAAGATTGATTATCAAGCCCGCCTACAAGCTTCAATAGATTGCATAAGATTTCTTTTACGCCAAGGATTAGCATTTCGTGGACGTGATGAATCTGACAATTCATTTAATAAAGGGAATTTTCTTGAGCTCTTGAGATTTCTTGCAGATCATAACTCATCTATTAATGATGTTGTGTTGCACAATGCTCCTCAAAATGTCCAAATGATTGCTCCTCATATTCAAAAAGACATTATAAGTGCATGTGCAATTAAAACAACAAATGCAATTATTAGAGAAGTTGGAGATGATTTTTTTACCATACTTGTTGATGAGGCCAGTGATATATCTGGCAAAGAACAAATGGCCATGGTTTTACGCTATATTGATCAGAAGGGTTTTTGTTGAGAGATTTTTAAGCATTATTCATGTTACTGATACTACTGCTATGGCACTTAAGACGACAATTGAACATGTTCTTATGAGATATGTACTCAGTTTATCTAGAATAAGAGGACAGGGCTATGATGGTGCTAGTATGCAGTGTGAGTTCAATGGTCTTAAAGCATTGATTATGAGAGACAATAGCTCAACATATTATATTCATTGTTTTGCTCATCAACTACAGTTGACTCTTGTAGCTGTTGCTAAGAATCATGGTGATGTTTCTTGATTTTTCTCTGTTGTTTCTCAAATTACAAATGTGATTAGTTCATCTTGAAAACAACGAGACACTCTTCGAGAAAAACAGAGTATTAGAATTGCAGAAGCTTTAAGCAGTGGTGATCTTCAGAGTGGCAGAGGTTTGAATCAAGAAATAAGTTTGAAAAGAGCAGGTGATACCCGTTAGGGTTCTCACTATGGAAGTCTCATAAATTTGACTATTTTGTTCTCCTCCGTAGTGGATGTACTTGATAATATTTATCAGGAAGGAACTCTGGAACAAAAAAGTGAAGCACGTGGCTTATTATTTGCATTGAGAACTTTTGATTTTGTATTTCTTCTGTATTTGATGACAAAAGTATTGGCCATCACAAATGAGTTGTCAATAGCTTTGCAAAGAAAAGATCAAGATATAGTTAATGTCATGTCACTTGTGAAACTTTTAAACAACGATTGCAAGTTATGAGAGATGAAGGTTGGAATGGTATTTTTTGAAGAAGTATGCTCATTTTGTAACAACGAAGATATTCTTATTCCTAATATGGATCAACAATATGTTTTTTCTGGAAGATCTCGACGCAAGGCTCCTTGTATCACAAGTTTACATCATTTTCTGATTGACTTGTTCTATCACATATTAGATATGCAATTGCAAGAGCTGAACAGTCGTTTCAATGAAACAAACACTGAGTTGCTTCTTTGTGTGGCTAGCTTAAATCCTTGTGAATCATTTTCAGTTTTTGACAAGAAAAAATTGGTTAAGTTAGCTAGATTTTATCCAAATGAGTTTCCTAATTTTGTTGATCTTGTGGCACTTCATAATCAACTTGAAAATTATATATTTGATCTAACATCAGATGAGAGATTTTCTGACTTAAAAGGCATTGGTGATCTTGCAAGAAAGTTGGTGGAGACAAAAAAACATGTTGTGTATCCGATGGTATATTTGCTTATAAGGTTAGCATTGCTTCTTCCAGTAGCTACTGCACGTGTTGAAAGAGTATTTTCAGCAATGACTTATGTGAAGAATAAGTTGCGAAATCGGATGTGCACCGATTGGATGAATGATTGTTTAGTGACATTTATTGAGAAAGATTTGTTGAGAATGTAAGCAATGATTCTATTATTGAAGTGTTTCAAAATATGAAAACTCGTCGAGTACAATTGTAAGAAAGGAACTGATTGTAATGAATTGTCTCATTGTTGTTGAAATTTTAATTTTAAATATTTATTTATATTATTATAATATATATAATTATATAAATATTAAAATATAATTTGAGTGACCCCACTGGACAAAATTTCGTCCCTGTTTCTCACCCATATAATGTGACATTCATCGGCTGGGTTACTTGGAGAAAAATTTTTCATATAAATATATGTATACATATTAATAGGTGAGATGGAGGCATGCAAACGGCAACCACATAAAAAGTCAGAGAACTACAAATTGCAAGAAGGGACCAAAAAATAAAAATAAAAATAAAAAACAGGACAGCCACTTCCTACCTGAGGGGCTACTCGCCCGCCTGCACGCAGACACAAAGGGTGGGCCCCTGCAGCACATGCTGGAAGCAGGAGCCCACCTCTCGTGTCTGTGAGCAGAGGAGGACAGCGTCTCGAGCGGGGTAGTAATCATTTTTCAGATGGACACACATTCCATCTCATCGTTTTCTTATCACCTCTTCAATATTATAATAACAAGAAAAACTTTATAATATTAATAATAATTAAGGAAACAATATAATTGGCAATAAATTTTACAATTGAAGTGAAGAACAAAATAAAGAGAGGGTGGGGGGGGGGGGGTTTAAAAATAAAAAAGTCGCAATCGCCGCGGTTAGACAGAAGGCCGCCGCTGGTAATAGTGACGGCTCCGCCTGTCCAGCGGGAGGCCTTGGCGGCGGACGGAAGGCGGGACGAGGAGGTCCGCGGCTTTGGGGCTGCTGCCGTAGCCGGAGAAGACGTCGCGCCAAATGTCGGCGAAGGCCCGGATGATGAGGGAGTGGTGGGAGGGCGAGTTGAGGGCGAGGAAGCGGCAGAGCAGCTCCTGCAGCTCCTCCCCGCTCAGGATCTCCTTCTCCACGATCATCTGCAGCATCGACCGCCGGAAGTCCCCCAGAGGGTCCTCCGTCTGCTTCACCACCGCCACGCTCTCTCCCACCTTCCCTCGCACGCGCCCGCCGCCGCCCTCGCTCTGGGTCCTCCGGTGCCGCGGGCGGCGCTGGTCCCTCTGCGGGCTTGACCCCTTTCCGTCGAATCCCGCGGCCGCCTTTTCCCTCACTTTGTCGTAGCCCACGAGGTGGGTGCTGTGGCGGCGTACCTTCCCCCCCTCGCCCTCCTCGTCCTCTTCCTCCTCCGTTCTTCCTCTCCCACCCACGGGAGCCCAGCTGCAGGATGACTCGCGGCGGAGGTCCCAGGCGGCCACGCTTCTCTCCAGGTCGCTCAGCTGGCGCAGCAGCCCCGAGAAGCTCGGGCTGTCATTGTCGTCATCCTCCTCGTCGTCGTCGTGGGAGGTGGAAGTGGTGGCGGTGGTGAAGGTGATGGTATCCGCCGACGAGGTCTCGGGCCTGGTGGAGAGAGCCGGGGGATGGTGGTGGCGGCCGGAGAAGTTGGCGGCAGCGGTTGGGTCAGCAGCGGCGGTGGCTTTGTGGGAGCCGTCGGAGCGGGTGCTGGAGACGGAGACGGACTTGGCGTCCTTGCAGCCGCACTTGAGGGAGAAGATGGAGGAGGAGGAGCCCAACTTCTTCTTGGGGGCGGTGGTGGGCGAGGACGTCGACGCCTTCGCGGCGCCCGTCGTCTGAGGTGGCATCGCAGCAGCAGCAGCAGCAGCTGTGGTGGTGGTCGGCGAGCAAGGGGGTGGGTGGTGGTGGAGGACCGGGAAGAACCCGAGACGGTGGTTTTCTGTAGTATGTGGTGGGGAACAAGGGGCATCATCTATATACTCGTACAAGCCGTGGATGTGGCATCCATTTGGAGGACACCCACACAAGTAGTCTACTGTTAATTAATTTTTATGTTACAAGTTGGTGAATCACTTGTAATAAATTTATATAGTTTTTTATTGAAATAATACTCTCACATGTACACTTGTAGATTGACCCATTTATAGATATGTGTTGATATATGTGACCTCATTGTGTGTAAAAGGTAGATCTCCCAAGATATCCCTCAATTAATTTAGGCATTGTGATGTGCCATTAGACATGAGAAATTTAAGTTGAGTTGAGCTCCAATTATAGTTGAGACACATCCTTTAATGTGGAGTTATTATTTAAAAAAATGACCTTATTATATGGACAAAAATGTAATGATGAAGTAACCCTGTTGTAAAACTTGGTGAGGGGTACCTTTGATTGGGATCATTCTTCTTTGTAAACATTAGTTTTATCCTCCCCGCCTTAGATACTTAAAGTTTGTATTTGTCGTATAGTCTCTTAACTTAGATTTTCTATTTATTTGAATTGGCTTACACTTTGTAATATTGGCATTACCCTTCGTGTAGGCCCCAATTCTTTTGTTTGTATGAGATTTTTAGCTCCTCGTTCTTGTTTTTTTTTTCCCTTCTTATAAATAATAATAATAAAAAAAAAGATTCAAAAAAGTAATGTATGGTGAAATAAAAGTTATTATAGGAGTATACATGACACGTACTCAATATAAGGGTATCTATATATATGTAAGATTTTATGGGTTACATATACAATATTCCTTCTTAATACATATTATGTGATGTATTTTTATAATAGTCAATTGCAGAAGTATTGCTGCGCTTAACGTTCACATACAGGAGTCAATTTCAAGTAACACAATCATTAGAGTGATGCTTCAACAATTATGCATACAGGAAGGCTAGTTTTGCAAAAACCCCTAAAGTTGCCTACCCAAGCTGATGGGGGAAACGAGTGGTTGCTCCACCCTCCCTCCCTGCTCACAGATCACCACCTTATTTCACCCATCTCCACATATAAACCCTCTCCATTTGTGATTGGGCAAGATTTGATCTGGGGATCACCATCTCATTTAAAACTGCAAGAGACCACCAGTTCATGATATGTGTATAATCTCAGAACAGACACCCAAAATCTCCCAACAGCTACCATCTTCATGTAAGAACAATTCTGTGTCGGGAGATGCACATTGGGAGCAGAAGGAAGGACTTTAATAATATGGATACATCACTACCAGTCCACTGGAACCTTAGGTGAGACTTGGGTGGTAGCTAGCAGCAGCTCCCAGCTTGTTGATGGTCCCCAAGAAGGGTTCTTAACGTTGGCAGGATTGTCTTGCATCAAACAGCAAGCTTTTGTCGGGAAGAACTTTCTGCAGAGCCCTCCCTCCCACCTCAGATGCCGAAAAGGCTCCAGAGGACATTCCAGGTGGAGCTCACATGGGAATAGTGCACTTTGTTTTGATTTTTTAAGCAGCCTTGAAAGCTACAATTCCCACTTGGGGCGTGGGGGAATATTATTATCGTCTAGATCTCCTGCACTGCAACACTGTGGCCCATGGAATAGAAAGGAACTTTAAAAAGTTTTGGGGATTCTTTCGATGATGGCATATTTTGTCATGGAAGCTGTGGCAATCTCTACTTACTCAAAGCACACTTGAAATTTTATGGGTGGAAGTTCATGGAGTTCAAGAAACTAAAGTCCTAATTTCAGCACCAACAATTTTTCCTATCAGAAGAGAGGTTGTAGGTTCAAATTAGCTCTCTGTGATTGTGTGACAATGTATACAGGGAGTTTAGTTCTTGTTCCGCAAGATTGCGCAAAAAGCTCTTCACTTGCAGAGAATGTTTGAGAGATTTCTTCGAATCTATGATATCCTAATGAGGAAAATGGGCCACCTCTCCTGGTTATGTGAGAGCAGATTCTTAAACCCACAGATTGAGGAAGCTTATGTCCAAAGATCTTGTAAATAAATTCTCTAATAACAGAACTTCGTGTCTGGAAAGCCATTATATAAGACAAAACCATCACAGACGTTAAGAAATACTCAAATATTTTAAACAAATCCAAACATCTCACCATAACAAGGCAAGGCAAATTCTATAGCAATTCCTGTAAGGACAAATGTACGAAGGGGAGAGGGGTTTTGGAACCCTACTCAGAGTGTGCTACCAAACTCTACGCGTTTTTATAGCGCAATAATGAAGCTTCAGCAGTTTTAGACAAATGGAGTCATCTCTGTAACTTGGTAATTTACGGCCTGCAATCTGGGTAGGCCTCTCTTTAGCTATTATCTTGTGGAACGAAGGCTCCTAACTAAAGGTTAGAGCTATCTGTATCTTAATATCATATGTGCGCCTTTCTTGTTTAATTAATTAGGCCGGTCAGTGATCACCTGGGCATGGTTAAACTGGCTAGGGAACAAAGCACCAAGTTTGGAACAGAAAAAGTAGCAGCCATTCTATGTGGGTTTTGACTTACAAATAAGAAAGTATGAGCAAAGCCAACAGTGATCTTGAAATGACAAAGAAACGTAAAGGGCATCTTCAGCTGTCTTTTTCATGATCATACTTGCTTGTCTTCATTTGAGAAGTTTCACGAACCGGATGGAGTTCCAAGCTAAACAGAAATCCAAGCAGTGGAGGAAGCAAAGATTTGGATTGTGGAGGCATTCAACTCAAGGCCAAACTAGTCAGGGCCTGGGCTCAGTGTCTGAACACAGAGGTAGTCTTGCTTAGTTTTTGACAGAGTATGCATTCGAACAGGGAATTCCACACACTTCGCAAATAATATCACACAGATTTACTGTGTAGAAGTCACAGGTACCCATACAAATTTAAGTAGTTAGATGGGTATTAAGAGGAGATGAGTGCCCACAACTTTAGATGAGGCCGGCAAATGGACCTGGCCATGAAAGCAACGTTTAGGGGTGGGATTGTCATTGTGATCATGTCATCTTCTCTACCATACCCCTGTAATAGAGAAGTAAAATAATGATGGTAAGTGCTGAATAGATTGGGATTTGAGGCCCCTAGTTTATTATTGTTGCCGTTCAGTTCTATAGTGGAAGTCTATGAGAGTTTTATATATCTCTATACATGTAAAAGATTCCATCAACTTAATGTCTAAATTTTAGGTTCAAGTTTGCACTTTTAATATGATATTAGAGCTAATTTAGTTATTGAATCGTCTCTCTATATACGGACATTTGTCCCTATTTGCGTTACGTCTCAAATCTGCTGATGATATTGTTGTTTAGTTTCATATTGAAAATTCGTGAGAATTTTTCATATATATATATATATGAAAGATTCACTCTAACTCAATACTTAAATTTTGGATAAGAGTTCAGACCTTCAACAACTATTACACCAACACTTTTTAAAATGTCAAGGGTTGGTCCATCTCACGACCATCCCAACATGGAAAGGGAGTGGATTGCCCCCACAATGGCACTACCACCATTGAACTTGCTAGGAAAGGAACAAGTCCCTGCACCATTGCATCTCCACCAAGAAATTGCTACAAAATGATGGCCGTACAGTCTGTTTAATTTAAAAGGGAAAAGGGAGCAAGTATTTTGCAACAGCACCATTGGTTCATTCATAAAATAACTCTACCTATCACATTTACATTGGTTCAGACGATAACTTAGATGGATTAATAAGAAATAAAAATGACAGAACTAATACCTAGAACAGTTTAAAGCAAATCTTAACACTAAATTGGTCTTCAAAGCTATCTCTTCAAACTCCAATTAGGCCTGCCTAGTCAAACTCCAAATTTTCAAGGTCTTCCCTCAACTCACTTGGAAAATATATGTAGATTTTTATGAGACCAGGGCTCAATAGATCAATCTGTAGTTTTCCATAAGTACAATGTCAAAGACCACTTTTCCAATTGTTTGCTTAAATTTCTCTTACCTATGCATAACTATAAACATATATAATCGATCATCGTAAGACCAAAACTGTTAAACAGACTTCTAAAAAATTATTTACAACATCGATTATCTAACAACCATATAGGTCGGGGCTCGATAATTGATTATCATAAGGTAATAATCAATTATCGAGAAAACTCAAGAAAGCTAGTTGACTAACTCATTATGGAATTAGTGAACTTAATCGATCACCGAGAACAATACAAAGCCATATACAATAGATTTAATCAATTAACGAGAACCAATATGTAGTCGTTGAAAACCAAAACATCGAATAAAATATACTTAATCGATTATTAAAAGAACTTAATCGATTAATGGATCATAGTATATATAATATTTAGTTGTAGAATCGAAACAAAACATCACAGTGAGATATATATAGTTGATTTACAGGACAATTAATTAATTATGTGCTCCAATTGTAGTACTTAGCTGCAAAAATCAAAACTTCACGGTAAGACATAATCGGTTATTTTGAACATATAATCGATTATATGCATATTATCTGGGACTTCGTTGCAAAAATCAAAATTTCACATAGTGAGACATAATCGATTATTGTGAACACACTCAATTATGTACGTACTATGGAACTTAATTAGTAGCAGAAACCAAAACTTCACATAGTCAGGTATAATCGTTTATATACCTATTGTGAGATTTAGTTGTAGAAACCAAAACTTCATACGATAAGGCATACTTGATTATCATGAACACATAATCGATTTGTACCTACGTGAGACTTAATCGCACAATCCAAACAAAACGTCACAGTGAGGATATAATCAATTATATGAACACATAATCGATTATTATACACACTGTGGCACTTAGCCACATAATTAAAAACTTCATATAGTGATAAGTAAATGATTATTGTAAGAGCACATAATCGATTATATACACTATGCATGGTGCTTAGTCAAAAAAACCAATAATTGTCATAATGAGACATAATTGATTATCTAGACACGATCGATCATATGCACGCTGCGGCACAAGCAAAATAGAACTTAGTTGATTGCAGGAAACCAATCATAGAAAACATAATTGATTATATGTAACATAATCGATTAACAGACACAACTAATTAGAACATAATCAATTACTAAATACTTAATCATAGGAACCTTCTAATATGATATATATATATATATATATATATATATAGGTATTGAATCGTCTCTCTATATATAGACATTTGTCCCTATTTGTGTTACATCTCAAATCGGCCGATTCCACGTGAGGAGGATATTATTGTTTAGTTTCATATTGAAAATTCATGAGAATTTTTCCTCTCTCTCTCTCTCTCTCCTCTCTCTCTCTCTCTCTCTATATATATAATATATATATATATATATATATATATATATATATATATATAATATATATCTCAATGCTTAGATTTTGGATAAGAGTTCAGACCTTAATTTAACAACTATTACATCAACACCCTTTAAAATGCCAAAGGTTGGTCCATCTCACCACCATCCCAACATGTGAAGGGATTGGATTGCCCCCACAATGGCACTACCACCACTGGACTAGCTAGGAAAGGAACAATAAGTCCCTGCACTATTGCATCTCCACCAAGAAATTGCTACAAAATGATGGCCGTACAATATGTACTTGGTGTTGGGGCTGTGTGGAGTCAGATCTGTCTTCTGGTTTGCTCCCCCCTGTCCCTTCGTGAAATTCAGAAGGGGGGTATTAATGTAATTTCTCCTTTCCACGTTGCCCTAGTCTCCATGTATATAAGGCAACGCTTCTTGTAATCGTTCGGTGGTATCAAGGAAGAGAGCTCAGTGCGGCCGTGGACGTAGGAAAGGCAAATCGCCTCTCCGAACCACGTAAAATCTGTGTGTCCCTTGTGTGTTCGTTTTCTCTTTCTCTTCTTTCTCCGTCTGGATTTCTGTTGCAGGTACATCTTTCTCCTAACAACTGGTATCAGAGCCCGGGTTAGGGTTCGTGGGAGCAGTGGGAGAGATGGCGTCAGAAGAAGGAA